>CAXKVI010000002.1:147450973-147491034 GCA_964058755.1 Campiglossa producta | reverse complement strand
GGAAAAGAGTAACGTGATTTATCAAATCCCCTGTAACGGAAACAACAAAGAATCGTGCAGCAAAGTATATGTTGGAACAACTAAATCAAAATTAAAGACTCGATTAGCACAACACAAAATCAGATTTTAAATATTGCAAAGAATTAAATATTAATAATCAGAAAACAGCACTTATGGCCCACTGTGCAACGAGTAAACACTGCCCGAATTTTGATGAAACAAAAGTACTCCAACAAGAACAACAGTATGGAAAGAGATTAACACTGGAAATGCTACATATACTAAACACACCAACTAACACAAGAATTAACCACAAAACAGACGTAGCGAATACTGCGCTCTCATTTCGCCATCTGATAAAAACAAAATTAGTTAGCAACTCCACGTAGAAAGGGAAAGACGTGTCAAAAATGTATGTTATTAATGTTAATGAATGTTTGTTAAAAGTTGTTGATTTTTATAAAATTTTTGTTTGATGTAAATTTATACATATGTTATTATTTTTGTGTTCTATGTTTGTTTATAGTTCACCCTGAGGACGGTTATCGTGTATAACCGAAATATATTGGAAAAATAATTTAAAACATCCGTGTTTTATTTTACGAAGAATCAGACCTCGAGCCGGCAAAATAAAAAACATATTTTATTTTATTTTTATTTTATTTTATTTTATTTTATTTTATTTTATTTTATTTTATTTTATTTTATTTTATTTTATTTTATTTTATTTTATTTTATTTTATTTTATTTTATTTTATTTTATTTTATTTTATTTTATTTTATTTTATTTTATTTTATTTTATTTTATTTTATTTTATTTTATTTTATTTTATTTTATTTTATTTTATTTTATTTTATTTTATTTTATTTTATTTTATTTTATTTTATTTTATTTTATTTTATTTTATTTTTATTTTATTTTATTTTATTTTATTTTATTTTTATTTTTTTTATTTTATTTTATTTTATTTTATTTTAATCTATTTTGTTTTATTTTATTTTCTTATTTTAATTTATTTTATTTCACTTTATTTTGTTTTATATTTCTGAATTTATTTTAGTTTTTTATTACCCATATTTTTGTTATGTTTATTTTTTATTTTATTTTATAATAATTTAAGTTTTTTTTTGTTGTAAAAATTATTTAATTTTTTGTTTTATTAAAAAAATTTACAACATACGTAATTTTCCCTACAGGGTATTAACGCTTTTGTATCTCCGCGCGTAAGTAGGCTTTTCATGCTACTTTCAACTAAGTGCAAATTCAGCTTAATAGCGAAATGCACCTTCGCCTTGCTTGTAGATTTTGTGCTTGGTTTTTAATGTTAAATTTTTTCATTATGGTAGTAGTAAGGTGAAGCCATGCCGCTTTTTGTATGCTGCATTGAACTCGTGCCACTGCAACATGCAATTAAAAATTATGGATACCGAACAAAATGAAAATTGTAGTTTAAACTGCAGGATGCAAAGATTAGAGCTACTGGAACTTGGGATGCTGAGTGAACAGTGTGTTTAGGGCTAGTAAAGTATGTGATTGAAATTTAGATAAGCGCTAGGCATTTCGGGAACCAGGAAGGAGTTCCAAGCGTCAAAAAGGGTTTATTGGTATTTTTAAATTTTTCTAGAAACTATTCCTTACACATTATATGATAAAGCTCAAAAGAGTGAAAATAATAATTTCTGTTCAAACCGCATTCGTTTGTCATTTCGAAACACTGTCCCCTAGCACAAGTAACAACGATAGCACTAGGTATACAAATTTGCTGCCACATTTTGTTGCATGATTACAAAGTTGTCTTGTCTATAAGAAAATGTTGAATAATTGCTGGTTAGAACTGTAACAACAACAGAACATTGCTATTACCCATAAGAACAATAAATTTTGAACAACAACAACAAACGCTAATACCATTACAACAGTAGCAACAATAATGACATGTCTGATAACAGCATCAATTGTGGTGGCAATGCTAGTAATGGTTGGCAGCAAGCAACCACGTGCCAACAATTTACCACAATTTGTGAACAACAACTAAAAGGGAGTTAAATACATAATAACAACAAAAAAAAAAAAATTGCATGTACTTAATAATAAACAAGAGACTACAAGCAAACACAACGCCTATTGAGTGGGCTTAGATAGGCGATGATTAGAATGCAGCATACGTCTTGTTCATTTGTTGCACACCACACCACACCACAACCCATGTGGATGCAACAAAATTTTAAGATTTAAATGGTTGATTTTTATTGTTGAACTAAACTACTTATATTTTTGCATGCGTGTTAGATAGTCATAAAATTGAGATGATTATTTGCAATTTATGCCGTTACAATTGCACATAATGAAGTTTAAGCATAAGTAAGAGGACAATGTTGCTGGAGAAAGGTTAAAGCAGATTGGGTAGATGTGGAGCGATTAGCGTGCTTTACAGAGAATTGCAATTAGTGAATATGTGGCAAGTGATGTTGCATGCACCAAACTCCTAATTACCCACAAATGAGGGTATGATTGTAAATGTAAAAAAATTTAGTAATTGCAATGTCCCATTTCGAGGTATTTGAGGTTTTGCTTGTATAGCTGAAAGAAGTTTATTTCTGTCTTTTATATATCTAGCATGGTTTCATTTTTGAGCTGTTAGTTGATCTTTTCCGCTTAACGGTCCTTTATTGCGTCTTTAGCTGTAAGTTTGCATTAAATAACTTCAGTTTAACATTAGAAGAAAAATATAGTCTCCTTCTTGGCAGTTGGAGCCAATGTAGGCCTCATTCGAGGATTCCTGAGAGTATGAAGTAAAGTCGGTATGGTAAGGGTACTTTTCGGAATAAATGTAGCTATTGTAACTTTTCTACCTTCCCCCTTCGGTTGGGGCATGAAGATATGATGTGCTCATTTGTTATCGCGACAAATGTTCCCTAATAGCTAAAGTACCACTGAACGACCGCTATTACTCCTGTCATAACTATTCCGGTAGGGAAGTCCTGTTCAAGAAAAATCAATACCAAGAAGGAAGAGTGGGTGGAGGCAAGAACGTGAGAGCTATTAATATTGACATTAAGAGTGAGAAAGAATATGGATAGGGAAATTGGAAGAAGGAGATTCGGATGCAGAGAGAAATCGAGATCACTCTAAATAGTTCTGTTCGATGTAAAGGCATGACTTAGGTTTTATCCGAGCAAGGGCTATAATTGCAGTGGGAGAGAGGGAGGTTGCAGATGGGAAACTCTTTTATATGGCTGTCAAGTGATAGCCTATGCTGACGACCTAGCAATCCTCGTCAGGGGAAAGTTTCTAAGTACTGTTAGAGATGTTCTGCAGGGGTACCTGGGTATTGTGACAAAATGGTCCGAATCCTGTGGACTGGCTGTCAACCCGAGTAAAACGGAACTAGTTCTCTTCACAATAAAGTATAAAATTGATAGCTTTGTACACATTGGAGGAGTATCGTTACTGCTTTCCGAAAAGGTTAAGTACCTAGGGGTTATTCTGGGCAGGAACCTATAATGGAAGCTCAATGTAGAAGACAGAGCTAGAAAAACGGTATTTGTACTGTTGAAGTGGAGCCATCGCTAAACGCTAAGGTCTCTCTCCAAGCGTGGTTTATTGGTTGTACGAGATGGTGGTGCAACCTATTATATTTTATGGGGTATTGGTCTGGTGGAGTGCACTAGACACAACTTCCGTCGCGAAAAAGATAGTCACTCTGCAGCGAATGGCCATGGTTGGGATTAGTGGGGCCAAGCGCACCACTCCTACGCTTGCATTGAATGTTATGCTCAATCTGCACCCAGTGGACATTGTAGGAAAAACAGGCGCTGCTCGGGCCACAACTAGGCTCCGAGACGTGCAGTATGACCACTCCAATATACTATCCAGGTTTGAATTTATCCCTAACAGAACAGATTACTGTGCGCCGACCTGTGCTTCGGTGAATGGCTTTTCGACTCATATACCTGCAAGGGACGAGTTGACAGGCGGTGAATCTATCTGTGTTGGGGTGGTGTTTGCTGCCTGGAGCTTGGGATCAGCAGGAAATTCATTATCAGCGTTTTCCAAGCTGAGGTCGCCGCCATCAAGCATGCGGTGTATGGGATGCTCTTTCACCATGCAGGAGTTCAACATCTACTCCGATAGTCAAAGGCAAATTAGGGCGCTGAGTGCGCGCAATGTTCTATCGAGAACGGTGAGCGGCTTTCTGGAATCACTTGCGGTTGCGACCAGCTACCTCAAGATAAAACTTATTTGGGTGCCAGGCCACTTTGACATTCCCGGCAATTGCCATTCGGATCACTTGGCCAGAGCGCGGACACTTGAAACGGAAGTGGTTGCCTTCGGAACACTGGGTATTCCCCTTGCTAACTTTGGTCTGCTTCTGAGTAGATGGGCTTCGGTTCAGTTAAGCAAGCGCTTTGCTTATACCTAATCTTGTAAGGTGTCGAAGTCCTTCTGGCCAGTGGTTGACTCCAGGCTATCAGCGGAACTACTCAGGGTTCTCCAAGGTAAACCTTTGTACGATGATTGGGGTATTGACGGGCACTGTCCGATTGACGTCCATGCGGTGCGCTCAAACATTATTGAAAATCCGAGCTCGGTGAGCTGCATGGAGGATGACGAGGTGGAATCATCAGATCACTTCATGCTTAACTGTCCAACTTTTTCTAGGGCTAGCCGCAGTTTACTCGGGTCGGACGTTCTTAGGTCTCCGGAGGACGTGTCGAAGATCGATATGTGCCTTATCAGGAGTTATATTGTCGCTACGCAGCGACTTGCAAAGTAATTGCGAGTTAGTGTCACCGTTTAGAATGTGGTATCACAATGGACCATACGTGTGTCCAAGATGGCGGAGTAAAAGATGTGTAAATACAAAAATAAAAACAACATCAAGAGGAAGATTGGGAAGGGGACGAACAACAAGACATCGCCCGGTCGAAACTTACCAGGTGAAGACGGGTGGTGGAAAGAGATGAGATAGAGGAGAGATTGGGATATTGCAAAGTGAAACAATGAGAAGTTAACTAGGTATATTGATTAAGACAGCCAGAGATGGAAATGCAGTGGAAAAAAGTAAGCTCTTATCTCAAAATTTCAAATGATACAAAAAATCAAAGTTTTAGTCGTAAACATTTGGCTTGGCTCTAAAAAGAAACTCGAAATTTAAACCAAAAAATACTACAAATTTTACGAGAAACAATGTAGCTCTTTTCTCAAATCTGATACCCAGATATTCAAAGTCATTCCATAAAGTGATCATGATAGAGTGCACTTCTAGCACTAAATTGTAGAGTTGGCACTTTTCTAACACCTCATGATACACACTGCGCATGCACAGCTGTCTCTTAAATTATTCCGTTTTATAGCTATTACGCTTCACTCACAATCACATTAGCTTTCTAATTTTATGCTGCACTCAAATGTGGCAACTTTACGCTAAGCTGACCCTTACTTAAAGGCATAACCTTTATCTTTGGAAGATGTTAATTTTTTGTTTCGTTACAACATTGCCAGCACCGATGGCACTAAATATTTCTTGGCTAGTAACTATGTTATTGTCTATTCAAAGCGTAGTTTAGCATCACTAATACGCTTTGCGTAGTTCGATTTAGTTCCACTTATGTAGCTAGTAAAGGAAAGATTTTACCTTGTCCTTAAACTTCCATTCGCTTGAACGTAAGTAATTACCTTTTCTTTTTTTTTATGACGATTCAGAAGCTCTTAGTAATATTGGCTTCCTCATTGTTCTAGCATTTGGCTATTTATATTTCTCATGTGTGAATAGTCGTATATTGCTGTTAAGATTTCATTTCACTGGCACAGTAGCCGAACGAATCGCCGTGAAACAAAAGCATTACGGTGTATGCAATCATTGGGGGTTAATGGGTTCAACGGTGTAACAGGTGATCTTTTGTCATTTGGAATTTACGAGTTGGTCACTTCTAAGCCAAACCTATACAATTCAAATAAACAAAAGAATGATGATAAAATCTATAAAAAGTTTAATTTTATGATAGGGTTTTACTTTAATAACTAGTAGCTGAGTCATTAACTTTAGGTACATCAAGGCTTAAATCCTAAGTCATGGCTCTTATTGACCTTTAATGTGTTTACGTATATTCAATAGAATGAAGAAAAAGTATATGTATGTATAAATTTATCGTGACAGGGTGACCGAGGTTGCTCGGTTTTCCTGTCTTATTTTTCCAATATTCTTACTTACCAACATAAGCTTTTCAAAATAGAATCCGAAAAAATATCATATAGGTGGCAACTTTATAAACCGCCTCAAGTGACAAATCCAAGTGGATAATCTTGGAATGCAGTATCCACAAACAAATTTCATCCAAATCGGTCAATAAACGAAGAAATAAATAAATAGCAGTAACGTGGCAACATGCTAAATTTCGTCGAAATCGGCCAAGCGTGCTAAAATGGGCCGTAAGTGATCCCAAAAAGTCCCAAAATTATCCCAAAAAGCCCTAAAAATGTTCCAAAAATGATCCCAAAATGCCTCAAAAGTGGTCCCAAAACAATCCTAAGAAGACCCTAAAATGATCCCTAAATGACCCTAAAATCCCAAAATGACCCTAAAAATACCCTTAAATGATCCCAAAATGATCCAAAATTTAATTCAAAATTACCTGTAAATGATCCCAAAATGGTCCTAAAATAATCCAAATATGATCCAAAAATGACCCCAAAAAAGACAAATACAATACAGTAAAATGGTAGCTTTGGGCGGCAACCCTACTTGAAAATATTTTAATTGGTATGTCGCCGAAAATACCTTTCATTAGATACCCATATTGGCATATGGTTCTCTATAATTTGAAAAAAATTGATATTGGTGGCAACCCTGCAAATCGCCCCAAGTGGCAACACCCAAGTCGATAGACTTAGAAATCACATACTATCTCTATGCCAAATTTAATCGAAATCGGTCTAACGTTTCTCGAGCTAGTACCGAATATGCAAATATACTGACATAAGGTGGCAACCCTAGGTGGCAACTTTACTTGAAAATACCTTAGCTTGTACGTCGCCGAAAATACCTTTATTCTCTACCCATATTTGCATAAAAAATGGAGATAGGTGGCAACCCTGTAAACCTTCCCAAGTGACAACCCCCAAGTGGATAGAAACAATAATACTATCTCTATGCCAAATTCCATCCAAATCGGTCAAGCGGTTCCCGAGATATACATATATACAAGATTAGCTCGTTACAAGCCTTTGTAGCGATTATTCACGCTAATATCTGAGGATTGGGGAAGCCAAGTCATCCTCGACCTTTTTATAATATTTTCGGCCGCATAAAAACGAACATATTTTTGAGCAGGGTTGCCTCGTTTATTCCTTCCAATGTCGGCCAATATCTCGGGAGCAGCCAAAGCGATTTGGTTCAAATTTTGCATATAGAAAGTATGCTTCAATCCAAAACTTTTAGCCACTTCGGGCGGAATGAAGGGTTGCCACCTATCTAATTTTTTTATATATTCCCTCACCGGATTTTATTACCCTACAAATTACAATATCAATGTATGTATATGACAAGATTTTATGCTTATATTATAAATATGTCACCACAGTGTTGCCAGATCGTGGGAAATTACCCTTTTTGAGGGATATTTCACTATTCATTTTTTGTAAAAGGGACATTTTAGGATGCACAACTGGTGTCCTAGAACATCGCCATATTAATTGAAACACAGGATTACATTTGGAGTACTCTGATACTCCAATTGGAGTACTCAAACTCAGTACTCTCGATTTATGCAGAGAGGGTGTTTGTGAAACTCATTCTGAGAAAGGGCGTTATTCAAGCGATTTTGGAAATAGGGAGTCTGAAATAGAGCGTATTTCCAGCAACTTCCGAGATTTTTGAAGATCATTTCAGAATGATCTTCCGACAAGCAGTCGAAATAAAACACCCCCAATAAAAAGTAATTTAAGTTCTGTGGGAATTACGCGGTAAACTGAGGGAACTTTTTCCAATTTTTGTGGGAAATTTAGAGGAGAATATCTGCCATCACTGTGTCACCAATAGCACTACATTTTACTATTCCTTACATCAACATTGTGACATCCGTTTGTTAGATATCTTTCAGATTCTTACCACGAACACCCTACGTCGCAACCGCTTCTAACTAAGTAAATCTTTTAACCGCACCAAAAGAAGCCCTACAATAAATTTTATAATATTTGCAGCTATTCTGTAACCATATTTTACGCCTGCCGTGGCTTGTTGCAAAAATAGAACTGTGCTGTAGTAGTGCGCGTGCCACAGCAGCCATGTCCCGTAGCAGCTGTTTCATTTTGCAAGCACATTCGTTTTGATTCTTCGATGCCAAAGTCATTGGTGCCTTGACGTTGAACTTGTGGTAGCTGAGCGGCTGGGTTGTGCCGACGTTGATGCTGATGATGGTGCTGAGGTCGCAGAACTGTGCAACTACCATGTCGTGCAGTAGCACATGTGGCAAGCTGTTTAGGCTGGAAAACTGTATTGAATATGCTGCAATTTTTCATTTTCATCTGCGATTTCGATTTTTGCTCTGATTTCAATTGAAACTTTGTTATTTTTTTTTTTTTTTACTTTCCTCTACAACTAGAAGGCACTAGCAAGAATAAGGAGTTTGTTGTTCAAGAAAAATATAATGAATAATAGAACTTTTTGTAGCAACAATGGCAAAAGGAAGTTGTGACGCCAGAAAAGCGAAAAGTCGTTGTACGACTTCTTACTGCCGTTGTGGCAGCTACTTGAAACCTCTGCTCCAGGGACGTAGCTCGGCTGGGCTGGCTTTTGCATGTTAGGCGAAATGGTGTGTGTGAACCCAAAATGATCTCAAAATAGCCCCAAAATTATCACAAAGTGACCCCTTAATGATCCCAAAATGATCCCAAAAATAATTCAAATATGATCCCAAAAATATGCAATACAAATACAACACGGTAAAAGGGTAACCCCGGGCACAACCCTACTGGAAAATATTTAAGTTGGTGTGTCGGTGAAAACACCTTTCATTTGATTCCCATATTGGCATATCTTGCTCCATAATTTAAAATTTTCCCCAAGTGGCAACCCCCAGGTGGCAACCCCCAGGTGGCAACCCCCAGGTGGCAACCCCCAGGTGGCAACCCCCAAGTGGATAGTTTTCGAATCAAGCATACTATCTCTATGCCAAATTTCACCACAATCGGTCAAGCTGTTCCCGAGATAGTACAAATATACTTTGGTAAGGTGGCAACTCTAGGTGGCAAACCTACCTGAAAATAGTTTAGTTGGCATATTGCTGAAAATACCTTTCATTTGATACCCATATTGGTATATCTTGCTACAAAATTTAAAAAAATGTAGATAGGTGGCAACCCTGCAAACCACCCAGGTGGCAACCCCCAAGTGGATAGTCTTATAATCAATCATACTATCTATATTTAAAATTTCGCCCAAATCAGTCAAGCGGCTCCCGACATAGTACCGGATATACAAATACACAAGCTTAGCTCGTTTAAAGTTATAAGATTTTAATTTTATTTTATTTTAATAAGCTTTCGACTTCGACTCTGTATAGTGTGACTTTAGTTGAAAGTTCAATTACTGCTGGAAATCAGTGGTGAGTTGAATAATGTTTCAACACAGAGCAAATATTTGCCGACTTTAGCATGGGGCAGGAGACCTCCTTACTTTACCAGCAAAACGCCCATGCCTACAGCATCGCTTTTTTTTTTTGCTTTTTGCAGATGAAGCAACCTAACTAACTAGTCAACTAGTCTTTACTGTAAGCACCTTTGTTCGTACGTACAATGCTGCAACTCCACAGTTTATGTTATTGCATCATCTCCATGCCACCAACTCGCCCATTTACTTGCAACGTCATTGTGTTTACGTTTGGCAAAATTTAAAAAAAGGGGGGCTTGTGGCAGTGACCGCTAACCACAACAAACTTTGTAGACATGTAACAGCAACGCTAAATCTACACATGCATACAAGCACAGGCTGATAGGGTGATTCATTTTGTGAGCTTAATATACTTGGGTTCTCTCTTGTCTGATTTTAACGCTAATTTCACTATGGTTCTATGTATGGGAGAAGCTGATAAGGTTGGGAAAAGTGCAAAACAACGATCGCTGGTTTCAACAACCTGCCGTAATTGTGTAATTTTACTACAAAAATCTTACATTCTTAAAATTTTTTTCAATAAATCTTCCCATGGAACACCCTTTACTTCGGAGTACAAATATAACTTTGCGCTTCAACTTGTTTATCCATCCAAGCAGAGAAAATAAGGAAAATCTTCAACAACTCGAGTGTAGAACCAAAAAAAAAACTTAGCTGTTTTTCTTGTTGTTGTTTTTCTTGATAGAAAATCCAGCCGCATCGTGCACATCTGGACAATCAAACGACTACGCTAGCGTTCTTCATACAATACCCCACGCAGCAGCACATATGTTGCAGCAACAAAATGTTGCTCGTGAAACTAGCTATGATGCAAGCATAGGGTTGAGTTTGAGTGTAGTAGTTTTGGCGCAAAGTTGTGGCGATTAGATAAGCGTTGGCAGCTGCTGCTTTTGATGTGGATTTGTTTTCTTTTCAAAGAAAACGAGAATAAAAAAATATGTGTTTGAGATGCGTTTTTCCACAGCTAGGAATATATTCGAAACTTTTCACGGAAACTCATTCCCTAAATCAATGTGTCTTTTCACCATAACCCTCAGAGGATGACAAAAACTAAAACACACAATCTCTATCCCTATTCCTATTCCTATTCTTATTTCTATTCCTATTCCTATTCCTATTCATATTTCTATTCCTATTCCTATTTCTATTCCTATTCCTATTCCTATTCATATTTCTATTCCTATTCCTATTTCTATTCCTATTCCTATTCCTATTCTTATTTCTATTCCTATTCCTATTCCTATTCATATTTCTATTCCTATTCCTATTCCTATTCCTATTCCTATTCCTATTCCTATTCCTATTCCTATTCCTATTCCTATTCATATTTCTATTCCTATTCCTATTTCTATTCCTATTCCTATTCCTATTCATATTTCTATTCCTATTCCTATTTCTATTCCTATTCCTATTCCTATTCTTATTTCTATTCCTATTCCTATTCCTATTCATATTTCTATTCCTATTCCTATTTCTATTCCTATTCCTATTCCTACTCTTATTTCTATTCCTATTCCTATTCATATTTCTATTCCTATTCCTATTCCTATTCCTATTCCTATTCCTATTCCTATTCCTATTCCTATTCCTATTCATATTTCTATTCCTATTCATATTTCTATTCCTATTCCTATTTCTATTCCTATTCCTATTCCTATTCTTATTTCTATTCCTATTCCTATTCCTATTCATATTTCTATTCCTATTCCTATTCCTATTCCTATTCCTATTCCTATTCCTATTCCTATTCCTATTCCTATTCCTATTCCTATTCCTATTCCTATTCCTATTCCTATTCCTATCCTATTCCTATTCCTATTCCTATTCCTATTCATATTTCTATTCCTATTCCTATTGCTAATCCTATTCCTATTCCTATTCCTTTTCCTATTCCTATTCCTATTCTTATTCCTATTCCTTTTCCTATTCCTCTTCCTATTTCTATTCCTATTCCTATCCCTATTCCTATTCATATTTCTATTCCTATTTCTATTTCTATTGCTATTTCTATTCCTATTCCTATTCCTATTCCTATTCCTATTCATATTTCTATTCCTATTTCTATTCCTGTTTCTATTCCTATTCCTATTCCTATTCCTATTCCTATTCCTATTCCTATTCCTATTCCTATTCCTATTCCTATCCCTATTCCTATTCATATTTCTATTCCTATTCCTATTTCTATTCCTCTTTCTATTCCTATTCCTATTCCTATTCATATTTCTATTCCTATTCCTATTGCTAATCCTATTCCTATTCCTATTCCTTTTCCTATTCCTATTCCTATTCCTATTCCTATTCCTATTCCTATTCCTATTCCTATTCCTATTCCTATTTCTATTGCTATTCCTATTCCTATTCCTATTCCTATTCCTATTCCTAATCCTATTCCTATTCCTATTCCTATCCCTATTCCTATTTCTATTCCTATTCCTATTTCTATTCCTATTCCTATTCCTATTCCTATTCCTATTCCTATTCCTATTCCTATTGCTATTCCTATTCCTATTCCTATTTCTATTCCTATTTCTATTCCTATTCCTATTCCTATTCCTATTCCTATTCCTATTCCTATTGCTATTCCTATTCCTATTCCTATTCCTATTCCTATTCCTATTCCTATTTCTATTCCTATTTCTATTCCTATTCCTATTCCTATTCCTATTCCTATTCCTATTGCTATTCCTATTCCTATTCCTATTCCTATTCCTTTTCCTATTCCTAATCCTATTCCTATTCCTATCCCTATCCCTATACCTTTATCCTATTTTTCTTTTATTTCGGTCTATGTAGAAAACATATAGACCATTTCGGGATCCATTTAGAAACTTTACGAAATTTTTTCCCGCACAATTCCTATTTCTTTTCCTATCCCTATTCCTATTACTATTCCTATTTCTATTCCTATTCCTATTTCTATTCCTATTTCTATTCCTATTTCTATTCCTATTCCTATTCCTATTCCTATTCATATTTCTATTCCTATTCCTATTCCTATTCCTATTCCTATTCCTATTTCTATTGCTATTCCTATTCCTATTCCTATTCCTATTCCTATTCCTATTCCTATTCCTATTGCTATTCCTATTCCTATCCCTATTCCTATTTCTATTCCTATTCCTATTTCTATTCCTATTCCTATTCCTATTCCTATTCCTATTCCTATTCCTATTGCTATTCCTATTCCTATTCCTATTTCTATTCCTATTTCTATTCCTATTCCTATTCCTATTCCTATTCCTATTCCTATTGCTATTCCTATTCCTATTCCTATTTCTATTCCTATTCCTATTCCTATTCCTATTCCTATTCCTATTCCTATTCCTATTCCTATTCCTATTGCTATTCCTATTCCTATTCCTATTTCTATTCCTATTTCTATTCCTATTCCTATTCCTATTCCTATTCCTATTCCTATTGCTATTCCTATTCCTATTCCTATTCCTTTTCCTATTCCTAATCCTATTCCTATTCCTATCCCTATCCCTATACCTTTATCCTATTTTTCTTTTATTTCGGTCTATGTAGAAAACATATAGACCATTTCGGGATCCATTTAGAAACTTTACGAAATTTTTTCCCGCACAATTCCTATTTCTATTCCTATCCCTATTCCTATTACTATTCCTATTTCTATTCCTATTCCTATTTCTATTCCTATTTCTATTCCTATTTCTATTCCTATTTCTATTCCTATTCCTATTCCTATTCCTATTCCTATTCCTATTCCTATTCCTATTCCTATTCCTAGTCCTATCCCTATTCCTATTCATATTTCTATTCCTATTTCTATTCCTATTTCTATTTCTATTCCTATTCCTATTCCTATCCCTATTCCTATTCCTATTCCTATTCCTATTGCTATTCCTATTGCTATTCCTATTCCTATTCTTATTCCTATTCCTATTCCTATTCCTATTCCTATTCCTATTCCTATTCCTATTTCTATTCCTATCCCTATTCCTATTACTATTCCTATTCCTATTTCTATTCCTATTCCTATTTCTATTCCTATTTCTATTCCTATTTCTATTCCTATTCCTATTCCTATTCCTATTCCTATTCCTATTCCTATTCCTATTCCTAGTCCTATCCCTATTCCTATTCATATTCCTATTCCTATTCCTATTCCTATTCCTATTCCTAGTCCTATCCCTATTCCTATTCATATTTCTATTCCTATTTCTATTCCTATTTCTATTCCTATTCCTATTCCTATTCCTATTCCTATCCCTATTCCTATTCCTATTCCTATTCCTATTGCTATTCCTATTCATATTTCTATTCCTATTTCTATTCCTATTTCTATTCCAATTCCTATTCCTATTCCTATCCCTATTCCTATTCCTATTCCTATTTCTATTGCTATTCCTATTCCTATTCCTATTCCTATTCCTATTCCTATTCCTATTCCTATCCCTATTCCTATTTCTATTCCTATTCCTATTTCTATTCCTATTCCTATTCCTATTCCTATTCCTATTCCTATTCCTATTCCTATTCCTATTCCTATTCCTATTCCTATTCCTATTCCTATTGCTATTCCTATTCCTATTCCTATTTCTATTCCTATTTCTATTCCTATTCCTATTCCTATTCCTATTCCTATTGCTATTCCTATTCCTATTCCTATTCCTTTTCCTATTCCTAATCCTATTCCTATTCCTATCCCTATCCCTATACCTTTATCCTATTTTTCTTTTATTTCGGTCTATGTAGAAAACATATAGACCATTTCGGGATCCATTTAGAAACTTTACGAAATTTTTTCCCGCACAATTCATGCAGTTTCCTCCGACTAATTTTCGTTTTCTTTCAAGACTTTTTGGGATCATTTTGAAGAAAAAAAAAAAAAAAGAAAAAAAACTAATGGCGGCGATATACCAACAGGTTATCATAACCTCTAACGAGATTTTTAGCCGAGCTTCTCTTTCCAACTTGTGGTGTGTTGCTTTTGAGTTTTTTCCTACAAGTTGGCGGGACCTACAGTTTATTACCGACTCCGAACGGCACTTGCAAAGCAAATGAATTTTTTGCTGAGAAGCTTCTCATGGCAGAAATACACCCGGAGAGTTTGCCAAACTACTGCCGAGGGGCGACCCCGTTTAGAAAAATTCTTTTTCTAAATAATTTTTGATGTTACTTTTGCCGAACACTTAACCGCTACACCACGGCGGCCGCCAAGAAGAAACTTGTTTTAGGAATCATTTCGGAATCTTTTTCTTATTGTTTTCGTGATAATTTCTAGACGTTTCTGGTTTGTTTAGGGCCAGAAAAGTCGGCACCATTTTTGTACTTTTTCGCGATTATTTTAGAGATAATATCTGAAATTCTCGGAACTGTTTTCGAATATTTTTTTTTTTTCGCAGTAAATTGGTTATCAGTGCGACTAATTAAACAAACAAATCCTACATATATAATCTGTAGCGTGTAACTAGATAAAAGCTGTCCATCTTGCTATCTCTTTCTTACGTATTTCTTTTTATTTTGATTAACCCAATGCCGTTAGTGGGTCACTATAAACATTTGTGTTAAGTGTTAAATTTCACACTTAAATATACCATGCCCTAACATAGAGTTTAATTTCCCGTTGAAACAACAAAAAAATTAAAAAAAAACTTGTTGAGCGCATCAAATTAAAATGGCTCATAAAAGGAGAGAAAAATAAAATAATACACTCTAAAATAATATAAATGCTCACAAGTGGCAGTATGTCTATTATATGTTTCTGTTATCGCAGTTCTACAAAGCCCATAACGTTGATGGACAAGAAATAAATGCTCAAATGAGTTATGCTCTATTAAATTTTTGAACTAAAGACAAACGGGGGCAATGCGAAATAAGAGCCTGGAAAAAAGATTTCTAAAAAGCGGAAAGTATCTCAAGGAAAGTTTAACTGGAAATAAGAAATACATATAGGAACTTGCGAGAAATCGGCATTAAAAAAAAATTGAAAAAAAAAACAGCAAAAAGAAATATAATCAACTGCGAGGATCAAAGCGTTGCGACTGTAGCCGGCTGTTTTATGCCTGTGATGAATGCCTCTTGGGGCAAGACAAAGCGCTGCCTCTATGTACTTGACAAAAGTCTACAAAAGGGCAGCCAACGACCCATTGAAGCCGCGCGACGACCAGTTGGTTGTTTAGATGGATGGATGGCTAGCTGACTCGCTATGCGTGGCCACAATAGCGTTGCTGCAAACTGGGTAAAGCGACTGAGCGGTGCTGAAGTTGCAGATTAATAGAAGAAAAATAATACGAATGACCGCAAAATGCAAACAAACAAAGTACTTAGAAGTGCTAGTGTGGAGGGTTAAGTAAGACGCTTGTATGTACAAACATATGTTTGTATATAGCAGAGTTTAAAAAAGTTCTAAAACAATATTCACTAAGCTGCACGGCTCTATGATAAAAAAAATGCCACACCAAATCGATAATATAGTGATCGATAGCCAGCATAGCTCCAGGGTTGTACGGATGTTGACAGCTCTTTGGTGGATATGAATCCGGTACGTTCCGGTTAATAGAACCTTGTGTTTGTAGCCCGACTGTCTTGGGAAGGAATTCGTTAATACCGCAGCCGGAGTCAAAGTGGATTTTAGTCCTCGTACCTCGGTATATTATAAACCCCTAACCGGCTGGGACATGTGATATCGCCTCGGTACATATAGCAGATGATCGTTTGATGTCTGTCACCTGAGGCTGCATATTTCTCATCAACTACGGACCTACCGCCATTTCGTACACTTTTGCTAGTTAGCTCTGAGAAACAACTGGGATGATTTGGAATCCCACCCCACCACGGAAAAAGACGCTGACTAGAGGACCAGATTTATTTTATGACAGCTTCGTCTTGTCTTTCATCTCAAAAGTTTCGAACAACTTTACAGAAATGATCCCGAAAAAGGCACGAAATATTCCAATATGGGCCCGGAAAAGATACGAATAATATTTTTCAAAAGCCTAGCTCATAATTTGATTAAAAAGCTACCCTACATATCTCAGAATATTCATCTTGGCATTTTTGTAAAATGTTCTGAGATGTTTTTGAAACTTTTCCAGGCTTAGTTTCGGTATTAGTTTGAGATCGGAAAATTTGAAAAACTATCGCGAAGTTAACCCAAAAACAACTTCCAATTGGTTCCTCAAACGGTCCCAAAACAGTCCAGAAATAGTCCCGAAAATTTGCACAAAATGATCTTGAAAAATCCTCGAAATATTCAAAAAATAATCTTAAAAATGATCCAAAATGATCCCTAAAACAATTTCGAGAAGGCCCGAAAAATATCCCGGAAAAGAGCCGAATTTGAAATTTTTTTTTTAAATGGGATGCTACTTCCGCCAGGTGGCGATGTGGTCTTAAGGGAGATGCGCGACCTTTAAACGAAAAACACAGGGTTTATTCGAAAAGCACAACTTGAAACAACGTTGCTTTCAACTTCAAACTGAATAGAGTAAATTACTTTGTCCCCCCCACAGGGTGCATTCAGGAGTCTAGGTTGTTTTGACAATCCCTCTTTCTGTGCTATTTATGCTACGCTTGTTGCTTTTGCCAAACCACCAAAATTAGCCTGGTTTAATTTTAAATCGCTTTCCCTCCATTCTGTGCCGTTCGTTACTCCAAGCAACTTTGCTATTGCATGTGACACATCAGCTGTGGTGCGAAGTAAGTTTGCTGCACTTCCAAAAAGGGGGTGTTTGTAGCTAGCGCCTAACTCATTTGCCATTGCAGTGGCATGAATTGTGTGCTGCCATTTTTCGAGCTTTTTCAAGGCAGCCGCAAATGTTCCCTTTTTCGGAAAGTCAATGGCGAGAAAGTTAAGTAAAAGAGTCTCGAAAAATGCAAAACATGCCACAGCAGAAAAGTGCATGGGAAGCGTTACACAAAAAAAAAAAAAAAAAACAGAAATACGAAGCATAAAAATTTGAAAAATCTGCCGCACATTGCATACACATAATAAAACGCCTTGGGGCAGGCTTAACACAACGTGTCTGCAACACCCCTAACAATCCTTGCCACGCATTCGCCAGAACACTCACGCACGCACGCACGCACGCACACACACTTGCATGACAACGTGCACACTCGCCCTTGCCATGCCCGCTTTTATTTAGTAACACCTCACGTGTGTGCGCCCATACTGCAGTAAAAGCGCTTGCAACACTTTGTGCCACACCATCGCTTACTGTTGCAGGTTTTTTCACTTTTGCTCTTGTTGTTGTTGTTGTTGTTGTTGACGCTACTGTGTGCTCCCCTTATTTTAATTTCGCATTCACATTCACTGGCGTAGCACTCCACGGCTCAGCGTTTCCTTTCCTTTTTTTTTTTGAAAAGCTGCCACTGCCCTTGTTGCGTCTGCTTTTTATGCTGTTGCTTATGTTGTTGTTGTTGCTGTAGGCAACATTTGCCACGGCTGCTGCTATTTTGCAGCACTTATGTTGCTATTTATGTTTTTTTTTTGTTTATCGTATTGCTGCTACAGTAGTCGTGTTGCATCTGTACGTAGCTGCTGCTGCTGACTCTGTTGCTGCAGCTTATGTGGCAGGCAATCACTTGATAGGTCAGCGACCCGCACAATGGTGGCGCATAATTGTTAAATAACCGCGCGCGAGTACACACAATAAGTACGCGCACAGTCGACAATGAGACAGCCCTTGCAACCGTCAGTTGTTGGCAACGGCATAACTAGTCAGCAGGCTGTCTTCTTTGTGGAGATGATGACTTTTGTTTTTGCTTGCATGCTCTTTGTACACTTATCGATCTTTTTATGTTGGACAGAAGCGATGTAAGTTCATGGGAGCAAACAATAAGCCTTGGTTGCCAGAATATGACCTATTGCGCTAGCTACCCAAATGTTGACGACATCACGGGTTGTTGTTTTTTTGGTAGCCATACTTTGCCCTGCCTAGTCGAAAGATCCACTTATAAAATGTTACGTGACACACCAAACAGGGGTTGTACGGGTGTTGACAGTATTTTGCCGGATGTATCCGGTACATTCCGGTAGTCCCTTGCGGTACTGCCCAACTGTCTTGTGAGCGATTTCGTGGATTTTAGTCGCCTCTTACAACCGGCATACCTACCTCGGGCATATTCTAAGCCCCTAAACCGCAGGGTCTATTCCTAGAGCTAAAACCTACCTAGTGCTAGATCAAACAAGTATTTTCTCCTCTCCCGGTAGGTTCTCCATTAAGAATTAAAACTATAATAAGACTGTTTCCAGCGTTGCTCTTTGTGAGAAATCCTCCTCTCTTCTGCTATTGTCCAACACAACCAGGAGATAGAATTTAGATTTAGATCCACTACCCGAGGTTTGCCCCACCTAACATAACTAATCATAAATTGGCGTGTGATTGTCTACTATGCTATTACTGACAGTGGATGGAAACTGCAACGGTCAGGTTATCCTCTACCTATTTTAATCGCAGTACATTTCTCCCAATAAGTTTGACGAAACATAATCATCCATTGTCATGACATGGCAAGTACAGTTAGTCTTTGGGAACAAGATCCGGAACTATGCTCATGTCTGCGTTAAGTTTGTACAACCCATTTAAAACCCACTTCCCCTGTGGAAAGGGGATTTAGAATACGCCCGAGGTAGGAATACCCGTCGTTCGAGGCAACTAAAATGCACATAGGTAATGACATTCTAACTCGATGGTTGATCTACGGATATGATGCCTCTCATTCACTGCCACAATTTAACAACCGATGGACTTCTTTGGTAAAACCTGAGCAGGGTACGTATATAAACTTTACCAAGGCGGATTGGGACAGCCTTATGACATTCACATGTAACTTCTTCAGCCTCTAGTCGCTTCATTCCTGCGGGACGAATATCTTCTATTAGACTTAAATTCCACGCAAAGGCAGCGGCCATGGCTAGAGAATGGGATCAATTGCCAAGTATTAATCCCGCAGACCCCCGAAAAAGGTATTTCAATGCGGAAATCTGTAGGAGAGTCGACAAACACAAAGTGACCACATGGAGACAGCCCCGGGTGGCCCCGACGGTATATCCATGAATATGCTTAAACGTCTTGGAAGGAAGGGTCGTGGATATCTAGCGGCTCTTTTCAACCTATCACTTAACACCTTCGTTGTTCCAGGGATTTAAGAACACGCGAGAGTGGTTTCTCCTCCAAAATCAAGTCGGCAAATATAGGAGACTTGTATCACATATTATTTTTATTGTCGTTTGGGATAACTGTAGAGTCTAGCTTAGATAAATTACGGTCTGCTCAGAAACCGCTAACCACACGACTGTGCTGGTGGCACTGACTTATCAAAAGTTGCTGTACTGCAGTCAGTCATGCCACGCTAATACAGAATCTATTGGAAACACAACTCCCTGATGATCTCAAGCAGTGCAATAGGATGGTGTCCCATCCCTTACAATATTTAGTTTATAACTATCGAAGATGCCCCTCCACCTGACGAACTCTGTACGAAAACAAACGGAAGAGACATCTACTTTGATGGCAATAAGCTACCAACTGTCATCCACCCTGTAATATATTGGATCGACCGGAAATTGACTACGCTGCATCCCTATGGTCGCCTAACTTATGCAACACCAACTGGGGCGAAGTAAGTAGGCTGCCAAAAACCGCTATCAACACGGATACGAGATGTCTTCGCTTCATCTCAAAGTCTCGTCTTCATCAAGGGGCCGAAATGCTTAATGTTAGATAGCACGCGGAAATGCTGAGTATGCCGTTTCTGCTGAACTGCCGGACACCCAAACCATCATCTTTTGGCACAGACCCAACCCCAAGGGACATAACAGGTCAGGTCTCGGCATGAACTGTCGACCACCCGAAAAAGCTCAAGAAGAAAGCGCCTTAGGTACCAAGAAAGACTCGGCTCAACTTCGATCGGGACACTATTACTTATACAGACTCAGCCCCACAAAATCGAACACATGTCCCGCCTTAGTTTGTCGAATAATTACAACGTCATTACCAATTTCTTAACAACTCTATTACATCACTGATGAATATTTAATCTTTCACGACAAGTGCATTAGAAACCCTTGAAGACCGATAAGCGCTACTAAAATAGTAACAATAATAAATAAAAACTGGAAAACAAATTAAGACACAAGAATAAATAAAAATTTTGATATACATATATGTGGATACAATAACAACATATGAATATAACACCAATTATTGAGACACATTTGGAAGGCTACACGCCTGATATATGTATCACACATACCAACATAAATAAATTGAAATCACTTAAAATGCATTTTTACTTCCTTGTTGACATTTCTGGGTCAGCGACCCAAAGGCAAAACGCCAAGCAGAATTAAGCTCACTTCATACTATGTATGTATGTATATTGATGTAACAGAGCCTAGCAAACGAGCAGAAGGCAAAAGTGAAGTGAAGTGAACTGTGGACCGCAAGAGTGTACGCGAATACGCATCATAGTAGAACAGTTGGCAATTGAAGCAATCATAAATGAGGCAATTTGGCGAGGACGGGACCACAATGGATAGAGAGTGTGTGTAAAACCATTTATTTTAAATATGAGCACGCACTAAAGCTACGTACAGCAACAATTGAAAGATGATGATGAAGACTTACATACTACAGTCATAAATACTAACAACAATAGCTAGAGAAACAAGTAGTAATCTGCAGACAGAACTGGGCCATACTTCATCGAATGTTGGAACCCTTTTCCCAAAAGTAAATGCTTATACGAAGATGACTTTAATCAACTCACGCCCAGCGAACGCTTTAGTCCGCGGAAAAGCACTACCCGTAGCTGCAGACAACCTGACTTTCAAAAGAAGGTAAAGGGTCAAATACATAAAGCTTTGTTAACCTCGCCTGACATTTGCAGCCTCAAAACCTTCCGCTCAACTTCAGAGGTATGCTACAATGAACGCTTTGACGCTTCCCTTTTATACTTTGGTTTTCGTTATTTATTTCTTTGAATTCAGAGTATTTTGGTAAATTTATTAATTTAATAGAAAAAAAATGAATTAATTACTATTTCCTCCATATTTTAATTCTCAAATTAAACCAAAGTCATCAACCTCTGATTGTCAAAGCAAGCAAAGCAAGCAAAATTTGACAGTTTGCCAAATTTCAACCTTGCTTCAACTTTGAGGTTTCCCATTTGCCATGTTTCTTTGAAACACGTATATTGAACTTATCTGTCAAAGCCAAAGTCCGAGGTAAAGTTGAAATAAAGTTTTATGTAGTTGACCCTTAAGAGTCATATATGAAGTCACAAAAATGCTACTTTATGCTGAGTAGGCAATTGGAAAGTAAAGTCCTCTCTCGACGAACTAAACAAACACTCTATAAGAGGCATGAACACTGACAGCATCTGATGAGGCGGCTTTGAGAGTATTCGAGAGAAAAATTCTTCGTTAGATTTATGGACCCCTTAAAGTTGGAGGCCGCGAGTACCGAATAAGATAAAATGTTGAGCTGTATGAGCTTTAGGAGACGTCGACATAGTTCAGCGATTTAAACCCAGCGGCTTCGCTGGCTAGAACACGTGATGCGAATGAACGAAGACGCTCCGGCCCAGAATGTGAAAGTAGACTCCAACTCCAAATTAGTGTTGGAGCATCTTTCAAAGTGAGGTTTCAGCGATCATTGGATTCGGCTACGATATCTTTATTTTCAGTGCCAGTCAAGGGGCCATCAATTCCCTTGTCTCTAACTCGTTGAAGTATGAACTTACGCTCAACTGTCGGTATCTTCAGCAGATGACCCAACAGAATCACACGACACTGTCGGATAGACTAACTTGCCACACTCAGTCAATCTAATGAAGGATGGGTACAATGCCCAGGGTTTGGGATTTCTAAGGTTCAATGGGTTCACAAGATATAGCGATGCCAAGATCATTAAAAATGTGTTTCAGAGCATAAGATGTTGTTGTCGATTTGCCATTTCGGAGTCAGAGGAAATATGACCTAAGCTTCCCGGGTTAGGATAAGTTTAGAATACTTCCTGGGTAGGTATGCCTGTCGTAAGAGGAACCTTAAGTGCATAAAAGGTAATTACACCTATTACTACCAACCCTCGCCTTACCAACCGATGGAGAGGATGAGATCACCTATGTATGTAGTAGGTTCCACTGAGCATACTAAATCGCCCCCGCGATAGTTGTCCCTATAGAGAAATGGTAATAAAGATGAGAAGTCGATGCTAGGTTTCACAAAAAATAACCGCGAATATATACCGCACAAGAGCACTTGTCCAAAGCGGCCGCTTACAATACAAACCATTACAAGTGAATCCAAGTGCGCAACATTAAAAATTTAAAAAATAACAACAAAAACGAAAAAAAAATTAGATGCATTTCGTTAAAGAAAATAAAATAATGAGAAAAGGAACTAGGCAGCAGCATTAGGAGTTACAACAAGAGCAACAATTACTAATGACAATGTAAAAATTGTAATTGTTTTTGCTGTTGCAGTGAGCAATTTGTGAGCAATTCTTTAATACACAATTGCTGGCAAACTTGAATGCAACAATGTAAAAACAACAACAACAATAAAAACTGCAATTTAGCATAACCGGCATTAAGATATATTCTTTTTTTTTACAAATGTATCAGCATTTATATGTAGCTGTCATACAACACGCGACACGCGACATGCTTGTGATGAGAGCAACAAAAAATTACGCACGCGCTTAATTTACGCACAATTCTTGTTGCTTGTTTATGTTCTATTTATTTATTTAGTTTTAAATTTTTTGTTATTTTTTGTTACAATGATAGACGAACAACAATTGTTTGGCACTCATGTTGCACGTTCTACTGTCAACAAAAACAATTTGAAACTGCTAGTTGTGTATAAAATAAAGACGTGAGTACTAAGTACTCGTGACGTTTGATGTGTAAAAATGTGTATCCGCACATAAGTTTAATTAAATAATTATTTTAAGGCGCATTCCAACGAATTACCTTTCCTTTCCTTTCCTTTCCTTTCCTTTCCTTTCCTTTCCTTTCCTTTCCTTTTCTTTCCTTTCCTTTCCTTTCCTTTCCTTTCCTTTCCTTTCCTTTCCTTTCCTTTCCTTTCCTTTCCTTTCCTTTCCTTTCCTTTCCTTTCCTTTCCTTTCCTTTCCTTTCCTTTCCTTTCCTTTCCTTTCCTTTCCTTTCCTTTCCTTTCCTTTCCTTTCCTTTCCTTTCCTTTCCTTTCCTTTCCTTTCCTTTCCTTTCCTTTCCTTTCCTTTCCTTTCCTTTCCTTTCCTTTCCTTTCCTTTCCTTTCCTTTCCTTTCCTTTCCTTTCCTTTCCTTTCCTTTCCTTTCCTTTCCTTTCTTTTCCACTCCTCTCATTTCCTTAATTTCTTTTCCTTTCCTTTTCTTTTCTTTAATTTTCCTTAATTTTCTTTAATTTTCATTCATTTAATTTCCTTTCCTTCCCCTTATTCTCCATCCCTTTACTTTCCTTTTATTACCTTTCCCTTTCTTTCCTTTCCTTTAATTTCCGTTCCTTTCCTTTCCTCTTTTCTTTAATTTTCTATCCTTTGCTTTCCCTTCCATTCCTTACATACATAAGCACGGCGTCAAGTATCAGCAACCAGTCAAGCAATAATTTCTCTCTCAAATACTCTAGGTACACTCGCGGCATAAACCCTTGTTACACTTACATTTACAAGAACAAAATACATGGAATGTAACTTTTCCTGGATAGGCCCCCAATGCCATAGTAAAAACCATGCATTGGGCTTTTAGACAAAATTGTATTTTGAGTACCAGTTACGGTACTAGTTCTGAAGATTTAAAACCGTTTGGATCGCCTTAAGATCCCTGATAGGTATAAAAAAACATGAAACAAAATTAATCGTTTTTTTGTAGTTGGAAGATCTGAAACAAACTCACCAGTTCCGGTCCTAAAACAACCCGATCAACCTGCTAGTTCACTACTGCGTAGTGGGTACACAGGTCCATGACGTCACGACTGCTCTGCTGAGTCGACCATATTGAATTAGCCCATGGTTTCGCCAACAACACAGTTTTTTTAAGTCACTTTGTGTCAAGTTATATCGTAACAATCAGCTGATTCTGTCAAAATAGGCAAATAAGTTCTAACAGTATCGCTTTTGGCACAATCTTCTCTCTTTGGTTTATAGTAGGAATCATAGGTTACATGCTCTATATATACTTTCGTGATCGTAGTATTTCACTATGCTTGCGTATACAAATAAAATATTCAATTTAATTCATGTCGCATTTATAAGTTTTATTAATAAAATGCATTAACACAAATGTACAACAATAGATAATTGTGTCAGCTAAACGCACAGCAATGCATGACGAAAATATAAGTACTTGCTAAAGTTTCCTCGTTCGTATTAACGAACAGCTAGTCTGCAATATAGTATGTGCCAATTTTCTGCCCGCGAGGGTGTTATGGCTCATGTTCTGTGAGTTGCAAGTATGGGGGTTCGATAGAAGCAATTCCGACTCGGATTAGTTTGAAAGCCCTGTTGTGATGCCACCAACACTAGGAGAGTCGGTCCTGGGACCCGACAATATGGAAAATGCCTGAGTTGTTGGGATTCTCCACATAGTAGAATCCCGGGACTGACACTCCTAAACCGACACAGTTACTCCTCCTCGAACCACCTAGATGACTTTATAAAGGCCATCAAGTCCTTTATGCCTTTATGTCCTGCTCCGCGATCTAGCGTAGGCTATTTAGGAAGGGAACTCCCAAAAAACGGGTTCTCGCCCGCTTAAAGCCGGGCAGTTGCATATGAGATGCTTCACCGTTTCCTCCTCCTCATCATCTTTTCGGCTCCTACAGCATCGTCGGTAGGGCACATCTAGCCTTCTGCGTGCCTACCAATAAGGCAGTGCCCAGTTAAAACACCTATTAATATGGAGATTTCTCTCCTTCTTAGGAGTACCCATGTTAAGATAGACCTCTTTATCTTAGAAATTTCATGGAAATCTTAATAACTTCGTCAATTTTAAACTTGTTTGAGAAACTCAACTTGCATTGCACTCGTAACAAAATTTGCCATTGAATACCACACAAGGTTTGTATAGGCTTCTCATAACATAGTGCATAGGGATAGCGCCAAAATTGACCAACCTCGACAAAAAGACGAAAAAAAAATTGTTTGTGGAACAACTACTACCAGTTTTACCACTAATTTCCGGCCGATATACACATCGTTAGATATGTCTATATCTCTTCTATCGAAATCGGGTAAGCAAATAAAAATCGGTTCATAAACACCTAAGATACAGGGTTATAAGTGTGCAAAGGTACGAAACCCACTAAGTCAAGATTTTGAGATCTACCAAAAAAATGCTATCTCGTCCCAGGTATTTTAAGTTTGGTAAATTTTGTAGCACTGTGTAATTGTTAGTTCGATTCGCGGTTAAGGCAATATGGTAAGTGTGGTGAGGTAACGTGAGTAACTGTGGTGTAAATATTTTTTTTATATTTTATGTTACTTTGACTCTTTTTTGGTGTTAAAATAACACTTATTATAGATTAGTACCTGGGTGAACGAGCTTGCTGGGTGTTATCAATTTAGCGCTTACTTTACTTACCCAAAATAATCCCAAAATGACCCAAAAATAATCCCAAAATAATCCTAAAATGGTCCCAAACACAAAACGATCACTAAATGATCCCAAAATGGCCTTAAAATTATCCAAAAATGATTTCCAAATGGCCCAAAAATACCCTTAAATGTATCCTAAAATAATCCCAAAATTATCCAAAAATATTCCCAAAAAAATCCTAAAATACTCCTAAAATACTCCCAAAATGACCCTCAAATGTTCCCATAATGACCCGAAAATTATCTCAAAATTATCCAAAAATGATCCCAAAATGTTTCCAAAATGATACGAAAATTACCCCCAAAATTGTCCCAAATTAATTCAAAATTAAACCCAAAATGATCTCAAAATAGCCCCAAAATTATTCCAAAGTGACCCCTAAATGATCTCAAAATGATCCTAAAATAATCCAAATATGATCCCAAAAATATACAATACAAATACGGTGCTGTTTTACACCAAAATTTTTTTGCGTGTACTCCAACGTTTTTATAGGCCAGTTACGGAAGAATGTGCTATATGATATCAGAAACCGCAAACGTTACACCAATGTGGGAAAGCAAACAATGGTCTAAAAAATTATTCTCAGCAAGTATTGCACCACCTTCACCAACTTTCTCACAATTAAAGTCAAATTGAGGGCTTCACATCCTTTTTTAACAATTCTACTACGAAAAATTACATGTTTATGCATGTTCGCCACTAATTGATGCAACCGCATGCAGCTAAGAATGCTCAGTCTGCGAAAAAAAGCTTTGCAAAAATCATCGATTGCATTTGCAAACTGGGCAACCCCAATTTGCAAGCACAGCATATGAAATGTTTTGGTTCAACAACCGGCCCAATAAACGAAGCAACGACAGGCAACCAGCGCAACAAACAACCACAAACCCGCAACAATAGCAGCATCCCAACGCCAGCAACATCAGCTTCTTTTTGAAAGCCTTAAAATGTTGGGATTGCGCGTGCAACATCAAACCCATTTACCACCTTTTTCGTTTGGAATATGTGTGCTTATGTGAATTTATGTAGATATGCTTACAGATCGTTTGTTATCCTTTTGTTTTGATGTGGGATAGCTGTTGATTTCTTCTTTAATCAAGTAGGTAGGTTCAACTTTTTTGTGTTTAATTTGGATTGATTTCCCTTATTTCTTAACCCTTTTTTAAGTTGAAGCGTTTTTTTTCTTTTAATTCTTGTTCATGTTCAAACATGTTTTATTATGTATTTTTCTTCGTTTCTTTTTATGCTTGATTCTATATTTTTTCATACCAACTACACAATAAAATGATTTCACAACCTGACGCAATTATTGCATCACAACGAAGGCAAGTAAATGTTGACAGCATAAAGGTCTGATAAGACGAGCAAACATGTTGGTGTTTGTTTAGGGCAGTTACCCTGTAGGAAATACATGTTGACCCATACTTAATTTATATAGTCATTACTAAGTTGGAAATTGGTATTTTGCCTCTAGAATTTTAAAATAGTAGACAATTAAATAATAGAGACAAATTATCCGTAAGGTCAGATTACAGCTTAGAAAGATCTATCAAGCCATCTGCCTATCTCCATATCAAAAACCAGAAACCCATCACCAAAAACCGCTCATTTTTAAGGACACAAAACCCGTTTTAGGCTCCTAGATGAGCCAACTTTCCGATATTTACTCGAAATGTCGACTTGCGACAGGCAAACGGCTGTGTGTAGCGAAGAATATGCATCCATTGGAAAGCTGTTCAAGCAACAGAAAGCAAATTATCGTTTAACGTCAGCTGTATTATAATAATATTCAAAAACAACAACAATGTAGGATAGCGGATGAAGAAACCTAATTACCCAGCCTGTACCACCATATGGGGATCGAATTTGACTCCAGTGTGCCAGGAAGAACACCAAAGACACGTTTCGTACCAGTCCAGTGCGGTAACAGTGAGCAATGCCAAGAGGAAGGTTAGGCGCGCTTTTTAAAAGATAAGGTAAGTAAGGTAAGGTTGGCTGATTTAGGGTCCTTCCCGTGATGCCAACTGCGAGTATCGAAGAATATTTAGCCAAAAGCCCAAAGGTTCCGCTGGCTGGTTTATGTTATGCGAATGCACAAAGAATCTCCAGTATAGAAGGTTTTCCTATCGTCACCTGAATTCGGCAGCAGAGGAAAGGGAAGTCCTCGACTGAGATGGAAACAACAGGTGGATTATGACTTGAACTCCCTTGGGGTTTCCAATTGACGGCAGTTATCGCTAAAAAGGAATGACTGACGTACTTTTATAGGCAACGTCCAAAATCACTTAGGCGGTTAAGCGCCAATAAATGATGATGATATGTATGTTGACTGATAGATACATAGTCCCGAACGATTCCCCTCTCACTCTCTTGTAAACAACAGTAAGGGTGACGTGATAACCGGCATACCGGCTACTACAGAGTTACTCCCTTTGACCACACGCGGTATTTTCTTCTTTCGGTTAGTATTCAATATGTTTTGGAAATCTATTTTGGAAATCCTTAAATTTTGGTTAGTAAGATTATGCGACAACTTAGGAAATAACTATACAAAGCTTTCTAATAGACTTTCTTGAAAAAGCGATGTTGTTGTTGTTGTTGTTGGAACGAGGCCTGGTCAATATAAAAAAACGGCCCGAGTCGTTTCGGCACGATTGGTACAGCACAAGTATTGGTACCGTTCTCATAGAACCGGAAATACAAGAAACTAGCCGTGTAGGCCATGTAGGTCATTTAGCGTTACCCAGGGTACACCAACGGGAGGCGATCTACTCTTACACTCCAAAAAGCGATGTGAGGATTTGTCTTCTTCTGTGTCGTAAGACTATTATTAAATTACCACCAGCAATATTAGAACCCTGTTTTTGTATATTTTCTCCTCGTAGGGTAAATGTACTAATGGTCGGATAGTTAAGCAGCATTTTCAATTTAAAAACCCGGCTATATAAATTCACGGTATTTTCATCGGATAACATTATCAACGAATTGGCGTTTTTAGTTTTTGACTGACTTGTTTCTTTCAAAACAAAGTGATTCGTGATCAGGACAGCATCCCGAACGATGTGGAGTTTTCAGTTTTTGGTGTCAGTTTAGTCCAACCTATTCTTCGTTCAGGAGAACTGTGAGGGTCAATCTGAAAATTTTGAAGGAGTAACTAAATTTGTCGCTTTAGGCAACGTTGGTAGCTTTCAGTGGGTATGCCATTGGCTTGAGCGGCTTATTCTACATAAGAGTGAATGAAACTATTTTTGTTCTCGAAAATCATAAAATAGTTTTCGGAGCAACGCTCTCAGTTTTTGCAAAAGTCGAAATTTTGTATCATAGTTGCTCTACATCATCCTATTTTCATATTCTGTGTTCGAATGGAGGATTTGGAAAACTTAGAAAAATGTATGAAGAAAAAACTCGTATACTACATTTGTATGTAGAATTGCTGCGACACAAACTGGGAACTCGTCGTTAAAATGTTACGAAATTGAGGCTCGAGAACATTATCTTTCAAAACATCTTTATAGGAAAAAATGTCCATCGTTATTATATCATAATCCTACAACTAAATTCCATCGATTAAGTTCCAAATAAAGGCGAATATACCATCTGTGCAACCTATCCATCAGATGAACCAACAAACGGCTGGGGAGCTCCACAAAATCATAGCGACTAAGCCAAATCATATGCAAAATTATCATATCTGCATAAGTACCTAGCTACCACATATACCTCAAATACCTAAGTAAATATATAAAAAAATACAACTCTGAGTTGCTTCCCGCCATTTTTGTCCTCAAATCAAAGCGATGGCAGCTGCCAAGAAACTGGTATCTTAACAAATAAACTGAGCACCACAACTCTTTGTCACACCCATGCTCTTAAAATATACGTTTTTATTACAAAAAAAATCTCTTAACAATTTACTCTTTTTAATGCTATTATACATTTTTTTCCATTTTTGAAATCAACTCTTTAGCTTGTACCTAAGCGCATTGCCCACAACGCTATTTTATTTGTAGGCGCTCTGTGGCTCCCCATTTGCGAGCGTTCATAGCAAAACAAAACGGAAAAATTACAAAGCAAAAAAAAAAACTTAAGTGAAAAAATAAAAAAGTATCCACAACAGCGGCAACTCTCATCACTTCTCTGTTTTGTTTTGCTTCGCCGTTCGCCACAAGTTGATTTCTGTTTGTGTTGGCGCTCCAGCGATATGCAGCTCCCATCGCATATAGCTAGGTTCCCTCTGTCATCGTTGACTTAGCGTTAGGTTGCTTCTCTTTCTCTATAGGCATATTCGTACATAAAAAATAATCTCTTCTTCTATTTATGGCCTTTGGTTGACTGTCACTTCTTAAATTTTGTGATTTCTTGAACTTCATGCAGTGCATTCTCTTTGCTTGTGTATTTTTTTAATTTTATTATTTTTGTTGGTTTTAATTTTTTGCTCCCACTTTTGTTTTTGGATTTTTTTTTTTCTTGTTTTAAAGGTTACTGCAATTGTCGTCGTACTCCCACAAATTTCTCTTTCTTCTATATTTTCGTTATCTACATCTCATGTGTTTCGTCAAGCTCAGGTTTCAGTAGGTACTAAGCTGTATGTACATGCCCTTGCACAACTTAACAAATTACAGCAGATTCGGTGTACAGAAACATGATTTAGTTTGCTCCACACCTGTGCTACGAAACTTTTCATGCTAAAACTGCAAGATAGAATTGAATTCTGTAAAGGATCAACTTCTCATCTTAATTTGTGAAGTAACCAACAACCTTACTGGATTTCACACACTGACCTACTTAATTTTATTTTTATAGTGGGATATCGGTATAATGGTTCAAATTCTTATTTTCTTTTTTTTATCATAATAACCATTTTGACTGGAAATTTTGCACTAAGTAGTGCAGACCAAATTTATCAAAGCCTAGAGATACATAGTACCGGTACTACTACTAGTACGCTGGGTATAAAAATATTATTGCTGCGAGATTAACCCATTTTTGCGGCTCTGCGTGTAAAGGAAACGTGTGGATAGGACGCAAGCACAACTGGACACTCCAGTATTCTAGGATCTTACAGTTTTCTTCCTCTGAGCACAGATCGATATGCGACCATCGGAGTAGGAGATAGCTGCTTCAAAACAAACATTTCCAGCAGGGAGGAATTTTGAGGGCGGATCGGTGTATCGCTACTAATGGCGGCATTCCTGTTCACACTGGCGGCCCGAAGTTAGACGGCAGAGTTGGAGGAGGGGTTTATTCAAGGGATCTGGAACTTGAGCTCTCCATCAGACTACCTGATTATTGCAGCGTCTTCCAGACTGAAGTCTCAGCAATCATGGATGAGGCGGCCTGGTTAGGCAAATGCGCTATCGGCGAGGATATCGTTATTTTCAGCGACAGCCAGGCTCTTGGATCTTATTCGTTCAACTCTGAAATGACGCCCAGCTGTCATCGATCTCTATAAGAGACATAGGGACATTGAGGGAAATTGTAGGGCATACGAACTTGAGAGGCAGGGCACGACCAAGCAGGTTCTTCGCGATAAAGAGCGCTTAGGTATGACGTTTACCACATGCAAGCTAATGCGGTAAGAGTACACACTCCGCCAAGCAAAAGAAAGATGGCTGCAATCTCCAGTTTGCCGTATATCTAAAGAAAGCTGACCGAAATGGGATCATAAAAGATCAAGGCACAAGGAGAAGAGAAATCTCCATATTAATAGGCGTATTAACTAGGCATTGCCTTATTGGTAGGTACGCAGAAAAGTTAGGTGTGCCCTGCCGACGATGGTGCTGGAGTCGCAAAGACGTTGAGGAGAAGGAAACGGTCGAGTAACTCATCTGCAACTGCCCGGCTTTAAGTGGCACGAGAACGCGTTTTTTGGGAATTCCCTTCCTGGATAGCCTAAGCCAGATCGTGGAGCTGGCCTTCATAAAGTTATCTAAGTGGTTTGAGGAGGAGTAACGGTGTCGGTTTAGGAGTGCCAGTGTCGGGATTCTGCTATGTGGAGAATCCCACGCACAACGGGCCTTTTAATACTGGCCTAGGTGTGCCTCTGCGACATCCACTTAAACCTAACCTAACCTAATTCTCCAAAACTGGCCTAAGTGTGCCTCTGCGGCAGCCACTTGAACCTAACCTAACCTAACCCATTTTTAGTCGATGTACCAGTTTTGGAACACGTATTTACTGAGGGAGGTATTGCCACCAATGCAAGTATAATTTCAGGAGCGAGATGCAGAAGTACAAGTGTTAAGTAAACTTTAAAACTAAGTAAATTAACCCTAGGGTACTTGAAATTCCTGGACCGAGCGCGGTTGCTGCGAGAACGATATCAGTACGTCGAAGCTTCGGCTCGCTTCGGATCTATCGCAAGCCTTCTAACCCGGGTATTGTGAAATTCATTTATCATATTATTAGGTATCAAGCTTGAATCTTAAGAGTTCTTTTGAAGGCATGGATCAACCAATTACATTTATCTCTATCGCAAAGTGATCTTTATACATAATCTCTTTCTTTATCCTGATACTTATGAGAGTATACAGAAATTGATATTAAGTATGTATGTATATCTCCAATACCTGTTTGCATACATTCAAACAAATACACCAATTGCACGATCAGCATACTCTCAGACGAGTTTAGAGTGCAGTTCCTCTCAATTTATTATAGAGTTGAGTAAAATTTTCTTCAACTCGGAATATTCCAACTTCTGCGAGCATATCATTCCGAAAGAGCACAAGTTCTTATAAAAGTAATATACAAAAAAATGCATATCTGCCTGTTCTTTGTGCGCCCTGCATCCTCTTCTGTCTTCAAGGGATTAGCTGCAGGTCGTGGCAATAAGTAATCACGATATATCGTGAACGTGAGCAGGTCTTTTACTTGATATCTGCTGAGTGACGCTACTTAGCTGGCGACTGAGCAAATCACCTTTGCAAGTGTGTATGTGAGTGTTTGCGAGGATGTGTGTGTGTGTGTGTGTTTTAGAGGATTTTGTGTATCCACATGTGTGATTTTTGTATATTCATGTGTTTTCTTAATTTATGTTTGTTTGTTTCTGTATGTTTTATTTTTTTTTTGTGCGTCACTGTAGCCTATCGTAAAAAAATGCGTTTGTGTGCGTACTGTACCAAAACACATACATACATATGTACATGTTAACGTCCTACCTGTTCGTAGGTGTATGCACTCATATTAACATACATTTATGCATTTTTATGCCCAGCTAGCTACATCTGTATGCGAGTTTATTAGTGAGCTACTGTTCTGGCTTCTAATTGTTGTGACGCTGGCAGCAGCCGGCTTTGTGGCTCTTCCCTGCGTTCTCTGGTGCTCGCGCTGCTGCATGCAACTGCAATTTTGCTTATGACTTTTTCTTTTTTCTGCTTTACATTTTGCTTCTATGTACCTACTTTATTACCTTTTTTATTTCTACGCTTCTACTGTGTTTTTCCATATTTTCTTTTACTTTTTAATGGTGATTTAAAAAAAAATTTATTTTTTTAAATCGACTTGCATTGTTGTTGCGCTCTCGACTCCCTGCTGCTTGCTTTTTTATATCTACTCTCTGTATTATGATTGTGTTGTTGTGCTGTGGCTGCTGCTGGTCGACTGTAGCTGCAACTGTGACTCTGACTCTGACTGAGACTGGTGTCTCCACTTCTGGTTAGTCATGTGTTTGTTGCACTGATTGGGAGCATTTTATTCCTGAGCTCGCTCATTGTTTGATTTGTTCTTCTTTTGTTGTTGTTGTTGTTTTCGAGCTGGTTCACTGTCTGCTGTTGACTGAAGAATTGACTGACTAGCTGGTGTTTTCAAGCGTTCTGACTCTGTGCATCGGTGTGTGTGTGTGTGTGTATGAGATGAGTGCTGATTGTTTGTATCGGTGAGTAGTCGTCATTGCGGCCGTCGCCGCATAGCAGCAGAAGGTGGCAGAACCTACACCGCGCACCGATTGCAACAGCAGGCACAGTTGAATGCGAACAACGAAGCGAGTAAGACGTGTTTTGTTGGTTGGTGGTTAATAGATTAACACTTTTTTTCACTTGTGAACGAACACTTTGTGTGCTGTACGTTAAAAGACCGTAGTTTTAAAGCGCCAACACAACAACAACAAAGTAAAACGCAACGCCTAAAAGCATTGTGTATGAGTACGCGTGTGTGTGTTTTAGTGTAAGTGTGTGTATGTGTGCCAAATTGATATGCGCGGACATGCAAAAAATTACAACAGTGCCAAAACAATAACAAGAAATAAACAAAAAAGTTCAATGATAACAATACTAATAAGCACAAAACCATTTTAATCACGTTAAAAGTGTTTCTAAAGTTAATTGAAAACAGCAAGATAGATTAAAAAAAAAATTCTAAATATTTGTAACAAACGAAAAGTTTGTAAACAAAAAGCGAAACGTAAGTGCATATATTATTAGTGTGAAAAAAACAATTTTGAATATTTTTTCAAATAAAAGATAAAAAAAAATAATTAGAAATATAAACACATACGTTTTTAGAGTGCTGTGAAAATTTCAAAACATGACCAAAGAGGGACAAATTATGCATATATTAGTTTTCTGATATTTTTTACAAAGTTCTATATAACTTTAAACAAACTTCTCAAGTAAAACTGAAAAAAACAACAACAAAAAATATTTTATCAAAAAAAAAAAATCGAAAGCTTGAACGCTGAAATTGTAACTGTTGTAAGCATAGATTTGTTTGAATATAGCAGTGTATTAAAGTTCATATTGGGAGTTTAAAAAATACAATTTCAATATATTTTGACGCAAAAAATTAAAAAAAAAATAGTTTGAAAACCTATTTCAAAAAAAAATTATTTTCAAGTATTTTTTTACTTTTTACTTTGAAAATAATTTTTTACTTTGCAAGAAATAAAAAAATAGGTCGTCTTTAGATTTTTGTTTGTTATTTTAGTTTATTTCATTTCACTTTATTTTATTTTATTTTATTTGATTTTATTTTTTTATTTTATTTTATTTTTATTTTTTTTATTTTATTTTATTTTATTTTATTTTTTTTTGTTTTATTTCTTTTTTGTTCACTTTATTTTATTCTTAATCAAATTCAATTTATTTGATTTGATTATTTTTTACTTTATTTTACGTACTTAATTTAATTTAATTTTTTTTAATTTTTTATTTACTAATTTAATTTTTTCTTCTTGTTTCATTATACATATTTTATTTTTTTTTTTTTTTCTTCTTTGATTAGATTTTTTTTTATATTGTTCAGTTTTGTTTTATTTTATATTATTTTATTTTATATTATTTTATTTTATTGTATTTTATTTTATTTATTTTATTTATTCCTTTATAAAACTTTATTTTATTTTATTTTAGTTAATTTTATTTTATTTTATTCTATTTCATGTTATTTTATAATTTTTTTATTTTATTTTATTATTTTTTATTTTTTTTAATTTATTTTTTTTTTTATTTTTTTTTTTCTTTTATTTTCTTTTATTTTCTTTTATTTTATTTTATTTTTTTTTATTTTTTTTTTATTTTTTTATTTTATTTTATTTTATTTTATTTTATTTTATTTTATTTTATTTTATTTTATTTTATTTTAATTTATTTTATTTTATTTTATTTTATTTTATTTTATTTTGTTGTATTTTATTTTATTTTATTTTATTTTATTTTATTTTATTTTATTTTAATTTATTTTATTTTATTTTTTTTATTTTTTTATTTTTTTTTATTTTATTTTATTTTTTTATTTATTTGTTTTATTTTATTTTATTTGGTTTTATTTTTTGTTTTCTATTTCATTTTAGTCTTTTTTTATTTTTTAATATACTTACACACACACATACCTATCGCACATTAAATCAAATAGAGTCACAACTCAAAATCGGAGTAACATTCAGATAAACGCTTCTGGATCGCACAAAATAACTTTATTTTTAAAAACTTGGCACCACTGTGCTCTTTAAGAAATAACGATAATTTTCCAAAAAAAAAAAATTTTATGTACTGGCTGTACTACTTTTTATTAGGCAAGCTATGTATGTATGTCAAGAAAGTGACCTAAAAAAATTTTGAGTTGTGACGGTTATTTGATTTAGGGTGCGATATATTTTTTTTTTTTTTTAATTTTAATTTATTTGATTGTGGCTTTTATTTTATTTTTTTGTTTTTTTTTTTTGTTTTAATTAATTTTTTATTTTATTTAATTTTTTTTGTTTTGTATTATGTATTTCATTTTTTAATAAAAACAAAACTGATTTTATTTGAAACGGTAATAAATTTCCCAAAACTTAAATCAAATTTTTTTTGTTTTTAAAAATCTATTATTATTTTTTTTTAATAGGTATAAATATTTTTTTGGTACCTCAGTTTGTTGCTAGTAAATACATTTTTGCTGTTGATTTTATAATTTATTGCACATTTGTTTACAAAAGGACTCTATAGGTAGTTACTCTCTCTTGACGATTGCTGTTTTGGCTAGTGAAAGAGAATTTTAAATTTATTTCCCCACTATTTTACAGGAAAACGCACTATATGAATTCAAGTTTGTCATAACAAAGAATTTCACAATTGCACGTAAGTCAAAACAATTAAGAAAAATACGTGAAAGTTACTGAAAATTGTTGCAAATGCAGACAAGGATTAAAAAAAAGTGAAAGAGTATTAGAAGAAATAGTGACAAATTAAAACAAAGAATTAATTAAAAACTAACAAAAATTGCAACTAAATTGTATTTTATAAACAACAACAAACAAAACACTGCCCATCTACCAATTTTCACCTAAAAACATTTAACAAGCACAATTTTGTTGTGTGCAAGAACTTTCGTGCGCAACATCATTAACAACAACGCCCGATCAGCAACACCAACCACCCACCCACTGCTGTGTGTGCAGCGACGTTTTGAGAGTGTGTGCAGCAGGTGTGTGTGAGCGCGCATTTATTAACTCCCCACAAGAGACACAGCAAAGTGTGAAGAAGCAAAAAAAAAAAAAACAACAAATAATTCAAACAATAATAAAAACAACCACAACAAACTGAGCCGCTAAAACGTGGCAAAAAAAAACTAATCAATAACAAGAAAAAAAAAACAAGTCACAATAACAAAAACATGGCTGTTGTCTTTTATATGCCCGAAGCGGGCGCTGATGATTCTGCATCGAATGGCAGCAATGTTAGCACGGGTGGCGGCAGCGCTGCCTCGTCCACATCACAATCACCCAATACAACAACATCGGCCACACAAACGCCCATGCAAAGTCCGATGGTGTCGAGTCCACAATTTGTGATGGCACTATGCGAGGCGGTCTATCAATCTTTGAATAGTAAGTACCTAAACAAAAATATACTTTGATTTTTTATATGAAAGGAGTTATTAAAAAAAATTATAACTCTGCTTTTGAAAAAAAAAAAATTTAATTCATTTTCTATGGAAAAAAACCATTACTTATCTTAAACAAAAAGTTTGACAAAAAAATAAATTTGTTAAGATCTTAAACTTCTCATACACCACACAATTTTTCCTCTTGGGTATGTCATTAATTTTATTGATTTTCTTACAATTTTTTCCTCCGCGTCTCTGCCAACAAAAAAGACTTGCAGTCGGCTCCTTTGAAATTCCCCTGTCAACCCTTTTTTAATTATAATCGATTCATAGGGATTTTTGCTACTAAAATTTTTATGTACATATGTATGTATAGGGAAATCCGGCGGAAAGAACAGTTAAATGAAATCGAAACAGCACTCAGAAAAGTTTCCATCAAATTAAAGTATTTCCAGAATATCAAATTGTTGTTGTTGTTGTTGTTGTTGTTGTTGTTGTTTTAGCAAATGATAGCCCTGCCCTATTAGTAGTTAATAACTTTTATTTTGGTTGTTAGGACAAATTGCAACGAATATTACAAAGCCGGTAAAAGTGCAGCTAAGAAAATACATTAAAAATTTCTCGCATGCGATAAATGAATTTCACAATGGTGGCATTTTATTACTCTAGATAGGGTAGAAGAAATGGGTGGCAGATAATATTTTTGTCTTAAACTGTCTAATATGGTTTAAATAACACATTTATCCTAATATACATATTTGTGTTACTCTCAAAGGTTAAATACCTACGAAAAATGGTTTGACTAATCTCTGAAGAGATAGGCACCCCATTAATCTGTTAAAGTAAATTTTGGTTTAGCTAGGATACTCATAGGAATGTACATAAGGCAATAAGGGTAAAACCTAGTTGCAAAAGTTCCTTTGTGATTCTAAACGGACCCAGCGAATACTAACTTAGTGTTTTAATTTCATGGGGGAAATCAAAAAGATCTATCGATATTCTAGCAGCTGTAGTTGTTTATCGATTCCCTGTAAAGGAGCATGCGACCCTCGCCGTTTATTAGATCTTTATATGGGTTAAAGTCATCTCTTTTGTTTCAGCATTTCCTATGAATCCAACGAATGGTCGTTTGTATGCCCCAAGGGTATTGACGGACAAATCCTCTTTGATCCGTTACGGGTATAGTCAGACAAGTTTACTTACAAGACCTATGTATAAGTATATTAACCAACATAAAATTGGTTTACACCAACTATGCTCGTAAGGGACTATAGTGATCGATTATAGCCCACTGTGGACGAAGGGTATGAGTAATACTCTTTTTGTTGTTGTTGTTGTTGTTAACAGCAAAACACTCCCCGATGGTTTTGGGGAGTGATGCCGAAGTTGACAGTCCTTGGCCGGATATGACCCTGGTACGCTGCGGTACTGCCCGACTGTCGTGGTAGCGACTTGGTATGAATCAACCCATATTTTGGTTGAATTAACAGATATTTTGGTTCATATAACTATATTTTAGTTAATATGACCAAATAACTGTCAATTCTTATCCATCGCCAGCTCAATTTTCTCTGTGTACCTTTTCTTTCGTTGAACCTACAACTCTATAGAAGTCGAAATGTATCGAAATTGACCGCCGAACTCCGATAAATTTGATAATTTCTATCGAGTTTCGCGTTCCGACGGAATAGCTGATTTATTTGTACATCTCATTCTATTCTATTCTATTACCTGTTTCCTTGCAAACCCTTTACGCCCTTCACTTATTACCGTAGTTCCTGATGTGATTTTGAATATTTCTTTGTTTGACCTCTATATTTATCGTATGCTCTATTCTTTTTTGTTCAATCAAGCTATCAATCCACAATCCATTTTAGTCACGTTAAGATAAATTTCATCTTTCTCACATAGTCCCACATTTTAAATTTTCTGCAGTGAATGCAAAAATAAATTCCCACAAAAATTCTCATGAAAATTTATCTCATGCGATAAAAAAAATAAATTTCATCAGAATCCAGTCGTTTTCCTTACAACTCTAAAATATAAGTACGTGTGTACTTCTTATGGACATTCTTGAGTACAAATTTGAGCTTACCGCTTCCTACTTAACTGAACGGGATTGTTGAAAAGGAATAGCTCATTAAACAAAACTTACAAGTGGCATAAGTTAACCTTTTCCCGAACTGAGATATTCAAGATTTTGTTTTGTTAACAAATTGGGGGTACCCTTGATTTCACAAGTTTGTTCTGCCAATTATTCTGTTGATATGGGGCTAGGAGTTATCCCGTTAGCGTGTTATATAAAACACATTTTCCCCTACATAGATTCATACCTAACCAAAAAAAAAAACGAAAACTGTACTTATGCCACTTTTGCTGTAAACGGTTCATATGTAGAATAGCTACTTGAGAATTATTAAAATAGCTACACCAAACGAATATTATCAATCGAATAACCACCTAAGTCAATAGATGAGTAAATAAAGAAAAAATGCCAAACAATAGTAAGCCAAG
>CAXKVI010000002.1:147428473-147445973 GCA_964058755.1 Campiglossa producta | reverse complement strand
AGCTTACACATACCATAACAACCATATACACTTAGCGAAATTTACCCATACCTGCACTAAAACCTAGAACCGCCACTAGCAACCCTTTGTCTCTATAATCCCTATGCCATCATCTCTCAACACAATTGCATTTTCATATGCATTACTGAACCTATTCATCTCTATACCTTTGCTTTTGTGTGTATCCCCAACTGTTTGCTCATTTTATTTTTGCTTTTTTTTTAATTTTTATGCTTACTCTCAATTTATGACTTTGCTCCATAAATTTTTATCATGCATCACTTTACTCCACTTTCTTATCTGCCTTTGTTTGCGCTACAAACTTTTGAGTTCCCTCACTGTTTGCGTTTTGCTATCTCATTTGCTTAGTCTCATTTTATCATTTCTCTGGGTATTCGCATCTTTCGCATCCTTTACTAGCACCTAGCTTTAGTTGTATGTGTTTTTGAAGTTTTTATTCGCTCTTAACCTGCTCGTCCTCAAAGTAATATGTATGTAGGCCTCTGGGAAACTTCATAAGGGTAGTTTGAAGGCTTTTCGATTTTTTTAGTCGCTCTCTTTTGAAATTCCGTTTTTGTTTTGGGTTTTTCTTCATTCTCCCTTGCTTTTAAAGGTTGCATGTCAAGACTTTTTAAATTGCATATATTACTTAGTGTTTCCTTGGATACCAGGGGTTGTTACAATCTTTTATTCTATTTATCACCTAATTTATATCTTAACATTTTTCTTGATCTTAAGACAAGCATAAGGGTGCCGTTGTTAGCCAACTTGCTCTCAAAAAACATCATTTTCCTTAATGTTACCGCGAGTATTATTAGGACTATCAGATGATCGTTGAAAGAAGTAAAAAGATTTATGAAAAATATCTTGAACACAAAGTATGAGAACGCTTCAGGAAAATTAGATCTCCCGTACGAGATTCTTGTGTATACATTAGGGTGATTCAATAAAAAAAAACGGTTTTGGGCCTTATTCCCTAAAAAGTGAGTAATTAATAAGAAAATAAGCCTTGCAAAAAAACTAGCGCTGTAACTTAACCCTTAGGGTGGCTATTTTTTCGCCCCTTACCTAAAATTAAAAAACAAAGATTTAAATAAAAAATACTATTGAATATATAAAAAAATCGATAAAAATAAAAAGTTCAATTGAAAAATTTATAAAAAAAACGACAGAAAAATCTATAAAAATATAAAAAATCGATGTAAAAAATAAAATTAATCCATATAAATAAAAAATCGGTAAAAATTAAATAAAAAATCGATAACATTAAAAAATTAATCGGAAGAAACACATATAAAAATCGATAAAAATTAAGAAATCAATATAAATTAAAAAATCATGAAGAATAAAATCGGCTACCATATAAAATAAAACGGTAAAAATTAAAAAAGAAAACGATAAAAATAATTCAATAAAAATAAAAAAAACTATAAAAATATCTCAATAAAAAATAAAAAATAATCCATAAAAATTGGAACAATCGATAAAATGATCAATAGAAAAATAAAAAAATTTATAAAAATTAGAAAAAAAATCAATATACTCGTATTAAAAAAAATCTATGAAAATAAATATTAATCGAAAAAAATCATAAATATAAATAAAAAATCGATAAATGTAAAGTAAAAGTAATAATCGATAAAAGTAAAAAATTATCGATAAAAATGAAAAAGAAAATATTGATAAAAAGAAAAAAATCGATAAAAATAAAAAAATCTAAATATAAAAAAATCGTTAAAAATAATAATCCATCGTTAAAAACATCGAAAAAGAAGTTCAGGAAAAACAGGCAAAGTAGAAAAAATCTGCATAAATCGTAGATAGGGTTAGAGATACCTTGAGTGATGAAGCGATACAGAACATGACCAAGCAGAACAAATGCAGGGACATAAAAACAGACTATGGCCTCAATGTCTTAATTAAGTCTGGTAGATATCGCGTCTCCAATGAAATCTTCCTTCACCTAGTATTTATCCTATTTCAGTGGATTTGAACAGTTAAATTCTTGCCTGAAACGAGAACAAATTTCAGATGTATGCATGAAAGTATCCACTATATACTTTTACTAAATAATACCACCCCACAACAAGGAAAAAACTCTATGATACTTTAACATTAATAAAAACCTCACGCAAACATTTTCAAGTCATTTACTAATTCGTAGAAGATATGCTTGATTTTAAGCTTAACTTCCTCACATGCCGGCATTTCATATATAAAACCATAACACACACGAACACATGTTTATGTATGGATACTTATAAGTATGTATGTATAGCTCTGCATAAGCATGCATTCATTAGTAAGTACACTCATTGTTCTTTACCTCCAACCCAAAGTTTCACACATACTTTTAAGCTACTGCAGGCAATTCTTCATACACTTGGTGTTCAAGGATGCTAGCACTTTTGAAATGCCTAGCATATCCTCTTCCGTATTAATAATGACTCATATATCATGAACATATACATATAAATAAGTAAAGACATATAAATGTTACTAAGAGCGCATAAAATAAAAAAATGTCTGTATTCATATGCTGAAATTGCTGCAATCCCAAGCATACAGCTTTGTTACTGGGCAGTGCCGTTATGGAGCCTAAAAATATGTGGTACTAAAGCCGTACACCAAACTCCTCACATTTTCACACAATAAAAACAGCCACCCAACTCAATCGTGAAATACACCCACTCGCCTTTCATAGGTGACTGTTGTCAGGCGCCTGTTTTGCAGCCTAAAAATAGGCAGCGCAAAGCAATGAGTTTTATAAATACTGCCTACATTCCGGCGTTTCAGCAGTTTTTTCTTTGCCTTTTCAGCTACCATTTTGCGAATTTTTGCATATTTTGTTTTGCTTGGCATATTCTTAACATTGGCCCCCTTTACTGCGTTGTCACACCATTTTTGGCGCTCTCTCGTTTACTTCTCATTTTACTGTTGCCAACAGCTGTTTTTGCGCTTTACATGGTGCGCGCCTAAAAGTATGCATACATTTTGTGTGCTGATGTGCGCGCCTCGGCTGTTGCCGCGTTTTGTTTTGCTCAGTAACTTCGTGCTGGCAAACGGCCATGAACCTGATGTTGTTAGGTCGTCGTCGTCATCGTCATCGTTGTTGATGTGCTGTACATGTTGATGTTGTGGTAGTCGTATTAGTTTTTAAGGTGTGTATCTAGGCGCATAGGCGCGGCATACTTCGCTAGCTTGTGGTCGTTGGGTGTTTGCTAGGAGTAAAAATGGGCGCGTCTGTTGATGAACCAAAACAAATATGGCGGCGCCGATTGTTGGCGCGCTTAGAAACAGCTGTGCGCCTCTGCGTAATTTTTCAAACTTTAGTTGCTGTAGAAATTTGTTGTCTATACTTTTGTAGAACCTATTGGAAAGTTTAAAAGTTTTTGTGTGTAGCTTTTTATTTTGTTTTTAGTAGATATGCTTTTGTTGCCAAGCTCTTTTATATTAACCCGTTTACCTCATCTGCCCAAACATAAACATCAAAAGCTGTGCTGTTACAGTTACAGTCTACAGTTTGCTGGCCTGGCTCAGGCTTTGTTGCTGGTAGCTTTTGTTTCAAAGTTGTTATTGTAGTTTCAACTGCATTGTTGTTGTAGCGGCTTTGTGTCATTGCCATTGCCATTGACTTTGCTACTTGAAGAGAAAAAAAACAACAGCTGCTGCTACGTCATTATAACTATTCCAGTTTTGCTGCTTTTCACTTACATTTGTTGTTATTTCTTTTAATTTTTTTAAGCCTTTTTGCTTGCAACTTTTCCATGCCTCATTTTCTATTAGCGCCTGACTGGCAACTGCGTCATCAACTGTGCCATAGTTGCTCCACAAGCAGTCAGCATATTATATCATGCCATTCTGTTGTTGTTTTTGTTAAGTCACGGTTTTGTTGTTGTTTTTGCTGTTGTCGTTGCAGCATCACATTCGCTGCACTCTTCGCAAACCATAAAGCAAATTTGCATTTAGTTGCGCCACATAATGCGGCAGCAAAGTCAATGCAACGTACATCGTTGGAAAATGTGCAGCATTGCAGTTGCGTCTGCTTCGCTGGCCGCTATTGCCAAGTCATACAAACTAAGTTTGTTGTTGCTTTTCAGTTTTTCATTACTTTTATATTGCTTGTTACCGTGTTACCGTTCTCTTTTCACCTCTTTTTCCTTGATTTTTTTATAACTATTTGTGTTTTTTACTTTTGTTGTATTTTTTCTATATTCCCATGTAGATCTGCAACATTTAGTTATATGTACGTGTTTGTAGCTGATTCTGCAAAATTAATACAAACAAACTTTTGTTTATGTATCTAAGCAAATTGTGTTTTCTGGTCAGATTTGCTACATTTTTGACTGGTGTTGTTGTTGCCTTGGTGACATTGCTGCATATTCTGGGCGTTTTTGTTTAGTCTGCAACAACTTAAACTGAAGGTTTTTCAATTTAAATTTTTATACCTTTCATGAACATGAAATGGTATTATAACTTTGGTCCGATGTTTGTAAGTATGAGAAGAAGAAGAGATGGACCCATCACTAAAACTACCGAAATGATCAGGATGACGAGATGAGTTGATTTAGCCATGTCCGTCTGTCTGTCTGTCTATCTGTCTGTCTGTTTGAACGCAAACTAGTCCCTCAGTTTTTGAGATATTTGGCTGAAATTTTGTATGCGGCCACCATTTTCTAATATAGGAATCATTTGTCGGAACCAACAAGATCGGATTGTTCCGATAAACGGATTTTGGGCTATAACTCCTGTAATTAAAGAGGTAGGAACGTGAAATTTTGTAAAAATTGCTTATTTCATATAAGAAATATCGATGTTGAAAATCATCGAGATGGGATAAACATTTCACATAGCCCCCATACAATCGATTGTTCCGATAAACGGATTTTGGTAGATAACTCCTGTAATTAAACACGTAGGAACGTGAAATTTTGGAAGTATCACTATTTTTATATGTGAAATAGCGGTGTTGAAAATCATCGAGATGGGATAAATATTTCACATAGTCCCCATACAATCGATTGTTCCGATAAACGGATTTTGGTACATAACTCCTGTAATTATATAGGCAGGAACGTGAAATTTTGTAACTATTGCTATTTTAGAATGTGGAATGTCGATGTTAAAAATCAATAAGATTGGACCAATATAACACATCGCCCCCATATAATCGATAGTTCCGATAATTTCGGTATGAGCTAAAGTTAAATTGAAACAGGCTGTACTGGGGATCGAACAGTGAAAATCGTGACGCTTATTCATGAAAGGTATATAGCCTTCGGCACAGCCGAAGACAGCTTTCCTTACTTGTTTTTTACTTTATTTCATTTTATTTTATGTTATTTTATTTTTTATTTATTTATTTTTTTTATTTTATTTTATTTTTTTTTTACTTTACTTCATTTGATTTTATTTTATTTTTTATTTTAATTTTTTTATTTTTTTTTCTATTTTTTATTTTTTTTTATTGTTTTTTTTTCTGTTGTAGTCAGCCTCCTATTCATTCCTTTCATTTTATTTACTTGCTTTTTTATTTTTTTTTTTTTTTTTTAATTTTTTTTTTCTTTATGTTTTTATTTTCTTTTATTTTATTTTATTTAATTTTTTTTTATTTTACTTTATTTTATTTTATTTTTTTTTTTTCTTTTTTTTTATTTTTTTTTATTTTTTTTTTACTATTTTTACTATTTTTTTTTTCTGGTGTAGTCAGTGTTTTCTATACATAGGTATATGTATGTAAAATAGCACTTAATTTAAAATTCAAGAAATTTTCTAACGAACCAGACTTATCTACCTACATATGGGCGGACATGAATATAACTGCATATATGTATATAAGCGAAGGCTGGTACTTAGTCATTGAATATCTCAAGCGCTGTAAAATTAATTCTTAGTAGTCTGCTTGTCTTTCACTTTTTTAACACTTAAGCATCTGTCTGCCGCAAGAAGAAAAAAAATAGATTAATATACATATACAGGGTGATGCATTTGGTGTGTTTTTTTTTTCTTTCAATTATGTGCTATTACGACAGTGAAAACTCTTTCCCGCTATACATGAGAATGATATATCGGCACCCTGTCGACATCTCTCGAGCTTTATTAACAGAACATCCAAGTTAAACAAATAGTCTGCCAACGCAACAAACCTCAAGAAATTATGTAAGTAGATGCTTCACCCTGTAAAAATATATAACTATACCCACAAATACTTAACACTTATATAGCGTTCATATCACCCTCCATGCATGTCTCATTTTGCGCGCCAAAGTGTCTGGCAGGCACTTGCTCAACTGTCCTCGATACCCCTTAGCCTATCTAGTGCTGCTGGTTTCTGATGTTGATGACACATGCTTCTGGCATTTTTACACGTTGCACGTGAAGTAGCAAATGTATTGCACGAGAATTGTTTGCATTTAATTGGTTTTTTTCTTTTATTATTTTAAAGTTAAAAGTTCCGCTAAAATGCGAATGAGATGAATAATCAAAGATAACTTCTAACTACCGGCATTCCTTAAGGTTGACGTAACACCTTCACGAGTGTGTTTAATCCATTCTACTTACGAGAAGAGTGCTTGAAGGCTGGCTTCCATGAGTTAAATAGCTGAGTTGCTAGTTTTATATCTAATAAGAAAGCGTCAGAAAATGTTCTCAAAATTCAGCTAAGGACGTTTGGTTCTTAACTAGGCCAAACTCTGGTAACAATGAGAATGGCGTCCCCAGTGACCGATGTTGAGAAAGTACATTTGATTAGCCAGGAAGCTTCTGAAGCTATGACTGTAGCCGTGTTTACATTACAGTGCGTGAAAATATGTATTTTTTTACATTTCAAGACTAAATGCAATTAAATTAACTGCACATCGAACACTGTCTTTATACCTTTTGCCCTAGACATTTCGGCGTCAGTAACTATTTCTACCCTTCCATTACTATTCTTATCTATAACACTTCCTATTGACTAATCGTATATTTTATCTATTAAATTGGCTACTCGACACACCACATCACAATAACTCATTTCTATAATAACAACCATGATGATATATTTTATGTAATTACAAAAATATCAAATTCATTATCTTCAAATTATAAATGCTCGTAAAGTTACAAACAAGCGTACGTTAAGGCGTTAAATGCACGTTTTCTTCACGGTATTGTTATTGCACTTGCAGTATTTTTTTTTTTTAAATAAAAAATCTCTATTGAAATTAATCATTTAGTAGTCAATTAAGTATACGTCATTAATGCATTAATTAACTGCGCAATTAAAAAAAGATAATGCAATTTGTAGTTTGCAGAAAATTTCGAATATATTTTTGGGAATAAGTTTTTATGTGCATGGAGTTTGTGACTTTAGTCTTGGAATATTATAGGCAAATCTTTAAGCGAAAAGGAAACATGAAAAGCACTTTTCCTACACCAAATTAAAGATACTTTTTATTAAAGTTGGGAATTTTAGCTCATTAAAATGATCAGAGATTTCAAACTAGCTCACAAAACGAACTAGTTCATGTAGTTCATTTTTAGTTCATTTAGTTCAATTATTTGTATTTGTTTCCCTTATGAAATAACTGCTAAAACACTTCCAAAAATGTTGGGCGGGGTATCAAAAGATGCCTTCTGGCCTCCTCCTACACTTGTTCAACGTGTGTTTGAAGTTGACTCTTAAAGGAAAAAGCGAATAAAATCTTGGAAATTACTGGGTCGCGCTTACCAAAAAAACCGGATAAAAAAGTGGACAATTTGGTTCAGCGATCATCTTTTTCTACCCATGATGTGCTAATTTGTTTCGAAAATTGTCAAATTATGTCGAATTATGCGATTTTATTTCGATGCCTACTCTAACCCACAGTCATTTTGTGTATTGCATAGCACTAATTTGTGATTTTGTTTTCACGATGGCTAACCGTGGTTGGCAGTTATTTTACTTTAGTTTTGATTTCTCGGTATTTTTTGTCATTCTCAATAAATTCTATAAATTTGACGAAAACGTTTCCATAGTTGATTTTAAATTTTGAACTAGTTCCCACAATCACTTTCATGATCTAGTTCAATGAACTAATTAGTGAATTAGTTCATGAACTACCCAAATCTACTTTTTATACATGATTTAAATCTTCAAAAAATCAAAGGTACTTTTTTATTTGTGATTTAAATCAGCAAGCAAATCAAGTAGCAAGAATCAAATCACAATTGAACAGTATCTTTGATTTGCTCGATGAGTTAAGAGAAGATTTAAATCACAAATAAAAAGTATTTTTGATTCGTTGAATATTTAAATCAGAAACAAAAAGTATCTTTGATTTGTTCGATGAATTAAATCACGAATCAAAATGATTCTTTATTTAAAAGTGGATTTAAAATCAAAAAGGATTCGAAGTCACGCACGATTTAAGAATCAATATTCTTAGAGTGTTTCTCAAGTCTACACCTAACATTAGATACTAGATAACGGTTCTAGTTTTTTAATCTTTGTTTAATCGATATCGAAATTTAGTTTTTTGTTGAAAAATAGCAAATCGGGTAGTCTCAATTACTTACAGTCAACCCCACAGCTAATTCTGAACTCTTCTACTTAAGTATTGCTTATCTGATTTTTTTTTTCTTTACTCACTTCCATCACTTAGTCCGTACAAGTTGTTCTTGGCATTGTTACCTTTGCTTGTTGGGACACTGAACTTGAACTTAGTTATTGCGTTACGCATCAGCACTTTTCGAACAAAATAGTAATTAATATACTTAAATACACCTATTAACACATACATACGCAAGTAAGGCAAAGAGACTTTGGTGGTCTGTAATGTTCATAATCTTAGCCACAAACGAACATGCATATAAACTGATATACTGCCAATTTATCATTTGCAAAAAAAAATTAATAAAACTCCAGATGCAACTAATCGCATTATAGCGCGCGAAATGAAGTGCTAAGCGGCTTACTGACATTATATTTGTGTACACAGCAAAAAATTGTGTTGATGATTATATGGAGTGAGAAAGACATAACAGAATTGATATTAATATCAAGTTGTTCAAAATGCTTATTACATTTTGGCGCTCAGGTTTTCATAAGAGGTGCCAAATTCGCTGATAGGTTCTTGCATAAAAATCCATGCAGTTGGCTGCCCATTCAAGCCGTTCAAGCGCGAAAACGTAAGACCGTACTACCTCCTCCTACAGCACCTCCACTCACTTCATCTCTATAATCATAATTATATTCTATTGAAAACATTTCCCGATTATTTATTCGCTTGGGTGTTTAGTCGTCAAAGCAACAATTGGTCAGTCGCTTGGCGGTTATATCCCACAGTTTGTCAGTTGATCAGTCAACTTGATAGTCACATTCAAGTGAACACAAATTTTGCTTCGCCTCCCAAACGCCTCTCAAAAGTAGCTCATAAAATTTAGCGCTTCTAAACGAAGTGTAAATTATTTTCAATTAGCTTTTCTGCTTAGAGCTTTTTTTTATTGTTCGTTAATTCGTTTTATTTCATTATCACTCGCACTAGTATTACAACTTTTGCTATGCGGTCATTTGGTCGTGTTATATGGCTGTTTTGTTTGCTTCTTCAGCTGTCGCGCTACACAATCAATTATCTGCTGCATTGACGATCGCATAGGTGACTAATGGCCAGCAGATAAGACATGATTTATATTAATGAATTTTAATGCAACGCAAATAATCGTAAAGAAAGAAAAAATAAAGCGTATGAATAATTGAAAAGTTTAACTACATGCACATTTTTGTATGTATGTATGTATGTATTAACACTTGTTCATTATATAGTTTGTTTGATTGTAATATTAGCTTTTAATATTTGCTTTGATATTGAACTTGTCCATAAGTTAATTGCGTGTAAATTTTAATCGGATTTGATAAAAATGAATTGATACGTAATTTGAGTGACAACAAAATTTTGATTGATTATGTGAAATAATCACGTTTGCGTTTGATTAATGTATAGAGATCGTGCTATACTCAAACCTTAGATGTGAAGGCACGATTTGAGATTTAGCCAATGATCATCGATCAGGAACTGATTTGATATTTAAATAATATTTGATATCAACTGCACTGCTTTCTATGCAAGGTTCTCTCACAATGTGAGGAACTCACTTGTCCTAACAGCCGATCAACCATAACAGCAGACTTTATTTCTAGCGACCTAACCACTACCTTGATGATTTAGGTTCCCATCTTGTCCTAACAGCCGATCAACCATAACAGCAAACTTTATTTCTAGCAACCTAACCATTACCTTGATGATTTAGGTTCCCATATAGAAAACCATTGTTTCTTGATGAAAGAGGTCAGGTGGAAGTTATTTTCAGATACATTTTCTTTATACAGGAATGTGAAAAAAATTAAGCATTTTAGCTTACGATTTTATCTGCTTTTGTAAGTAAAACCCCTGTTTGATGACGTATAACTGAACCAAACATATAACACAATGCAAGACGTAAACAAGCAACTCACATAACACAGTTAGGTGGAAAAAAACTAGACTAACCAAACTTAGATACCGTATACGATAACACAACGCTACATGACATAATAATATTAAGAAATACAACACAACAATATAACATAACATAACAACATTAAGAAATATAACACAATACAAAATAGAGTAATATAATGATATGTTCTAATATATATTCTAATCATAAAACTAACATAAAATATGTATACTAAGTCAATTATACATAACATAACCCAATATACATATTATAATATAGACAAAGCAAAAAATTATACTTTTAATTAACATATTAGAAGATAACATAATAAACCTGCGATAACATAAAAATAGCCTTTCTATAAAAATGTTGAAAAATTAACTACACACAAACAGACCTTATGGAAAACTTGAATACAAAGTGGCGTAACATCAAATAACATAATAAAACATAATAAATATAATATAACGTAAGAAAACATACAAATATTACAATATAATATAACATAATGTATTCTAATCAACATAACGAAACACGAAAAACAGCAAAACTTTACTCAACATAACGTAGCATATTACATTATAACTACTAAACACAACATAGCATTAACAAAAAATCAGTAAATACCGCTTAAAACCTAAAATAACATACGTTTTTTTATTCAAATTCTCACATGATGACAAAAAGTTACGTACCATAAAAACAAAAAACAAATACCGTAACTGATAAGTTTGCGAAAATATAGCATCTTTTATTGTTTCTTGAACTAATATTACAACATAAGCAAATTGTTTTCCTTTGTTCCTCGCCGCTGACCATTCATTAAATTTATATTACAGTAGTCAAAACTAATGACTAATTCTTAATGCTTTAGTTACTAATATGATGAAGTACTCGAGCGTGAAGAAAATTGAAAGGGAAGTAAGTTTATATGATAATGCATAAGTACGAACATACACATAATCTTTTCTATATACATGTAGAGAACTAAACTTTTCTGACAAATATCAAACGATTCCGGGTACGTCCAAGGTTTGGAAAATACCATAATCACCAGAGTTAGAAAAATATCGGCTCATTTGTTTCGAATTTTGGTGCTATTGGGATCAAATCTCGAACCCATTGCTTCTCCCTGATAAGCCCAGAACACTGTACCCTAAATGAGCCAAAATTTGGTTTTGGTTATTTTTGATATTTTTTAACATTTTTGATATTGTTCAAGAAACATATCCAAGTTTAAAATCTCATTTGCTCGTACAAAAAAAAAAGTTCCAGACTAACTGGATTGAGATGCATACTAGTTCTGAGATAGTATACAACTAGTTGTGCTTATCACAGGGCGCATGCTTACTTCAACATAAGCGTTTATAAATAAAACGACAATAAATATGACAACAAACAATAGCATTCATAAATTTTATGTTTAGTCATAACAAAAAATGATTAGCTACTATAATTAGTAATTCGCGAATAATGAAGTGCGAAATATGCGGGCTCAAGACATAAAAGAAAAAACAAATATTGCAGACATTTAAAAGGTCTAATAGAAGAATAGGGGTATACTAAATAAAGAAAAATATTAAAAATGCAATGTAGCAGTGGGTACTTATTTAAAAACATATATGATTTTTTTTGCTTTTTGCGAAATTGCCACATTCAAGTGGGTATGGCTACCAAAGTAGCATTGCCACTTGTCTCACTGCTGCCATACTTATGCACGTACACTATGATGGATGAGCACTCACTATGATGTCTTTGATAGAATATGTTATGCCCGCCTCTACTTACATCAAGTTATTGTTGTCATATTATAAATATATACAACTATTTTAAGTACTTAAGTTTTTTTATTAACTTTTTTAGATGCTCAACCTTGACGTTTGTCGTAAGTTATTACATTGTTGCAAGTTTGAAAAAAATTTCAATAATGTTTTGAATTTGTATAAATGCGTTGTTAATTATGTATGCTGCGTATGCATTCACAACTTTAGAAATAATTTCGTGTTTTTTGTTCTAACTAGTACAAGTTTATTTTGCGTAACTTTGCAACATCTTTTTGTTCTATGATGATTGTGCGGCACAACGTTTTATTTAAACAAAATGTTATTAATTGCTTTAATTACAATAATTATAAACTTAATTAAAAACTTATAAATTACGAATCTGTGTCGACTTGAAAATGCGTATATGAAAATATGTTGGTATGGATATTAATGCTTTCCAAGTTAGTAGTGTGGAAAAACTTAAAGTTTTGTTGTGACCTTTGCGATGAGGGTTGCGAAAGTTTTTTTTAATTTTTTTAAATCTATATATATAAAATAGGATGTATGTATGTTGCCTATGGACTCAAAAAACTACTCGACGATTTTCTTTAAATTTTCAGGATAGATTAGTAGAAGCCTGGAGAGTGTTTCTGTAAAGTTATTTTCAGGGAAGTGGACCCCAGACAGCCCTATTCGATTTATATGAAATTTGCTATGTATGTAGTGTTTTTCTTAGGTTAAAGTCTGGTATGATTTTTCTTCAGGGACCGATCTATTCTAAACAATCGTATTTATGGCTCGATTTGCTTGAAACTTGGTGTGTAGGTAGCTATAAGCTTTAATTAAGATATAGGATAAATTTTCTCCCGAGAAGTGGACCCACGACTGACTTATTCAAAACTATCGCATAAATGGTTGAATTTACTTGAAATTTGGTATGTTGGTAGCGTTTTGCTTAGGTTAAAGTATGGTATGATTTTTCTTCCGGGAAGTGGACCAGGGTCCGATATATACTAAACAATAATATTTATGTCTCGATAAGCTTACTATTTGGCGTGTATGTTGATGGCATTTCACCTTGATAAAATATGAGATCATGTATCTTCCGAGAAATGGTAAAAATGTTTGAATCTTATTCAGGTGTTTTCCTAGCTTTTAATATTTTATTAAAAATAATTTGTTGATTTTAAGATCAACTTGGCTTTTTTTAGTACGCATTAGGAATATACTACTGTCTTACTTTATTAGCTTTCGTTCCAACGGTCTTGATAGATGAGCATAGTTTTAGGGTAGGCTGGATATCTAAAGACAGAATTTACATAAATAAAACCAGCTGTTCCACTGTGGATCATGTCATCTGTCAATAAAGTAAATTAGAAAAGAGTTTGCAAATTAATACTAAACTAAAAATTATAAATTTAATCTGAGTCTGAAAAATAATTATTCTAAATGTTTTAAGAATCTAATAGATAATACATTTCGGCGACAGCTATTCAAACTCTGCCATATGGCACGCTTTCGCAAATGTTTTGCTATTTCTACGTCAGCCAAACATGTTATTGTCAATATTAAGTCAATATGACGTCACGTCACTAGCACTCTCACTTTGCTAGCAAACAAAAAATATTGGCATATAAAATTTAGCGCGACAACTGTTCATGTCAGCGTCACTAGGTGTTACTCAATTTATTTCAAAACAAAAAGCAAATTTGAGTAAGTGCCAAAAAAAATTTAAACAGTTTTAACTAAATATATAGACATGTTAGTGATGCCAAATGTGGGATCCCAAGAACCGTTAATTGTTCCAAAAAAGTTGGATATACCAATTATTTGAAATAAAAAATCCTATTCTTACAGAATTGTTATTAAAAGAACCAGAATCAGTTAATTAAACCGCTCATAATTACAACGGCAATTATCATTTTCATTCATTGCTCTTTAAAATTGTTTGCTTGTTTTCCAATTCGATTTCATTAAATCTCGTAATTACAGCTCATTTTTTTTTTACTCCAAATGCATTTATAATTAACCGTTATACGACTTTTAATGACACTTATACGTCCGGTTTTCTGCGAAATAAATAAGGAATGAGCCACTGAGCGCACGCAATGAAAGTTCTTTGTTCTCATGCGATCAACACAAGAATGAATATCAAACAACGACGCAACAAGTTGTTACTGGAACTGATTAAAACAGCAACAACAAAGCGTTTAAGGCTTATCCTATATTTATTGTTTCTTTGTAGACCAGTATATCTGTTATTTTATTTTATTTTGGGGGCCGGTGCATGACTGCGTCTTGAAATGTGACAGCTAACAAGATGTGCATGAAAGTAACGAAGATTTATTAATTTTGCGAACAGCTGACGGGATCATATATATATAAAAAAGGAATTATTTCATAGAACAGTCATAAAGGCAGCAAAGAAATAATACAAAGAAATTGTCATACTCATCAATATATTACGGAAGCAATTTTTATATAATTTCCCGTGCGGCGCCAATGGCTATCCGCGGTAATAGCTTGAAAGATTTACCTTCCTTGTATCTAGGTTCTCCGTTTCTAGATATCAGATCGAGTTCATATATTTCTTTATATATGTACCTACATTGTGGTAGAGACCTACGAATGGCATAAAGAGTGACTAAAAGTTTAGGAAGGTGCCGCCTTGAAAGATGAAAAATTTAAAATTGCAAAAAATTTTCCAAAACTCATGATATTTCTCAATTTTTTTTAGATACAAAATCCTGGGTCAGTTGACTTTTGCTACTAGTTTGAGTAACACCGACTGTCGCAAATTGTTTGTAAGCTGTCAGAATGACAAAATCGAAACACTTATGACATATGGAAAAAGTATATGTATATACATTAGACCAAACCGAAAAAAATGTTTATAAAATTTTTTTTTTTTTTTAATCTCAATATCAACTTTTAGAGGATGCACCTTGATTTTTAAGAACTAATATAAATTTTTGATTAAAACAGACAAACGTTCGAAGAAAAAAGTTAGATGCAAATAAGTTTGTGGGAAATTAAAATTACGAGAAAGAAGTTAACTTCTTAAATTCAGAAATAACGAAATATGAATAAGTTGTATTCGAGAATGGTTTAGATTCACAATTTCTTACTTCCGGAAAGTGGACCAGGGATCAATTCGAAAATATCTTATACATGGTGGGTTTTCTTTCAAATTCGGTACATGGTTAAAATTATGACTAAATTAAGAGGGGCGAATACGAATGGGATATAGAGGAAGAGGGGCGTGGTAGACAGGAAGAGGGGAATGCAGAGAAAAAGGGAGGGAGATAGTGTGAAGGGGAAGAAAGATAGGAAGGAGGGTTGTAAAAGGGGTTGTAAATTGCGGTTAGGTGGCAACCCTGCGTGAAATTATCATATTTGGAATACGGCCGAAAATACCTTCAATTTGATACCCATATGGGCATATCTAGCTTTATATTAAAAAAATTGGGATAGGTGGCAACCCTGTAAACCGCCCCAAGTGAAACACCCATGTATATAATCCTATAATGAATCAAATTGTTTATATGCCAAATTTGATCCAAATCGGTCTAGCAGTTCCCTAAATATACAAAAAAATTAATAAATTGCAGTTAGGTGGCAACCCTAAATCGTAACCCTGATTCAAATTGTCTTATTTGGAATACGGCCAAAAACACCTTTCATTTGATGCCTATATTAACTCCATAATTTAAAAAAATATAGATAGGTGGCAACCCTGTACACCACCCAGTTGGCAACCACCAAGTGGATCGTCTTAGAATTAACCATACTATCTCAATTCCAAATTTCATCCAAATCGGTCAAGCGATTCCTGAGAAAGTCTGGATATACAAATATGTATACATAAGGTAAAATAAATAAAACGCGGTTAGGTGGCAACTCTTGGGGTTACCCTGCTTGAAATATTCATATTATGATTACGGCTGAAAATACCTTTCATTTGATACCCATATTGGTATATGTTGCTCCATTATTCAAAACAAAAATTAAATAGCTGGCAACCCTTTAACACGCCCTAAGTGGAAAGCTTTAGAATCAACCATACTATCCATCGGTCAAGCGGTTCCCGAGATAGTCTAGATATACAAATATACAAGTTTGGCTCGTTTAAAGTTATAAGATATGTAATAATTTGTAGTGGGGCAACTATAGGAAAAATTTCCTATATATTATATGAATCAAAATGCACTTAGTTTCTCGAAAAATAACAAAGCGTCTCGAGCAAGGATAGAGTGGAGAACAAAAAATTTGCGAATATTGTTTTTGAATCTGTAAGATGCTAGTAAAAATATAAACAATTTTCAAAACAACTTTTTTTAACCAGTCTAATGTATACAAGGCATATTACCAAAGCTACCGCGAAAATTATTCAGGCAGCTGAAAAATTTAACAACAGACTGAATATATTAGAAACAATCGTACCAAAAAACAAAAACAAAAACAATTACAAACAGAAGCAATCAAATCAGACAGTCGATTTTAGGCGCGCAGCTGGTCACCAAATCACAACCATAAATGACAAATTGCGACAGCAACAATACAACGAATATCAATGAATATATGCAGGAATGACGACTGACTGTCAAACTGACACAAGACTACTGCACAGACAGATCATATTGCAATTGGAATGACCGCAAGCAAAAGTGTTGCGATATAAGTGTCAAACAGACAAACTATATAGCGAGTAACAAACAAATTAAATTTAGCGAGACAAAATAATATGCTGAAAAAAAAACGACAAAAAGTCGTTAAACCAAAAATGGCAACCCAAAATGAAGCATGCTACATTATGCAACATATGTAGCTAGGTATATGGAATGAATGTATGAATATTTGCAAATAAAATATGCTTTACGATCGCCATATAGATCATCAATTGAAAGCGCGTCAAATGAAAATATGCCTGCTAGTGATCGATTCATGTTGTTTTAGTGAATGGCAGACAGTGAGGTGTCACTTTTAACTCAGAATGCGGAAAGTTGTTTTAAGGAATTTACAGAGCAAAAAAAAGTGCAACAGACACTTTAAATTAGATTTATATAAATATTTTTTTTTTTGTTTTATTATTATTTTATATAAAAGCTACATATTTGTAATTAGATACCGTTAATTTGCTTGCTTAAACGGTCATAACAGCAGTCGCCTTCTAAATTTGGCATTAATTGAATGTGGAAACTAGCCGAGATTCGCCAAATTGGTTTTTATGGTGTGGTGGCATGCATGCTTTGTGAATGCCACACGCGCTTATAAGCCGT
>CAXKVI010000002.1:147380973-147420973 GCA_964058755.1 Campiglossa producta | reverse complement strand
TAATCGTTATGGTAACCATAACCGTAACCATAATCGTAAACATAGCCTTAACCATTACTGTAATCGTAATCTTAATCATAACCGTATCCTTAAAAGTAATCAAAGCGGTAACTGAGATAAATTTTTAAAAATGTTGTAATCATAACCGTAACCATAACCGTAATCGCTGTCGTAACCATAACCGTCACCATAACCGTAAACACAGCCTTAACCATCGCCGTAATGGTAATCGTAATCATAATCGTAACGTTAAAAGTAATCAATACCGTAACTGTATCAAAAACCGTAGGTATCAATAGCCACAGATGTTTCCATAACCATAACCTAACGATAAGTGTAGACGTATCCATTACCGTAATCGTAATTGTATCGCCGTAATACTGTACGTATACATAGCCATAACGTTATCCATGCACGTTACAATAACCGTAGCCATAAAGGTCACCATATTCGTAAACGATACCATAACTAAAGTCGTTTCCATTACTGTAATCGTGTCCGTAAACGATACGATACCATAACTAAAATTGTTTCCATAACAGTAACGATATCCATAAACGTAACCATAACCGCAATAGTATCCTGCACTAGAGTAATCCTATTCGTTACGGCAACCATATCGCATATTAAAGTAATCCTTTTTATAGTCGAATCCATTTCCGTATCGTCTATTAAAGTAGCCGAATTCATTACCAGATTTTTAATTTCTGAAACTATAGTTTTCTTTAGTTGTTATAACAAAACTTGTTTCTTATTAAAACCTTTTGAGCTAGCTCAATTGGTCCTTAGTTTCTAAAGAACTAGTTTAATGGTTTGAACGAACTAGAAGCGAATTAATTCTCTTTCGTTGAACTAAATAGCCCAATTCTGGGCCTAGCCATTTAAAAAACTAACAAAGAGCTTTCTTATAAAAAAGGTACATAATATTATGAGCCTGCCTACAATCTTCAGTAATCTTGGCCGAGATCATCCTGATCATTTCAAGAACTAAAAAAAATCTTTTATTGAACATGCCGCAAGAAATTTCATTGATCATGGCCACTGCGCAAAATAGTTGAATACGAACTCATTTGTTTTTACTTATTTCTTAATTTAATATAACCATTAATGCATTTTTGTTTAGAGTTCGATCACTTTTTTGAATAATTTTCGAAATCGTTTGTTTTTGTTGTTGTATAATTTATTGCACTTACAATTTTAATTGCACTGGCAACTTCATTTTCAAGCTTCATTGAAAACTATAAACCATATTACAACATCAGAGCATAAATTGCAAATGATATGCTATTACAACGAGTGACAATAACAAAAACAGCAACAACAACAACAACCATAACACAACACAGCATAGTAAACATTAAAAAAAAACTGCTAACTCATAATAATGTTCGAATGACGTTTAAATGCCATCAACGCTTCAGACCAAATAGTCGCATTGCTGCGGTAGTTATTACAAAGTATTTTTTTTACCTTTTTATTGCTGCATCAGCAAAAAAAAAAATTGCATTATAAAATGAATGACAACAAATCTACCAAGTGTTATGCTATAATGGAATTAATGATGCTACTACATTTCAAGGTTAAAATGCGCTAGTTTCTCAGCTGAAGCCCGCCAGCATAGAACTAAAACAAGCTCGTGAACGACTAAGCGATTCACGTGTGCCAGACAATAAATGGCCAGCAGCAACAATTGCAAATATCTACTTCATTGTCAGCGCGAGGACAAAATAACGTGAAAAAAACAACGGCAACAACACAAATCAACAATCAATAAATAATTTGTGTTGTTGTTGTTTTTGTTATTGTTTGCTGCTCTGCTCAAGCACATGTCGTCGTTGTGGCATCAAACGTGTTTCAAATGTTTTAACTGCCAACTCAAGAAATGTTGCCCACTTGGCTGCCGGTGTAGCTAAATTAGTTACCAAGTTTCATATACATATAAATATAAGGATCATTCCATGCCAAATCGACAAATTTTTTACTTGACCCCCTTCGATTTCGCTAAAAATTTGCTATCTTTTTCTACCTACCGAAAGACATTTTTGAGAATTTTTCAGCCCAAATAAAAAAAGTTATGAACTTTTAAAAAACGTTTTTTTTTTTTAAGTGCTTTAACTTTCCATGATCGACCGTTTGGGATCATTTTTTTTTTTAATTTTTGTTTTTAAATTAAGTTTTCGAAAAAAAAAACGAGTAAATAATATTTTTTTTTTTCGAAAAAAGTCCTACCCTTTTTTATTTTTACTTTTTTTTTTAAACTACAACTAATTCTGCAAAATTTTTTTGATTGAAATAACTTTTTTTTTTTTCAAACTTGGCTCATTTATATCACCAGATGTGGCGACAATCTCTCCTATTTTTTTTTTATTAAAAAAAAAATTTTTTCAACTTCGGCTCATTTTATATAACTACTTAATGAAATTTTTTTTCTATCGAAAAAAAAAAAATAAAAGCGACTGTCGGCATAATTTGTTATTAGCGGGTCTCATTGCAGAATTAGCTGGAGTTTAAAAAAAAAAAATAAAAATAAAAAAGGGTCGGAATTTTTTTTCGAAAAAAAATTATATATCCGGGATTTTAAAAATTTTTTTATTTTTTCCGAAAGCTACATTTAAAAACAAAAATTAAAAAAAATGATCCCAAACGGTCGATTTTTGAAAAAGTTACAGCATTTAAAAAAAAACGTTTTCTTTCAAAGTTCATAACTTTTTTTGATTCGGGGAAAAAAATTTTGAAAAATTGGGTAGAAAATTGGTGGGTAGAAAGAGATGGCAAATTTTTAGCGAAATCGAAAGGAGTAAAAAATCGAAGGGGTAAAAATTTGTCGATTTGGCATGGAATGACCCATAAACATACCAACGTACATATAGCACAAATGTTTACAGATTTTTTGTATAAGTAAGATAAAAATTTATTTTGCAGTTTTTTGTTCCTTAGACGCTAAGGAGTGGTCGGCAAGATCGTGCTTTAACGTATAATGCCTGCAGTCTTAGTTCAAGCATCAGCAACAGCAGCAAAAACAATAGCTACTCAAATACTAATAACAACAAATTTGCGCTCTATTAGTTTTTGCTGTCTGCAACCAAACTATAAACAAAAAATTAAACATTTAAACAGCTGAGCGCATGTTGGATTTTTGCTTAGAATTTATTTGCCCTCTTCTCTAGCTCTGCTTGCACTCTATCGCGGTCGCTTAAGCGTTTAATGGCATATGTTGCTGTTATTTACGTTGTTGTTCTATCTATTTCAAGTATTTGGCCATTTACATAGCATTTGCTGTGGGTTATTGTTTTTTTTTTTTTTTTTTCTTTGCTAGTTGTAACTATTAACTTGCAAGCGAGATCAAGGATGGAGGGTCAAATGCGCAAAATTACGCCACTGTTTTGGAGGCTGCTGCACGTTCATTGTATATTAGTTTTTAGTGCTTGTGGTTATTTGTAAATCATTTAAGAGTTTTTTTGTTTGTCTTTTCTTGTCAGTTAGTTATTTGGTTTTGTATCAAATTTTTTTTTTTTTTTTTGAGTTTTAATAAAAGTGATTTGATAAAAAAATATTCCAAATCAGTATTTAAGTGCATTATTTTTTTACATGAATTTTGTTTCTAGTTCTAATTGTCTATCATTTATCAGTCTGCCACTTAGACGACCTCAACGATGTCCATGTGTTTTCATAACAGCCTGCGTTACCTTACTTTATGTCACTCGACCTATTCTAGCCATGAAATCCTAGTTAGGACCCTCAACTCACTTCGAGTGAAAAAGTTACTCATACGACCTGGCTAACGGTCATACAAATTATTTAGGGGCGTTCGTAAATCACCCGATCAACTTTTGGGCATTTTGAAACCCCCATCCCCTCATTGTGATTTTTTGTGATTTATTGGATATAGTCAGAAACTCCTTTATTTCATTTATTTCTTTAAACAAAAAAATTTAATAATAATTTAATCCTGGGTTTCCAAAGTACGAGTAACCCCCGGAAATTTGCAATGCCGTTTTTATGAATGTGTAGTTCAATCAAAGTTGTGCCAGAAAAACAAATGTGTTATACATTCATGTTTCTGGCGCAACAAAAATTTTAAAAAATCGTTTTGCCAGAAGCATGAATGTGTAGCAAAATTGTTACGTAAACGTCATGGTGTATATCGTTGAGTGCAACACATTCTTGTTTCTGGCACAATAAAAATTTAAAAAATTCGAGGAATTGAAGGAATTGAAGGAGTATTAACGGAAGTGTATAATGAGATTAAACAAATTTTTGACAAAAACTAAACTAATTGAAAATTTTGCGAGAGGAATAAACTTTCAAATACGATTTGCCAAAATTTTTGATTTTGGCATACTCATGCTTCTGGCTTCGAGAAAATCACGTGATAATATTAAGCACATACATGATCAAAAGTGATATTTTTACAACTAACTAAAACATAGGTTTAAATTGTGCTTCAAAGATTTATTCGAGGACAAAATTCAAAATAGATTGATTAATTATGCGTATGAATAAATTTAAACACATTGACATATTCATGAGGACAATCTTTAAAATGATGTCTAAGTAATATAAATACAGAGCTCAAATTACATTTTAATAAGCATCGTAGGTAGTAAGATGAGAAGGTAGTTATACCTGCATGTGAGGAGAATACTTATAAATTTACATACTTACATGCTAAATACTAAGATATATCGCATTTGTAAATACAACTCAAATGCATGCATTTGTCATTTTATGCAAATATTTAACTGTTACCCAGAAAATGGTGTAGGTGATTATAAGGAGTAAGAAATAAATCCACAAATCTACATAGTTTTTTCATCGCTTGTAACCAAACTTCGCTTTTCTTACGCAGTAGGTGGCATAGAGATGCACAAGAATGTTGTACTTTCGCTGGATTTTTCCACAAACTTATATGATACACATTTTTTGTTGGTTATTTTATATGCAAAGATATACTTAAAAGAAGTTCAGCATGCATGACATCGGTAACTTCAAGATATCTTATTTTAAGTACGGAGTTCTATCTTTGGTAAGCATATTAAAGTGTCCGCTAAGTTTTAAATATTTTTTTTTTCACACATTAGAAACATATTTTTAAGGAATAGTATTCGAAAGGAGTGATGTGCTACGGGTATTACAATTTTAAATATATTTGTCCTACATATAAATCCGTCGAAAGAGGTAGAGAAAAGGGAAGGGAAAGAGGAAGTAGTGAAAGAATAAGGAAGACGTAGGGAAGGATCAGGGAAGGCTCAGGGGAAGAAGGGGATTATTGATAGGAAATTTTACGAATGGAATATGAATATGAATAGGAATGCTGAAATAGGAATGTTGAATGGAAGTAGTGGAATAGGGATTCGAAATGAAATACTAATAGAAATAGAAATGGAAAAAGGGGAACAGAACTGAGAATACTTTGATAGGAATAGCTGAATAGGAACAAAGAACCCTGCGGATTACAGGGTTTAGAATAAATATGCCCGAGATAGGCATACCGGTCGTAAGAGGCGACTAATATGCACATAGGTAATGACATGCTAACTCGATGGCTGATCTACGAATATGACGCCTCTCACCTCTCATTAACCATCTTCTCCTTCCTCATGGATGGAGGGATACCATGACCTAGAAGGTTCCACTGGTCATACCAAATCGCTTCCACGACAGTAGGGCAGTACCGCAAGGGAGTACCGCAGCGTACCGGGTTCATATCGGGCCAAGGACTGTCAATTTCGGCATCACTCCCCAAAACCTTCGGGGAGTGTTTTTGCTGTTAACAACAACAACAACAGGAATATCGATAAGAAATAGGAATAGAAATGGTAATACATAGTGAAATGGGAACAGAGGAATCGGAGTGCTAATTTTGGGATATGAAAAGAAATTTTGAAATATAAATATGAACGGGAATCAGAATCAGAATAGGTTAAGTAGAATAATAGGAATACATGAATAATAATAGGAATACTGTAAAATGAATAAGAATAGTGTAGAAAAGCTTTCATATTAGAATAGGAGTAGTAAAATCGGAATAGGAATATTGGAAGAAACAGAAACATGAAAAGTGGCAAAAAAAAATGTGACTAGCCCCCGAATTCTATAATTTTGTCTCATCTCGAGTTACAAAATTTGAGATTTGTCCTTAGAGTTTTGATATGGACGAAATGGAATTGGAACACAAAATGTCTATATTAGTGAGGTTTAAAAAGATGCGAAAAAAGGGGTGAGTTGGAGGATATTAAAATTTTTCAATTGAGGAAAAATCTATTTGAAGGAAGGAAAATTTTGCAGTGTATGTTACTACTTAATAAGTGCTACAACTTTAAATTGAAAACTTAAAACACAAACTCGTTTCACAAAATACGTTACACCCTAATACTGACATTAATTTACATAAACTATAAATTGTATAATTTCATGCAAATTATATACAACTTTTTATTGTCACCTTTTTTTACGTTCTTTTATTACTTGCATACTTATGTACATACAAATGTATCGCTTCCTTATTTTTCTTCGTTTTTTCATCATATCTTGCGTGCTCTTTAATGCCGCCCTCTTCTGCTTGATTGATTTTTATGAGTTTAGCTTTTGCATTTAAAATGTTTTAAATGCATTAAAAAGTGCTTGCATATCATTTATGTACGTAATTTTTATACAATAAAAAATCAACAGATTATGTTGTTACTGGTTCGTTATTTTTTTTTTGTTGTTGTTGTTCTTGTATGCCTTAAATTAATCATAGCGTCACAACGCCTGCACATGTGCGATATACGTATTAATAAAATTGCTACTTTGCATAGCTGCATAAGCAAAAAACAAACAACACACATTACATACATACGTGAGCATGAGCAAGTGTCTATGATGGTGCTCAACTCTCAGGTGTCTTTTGATTTCTGCTTGACTTAGCGCTAATTTGCTGATAAAATTAATAAAAAAAAAATATATAGCTTTGTAATTGTATAGCACTTGAGGTGGCGAATAATAACTTTTTTTTTTGCAATCGATTCGATGATGTGTGTGGTGTGGGTGCCAGAAAGACGCCAATGTGGTGCAGGTGGCAGTAAACTTGTTAATTTGTATATTTGTTGGCTGCTTGCTTATTGAGACAGTGCTGATGCGCATATATGTAATTATATGAATTTTTAAACTTTATGTAGCAATTATAAGCTTCAGAAAGAATTGCTATAATCCTTAGCTCTAAATGGGGCACTCCTCCGGAACTTAATATAGTTGCAGTTGTTGTAACGAGGTGTAGCCCTTCCCAAATGCCAAACAGGGTCGCTTCGCGTGTATTGCTCTTGGCCGGGTTGATATAAAGAAAACGGTCCGGGTCGTTTCGGTACGATGGATACAGCACAAGTACTGGTACCGTTCTCGTAGAACCGGCAATACGTAGAAACTAGCAGTGTAGACCATGTTGGTCATTTGGCGTTACCTACCAACGGGGAGGCAACCTACTCTTACAGTCTTCAGATACTGCGAAGCTAAACATCAAGGCATCAGAAGCTCAAATATGTACATCTTTCTGAATTTTATTTATTAGTTTTCAGGCGGAAAATCAAACTTAACGAAACAAAAATACTAAACGAAACTTAAAAATTTGAGAAACTTACTAAAAACTTCAAGAATTTGACAGCCGATTAGTTAACGAAACAAAAACTTAACGAAGGAAAGAACTTAACGAAGGAAAGAACTTAACGAAGGAAAGAACTTAACGAAGAAGAGAACTTGACGAATAAAATAACTCAACGAAGAAAATAACTTGACGAATAAAATAACTTAACGAAGAAAATAACTTAACGACGAAAAAATTAACGAAGAAAAACTTAACGAAACCGACTAAACTTAAGACATGCGACTATTTCAATTCATTCTAATTCACTTTTTTCAGTTTAATCCAAAACGAAAAAAGACTTACGAAAAACGAAGAAAATCCTTATACTAAGCCTACGTAAGTTAGGTTGGAATTCTTTTTACTGAACGAATAAGTAAAAGTCAAAGCTCATAGTGATTTGTTTATCGCAACGATGAAATTTCAAACTCTATAACAGTTTGCAATCAAAGACATATATCAAAATAACTCAGCGTGTCTAACTAATACAGCTTTGAGCCTGAAAAAAAAATAAAAAATTAGGAATAATTTCCTGCTTAGTGAATTATTTAAAAACTTAACGAAAATTGTACTAAAGTTTCTTGACGAATTTCAAACGTTTTTAGTCGAAAAACAATTTTTTTTTTAGATTATAAAATATCATCAAAATAAGTTCTGCACTTATTATAAACTTCAACAAAATTTCTAACCACTCTCCCCTCTTCTCTCTATTCCAGATACGCCTGCTTTCCAATACCCACCACCAGCCAGTCCATGCTGTCACGTTCACAGTCCATCACCATATACAGGTAGTGGAGGTGGTGGTGGTGGCGGCGGCGGCGGTGGCGAAGTATTCTTTCCGACTAGCCGTAGCACACCGCGTACACCACGAACCAGCGTTAGTTTCGCCGCTGGCGAAGAGACAACCTTTTTCCGTCATCACAATATAAACGGAGGTGGTGGTTGTAGCAGCGCATCTCATCTCCAGCCACCTCAATCGGCACCACCAATGCCACCCAGTAGTCATGCGGCTGCACAACATAGTCAAACAGCGCCGCACCAATATCAACCATATTCATATCCATATTATCAATATACGCCACCGCCGACACCGCTCACTGCTAATGCGAGCACCTGCACCGGCAATGCATTCGGTTCAACGGAAGCGACAACGCATCAACGCACATGTGTTGCATCAACATCGACATCGTCGTCGTCTACGTGTGGTGCGAAGGGACATGCGCGATTGCATCGTAGTTTTTCGGATGCGCAAAAGCGGTAAGTGGATTTTAATTCTTAGATTCCTAGAACCTAACAATTTTTATACAGGAAATCTTAACGAAACCTTTAGAGTATAGGGAAAACTTAACGAAGATCTATTAAGATGGTTATATTCGTTTAGCAAGAACTTTATAACTATGAAGTATACTTCCGAACAAAGATATATCCCACTTTCCGAATGTCTTCAAAATTATTATAACATTTTCAAACTTGATGAAGAATCGAAAAAATACTAAGCAAAATTAAAAAACTAGATTAAATTCTGGGAATAAACCAATTTTTGAATATTATGCAAATATCATAAATTATTTCAAAACTTAACGAAGATTATAGCCGACTAAATATTGCTTAAGAAGAAAAAAAGCATTGAGCTTAAAAATTAGAATGAAAAAATATTTCTTGTTATATTAGCCAACTTTAAAAATTTTTTCAAACCTAACGAAACCTGATCCTCTTAGACAATATAATTTTTTAAACTCAAAAAGAAAACATTTTAATTGGGTGGAAAATGAACAATATTTAACCCAAATCTCCCTTGTGAGTTTAAAAGACATAGTAAGTAAGAAAAACCATAAAAAAGATGTGCGACTTAGTTAGGATAACATACAAAACACCGGTCTTTATAAATCATACATGACGAAACCTTTTTAAACTTATCGAAACTAGAGGGTATTTACGAAAATAAACAAAAATACATTTATACAAAACTCTGGCTGCGTAAAAAGTTTTAAACCGTTGGTAACTTAACGAAGGCAGAGAATTTCCAGAAAACAAAATTGGATAGTCAATAAGTTAACTTAACGAAACTTTTGGAACTTAACGAAAGTCACAGAAAAGATCCGCAATTTGGCAATGAAATATCAGAGTATCAAATCTTGAACTTTATGACTTTTTATTTCAGTTGACGAATTTTTTCAAACCTAACGAAACTTTAAAAACCTTCAAATAAATGTAAAAAAAATTATAAAATCAATCTCAAGTGGAGTAACTATATTCACATCCAAAACACATACTACATACGTACACTCATACGTCTAGATTGTGTGCCAACTATTCATTATCGCCTTGACAGTCCATTATTTTTTTATATCAATAAATAACAAATATATTTTATCGCCTGAGAACGCCTACTTTGCACATTAAGGCAATAACAACAATAATAGCGCACAGAAATATGAAATAAAAATAAAAAACGAATCAAAAGCGCCAGATTTATATGCATATAGTAACTTTATAGTGGCGTTTGTGATAATGAAACGTGAATGAACGGAAGTCTAGAAAGACGTAGGCAGCATAGCCATATGCCATACGATCAACGACCGGCCGGCTGTGTGTGCGACAACAGCTCCCGCAACGCATTAACGCGCCATTTAGATTGTGAAATCTCGCTTTGCCTCTGTTCTATGCTAAAAATATCAATTCCCATGACATCTTTTCACGCACCAAGTGCTTTTTGTACATATATGTACATAAATATGTATACGCCAGCGCGCTCACTTATCGGTCAGTTGGCAACGATCACCACTAAAGGCAACTGTACAAGCCCCCAGCTTCCAATTATGGACTCAAATCAGCTATTCCAGCACAGGCTGACGTTGGTGACAAGCGCCTAATCGCAATACAAAACAAATATCAAAAAGACCAATGAGCTGGCTGTCAAGATAGTCCCTTCGTTTTGAGAAAGAGCTTCAAGCCTTCTTTTCATACGTCGATCGTCACATCTTGTCGATCATCGTCGCTTTATCGCCACATAAATATTTCGCCATGAGAATGAGTACAGTAATCAAAAGCTACATAGGCACTTGCTTCATTAACACCCCTCTTTAACTATGGCATTCACACACTTACTTATATATGTACATATGTATATCAAGTTCTAGATTTTATTGTTTGCTAATTACAAAGCATGTAGTTACTGCGATAATATTACAAAATTTATTACGATCGGTAATAATAATTCATATATGAAATCAGCAGGGGCCTCGTCTCACTACAAATTAATATCTTTGTGTATTCTTTGTGGTGAAAAATGTTTTTTTATATTTTATCATTATTACATTTTATAACAAAATCTTCATTTACGAGAGTATCTTTATATTCTTTTCCAATTTATTTGAAAGCATTTTCTTTGTTTCTCTAGCTCGCGTCGCACATCAACTGCCGCACAGGATGATGAACGTGAATGTCATAGTGAACATGAGACCAGCTGGGATGAGTTCGATGATCGTTATGACAATTTTACAGCAGGCCGCGAACGTTTACAAGAATTCAGTGGACGAATACCGCCGCGTAAAAAGAAAAAGGATGTGCCAAAATCAAAGCCAGAGAAAAAGGTGAGTGAATAAAATGAAAGCAGATATGGTAGTGATTATTATATCTTCGATAAAGAGCAGTGATGGCAGGGTAATGTCACAATTTTTTTAAAAATATATTAATGTTTTTGAACTAGCAATATTTCTTCCTATCTTTTTTTCGAGTGAAAGTTCTAGGAGCTAAGATAGAGTTGGACCAAAGTTAAATTGGATTCTAAAGACTCTTCTCCACAATTTGATTTAAAAAAATGTATTTGCTTACTTTCGTTTTGACTCCTTAGCTTTTATTTCCTCTCCCTTCCTTTTCTTTCTTTGCCCTCCTTAACTGTCCTTTCCTTTTCATTATTTTCTCTTCCTTTCCGTTTCTCTCTTTTTCTTTATATTCCCTTCACTCACTTTCTTTTCTATTCCCTTTTCTTCTTTCTCTTTCCATTCCCTTCATTTATTTCCCTTTCCCTTAATTTCCCTTCCTTTAATTGTTATTTTCGACTTTCTTCCCATGCCTTGCTTTTCTTTCCTTTACTTTACTTTCCTTTCCTTCCCCTTCCCCTTCCTCTCGCTTTCTTTGCTTTCCTTTAATTTTGGTTTATTTTGTTTTATTATATTTTATTTTATTTTATTTTATTTTATTTTATTTTATTTTATTTTATTTTATTTTATTTTATTTTTTTATTTTATTTTTTATTTTATTTTATTTTACTTTATTTTATTTTACTTTATTTTATTTTTTTTTATTTTTTTTTTATATTATTTTATTTTATTTTTTTTTATTTTACTTGATTATATTTTTTTATTTTTATTTTTTTTTTAATTTTATTTTTTTTTTTTTATTTTATTTTTTATTTTTTTTTTTTTTAGTTTTTTATTTTATATTATTATAATTTTTTTTTTTAATTTTTTTTTATTTTATTTTTTTTTTTTTTTTTAGTTTTTTTATTTTATTTTTTTTTTTTTGGTATTTTTTTATTTTATTTTATTTTTTTTATTTTAGTTTTTAATTTTATTTTATTATATTTTTTTTAATTTTTTTTATTTTTACTTATTTTATTTTTTATAATATTTTATTTTAGTTTTTTTTATATTTTTTTTATTTTTTTTTTTATTATTTTTTTTCAATTTTTTATTTTATTTTATTTTAGTTTTTTTATTTTATTTTATTTTATTTTTTTGTTATTTTTTTATTTTATTTTATTTTTTTATTTTATTTTTTTTTTATTTTAGTTTTTAATTTTATTTTATTATATTTTTTTTAATTTTTTTTATTTTTTCTTATTTTATTTTTTATTTTATTTTAGTTTTTTTTTTATTTTTTTTTATTACATTTTTATTTATTTTTTTAATATTTTACTTTTTTTATTTTTTTTTTTTGTTTTATTTTTTTCTATTCTAATTTGTTCCTTTTTTTTTGGTTTCATCTCATTTTATTTTACTAACATACTCCCAAGTGAAGGTTGTATAAAATTTTTCCCCCTACTAAACCCCGAGCTTTCTCATTTACCTATACGTTTCAAAGTAAAAGTTCAAAATTATTCTTTGTTAAACTAGGTTAATAGTGAATGAATACTTAAAGAGGAATGTACTTTGTTGCAAAAAAAAAAAAAAACAAACAGAAGTAAAACATCCTAGAACACACTTTGTACACAGGCTGTTCTATATTCTTTCATCCATAAATTACGCTATTATACTATCCCCAAGAAAAAAAATGCCGTGCACATTTGTAGTAAAATAAACCCAGGCTATGACACACTTCATTCATTTATAGATTCAAATAAAGAACAGTTTCGATAGTCTTTGTTTTCAAAACATTTGTGGTGGGCATATGTAAAATGAAAAAAAAGCCAACTTCAGAGTAGAAGCAAGACCCCCATTCAAATAGAAGTCATAAAACAATGAAACGCAAATTAAAAACTATTGTAGAATTATACGAAAAAAAAGTAAGCAAATTTTTATTACGCTGCAGAAACTAAATAAATGCAAAATTGCATTCTAAGTCCCAGGCGAGCTTATGCACCATGCGGGCCAATGGACATAAGCTTGCGGGTAACTAACAGTTTGCTGCGCGCGACCTCTCCCCCTTGGCTGCAAGCTAACGTAACTGGCCAGCAAGCAAGCGCGTCGGCCACGAGCTGTCACCTACCAGCCCTCCCGCTCCATGCATGACGTGCAGTCAGCAGCTTTTCAGGCGCTTGACGGCGTTGGCACGTAGAAGGGAACACGTGGTATTATTTGTTCGTTTTTTTTTTTTTTTGTTTTCTTTTTTTTTTCTTTTTTTTTTTTGATAGTTGATTTCACTTATTTTATTGACGCCGCCAAGCTGCGCAATTAAATTTTATCGCAAAAAATACGTATTTTATTGTCACTTGAATCCCCAACACCGGCTGGCTGATGATTGGGTCTGGCAGTCGCCTTGCTGGCTGGTTGATTTACTTTTGTCCGATTTTTTATGAGGGTTTCTAAAACAGAAATTTTGCAAATCTATGCAGTTTTTACGATCATGATATTTTTTTTACTTTTTTTTTTTGTACCATATGTAATTTGCTTAAATTCAAAATCAAAGGCGTATAATTTTGCTGAAAATATATACAGACATATGTACAAGCCGATACACTCAAAGTAATAGCTTGCGTACTGCAACTTAAGAAGCTATTGAGGAAGTTAAATTAAATTCAAGTGAAGCGATGCCTTTAAAAAGTGTTGCATAGTTGACCTTATTGCAGTCTTCCGCTGAGACAAGTACCGCCAGTAGGTATATCCAAATTGATACCATAATTTCTCTGGGAATCCGTTCAAGTAAAATTAATATAAAGAATTTTTTCGAACTTAAGTAATGGTAGTGCGTATATCAAAAATTCTCGTATTGGACCTTCAATACTACAGAAATGTCAAAAAGGAAGTAATCAGCTTTTAATCAAAAGACATGCATGCCTTAACACCACGCATTTCCGTAGAGGAGCGTCACCTGCCTCGAGAGACAAGGGTCACTCTGGCTCAATTACGCTCTGGATATTGTAGCATATTAAACTCCTACATATTAACTTGCTCAACGGAGCCCACTCTTCTATTTAACACCCATCTCCCTTTGGTCCAACCCTATTGAAACTGCTAGTTTCCTAGGACTCCCGTTAGAAGATATTGATGAAAATTTAGGCTAAGGAAAAGTAAGCGTTGGGAAGGACTACACCTCGTTACAACAACAACAACAACCACAACTGAGAACTATACCATTCAAAAGCTTGTCCCTCAATTTTTTTTTTCCAATACCGATGTTTTCTTCTCGTTAGTCTTTACGATGGGTTAATGGATTAACTATATGAACGTCTCTAGACGTCAACTATTCAGAAGCCTTACTAGTCGTTCCAAGGCGGAAAACGTCTGCTGTCATGAATAAAAAAACATCCAACACGCCAACACCTGTTTTTTCATCTTTACCCACTAAACAATTAATTTCGACTTTTTTCCGAAGTCTTTACGTTGCGTCGAAAAATGTTTACCGTCACAACCGATTTGCTCTCGAAGTTGCAGAGAAATTTGTATGGGAGGGTTGAAGCGACTTTGTTACGAATTTTTCGAAACAAAATCGTTAGTTACAAAAAAAAAATGAATTTTGAAAGGTTTTGGCAGGTATCGAACCGACGCGCCTGCATACTTGAACTCAAGTGCTATCCACTCAGCTACAGAGTACAATGAAATTCTTTGGGCAAAAGTCAAAAGCTTTCATTTCATAACTATTTTTTTTATCTGATAACCAAATTTTTTTTTACAATTTTATTTTACAAATGATTTAAGTAAAGTCGAAATTCTTTCAATTTTCTTCAGAAATTCTGATATCCGACTATTTCGGAAGTCTTGGTTTGATAAACTACCTAGGTGTGGTCCCTAGGGATAAGTGAATATCTATATTTGTTTAATCGGCTATATAAATACCGATATATCCCATATCGACAATATCGAACATCAAATTTTAGGTACATATTACCCTATATCAGATGTTTCATGGTCAATATGAAACACAATAATTAGTGATGCTAGAATAAATGCGGAAAAGTCCGATATGTTGGATAAAAATCGTACCGCTCTCTATCGCAGCTCACAAAATCGATAATGTCGGGTAATGATATCTTTTAATCGAATATCGATATGACATCGAGCATCCCCAGTGAGAGAACACTCATAAATAGTCAGAAGAAAAATTAGTCATGCCAAAATTAATGAGAAAAAGTGCGATATGTTGAAAAAAATCGTACGCTCTCATATTGCAGCTCGCAACGTCGATAATATCGGATAATCATATCGATATCTATATTTAATATCGATATGAGTCAACAATTGTAAAAACACTCATAAGTCGCCAGAAGGTATTGAAAATCTATCCTGAGAGCATACGAAAGAAAACAAAACCCGATATTTATAAAGCATTTGCATGGAACTTGAACCAAATCAATATTTTTCGTTAAACAACCTGTCCAAGAAGAACGAGAAAGATCCATTGAAAATATCATAACAAGTGTTCGAAATGTATTACATTCACAAGCAATTAAACTATGAATAGCTAAAATTAAGTACAATATTTTTATAGAAAAAAAATATAGGAAAAAGACATTTAATTTGCATAACAACAATATAAGCTACACAAAATCAACCCCAAAACAAATCAACTAAAATGAAGCAAAAAAAATAATAAAATATTATGATACCCAAGAAAAATATTTAACTAACTGACCGCAATAGAAATGCATTTGTTTTTTTTGTTTCTTTTACCACTACTACACTTACTCCACTTAACTTGTAACAACAATGCTCTCGCTAACAAACAGAGGGGTCACAAACGAAATTGATATCAATTTTCGGCACATTTTTATTGTAATTATAAGCGCATTTGTTATATATTTACCAAATGGCAATGCAGATAAACATAAAAATTATTTATTGATAACTACTCGACATTTAGTAAGTACTTGTGAAGAGATATTGCACTACTTAGTTGCTTACCTATAACCAAAATCATGAGCACTGAAAGTGTGCACGTGTGAAGTGGTGTTTAGGGAGGTTTTTATATGGCACTATGGTGCATTGAGCGCAAGTGACCCCAAAAAAAAAAAAAAATTATTAGACAAAGAGGGTGGAATGTTAGCCACCGCAAGTCGTCTCTTCCAGGTGTTGATACACACACAAATAGAGGGTTGTACCAGAATATTTGTACTTATGTATGTGGGTTGCGGAAAAGTGAAACAATGATACATTTAATGGACTATTAAATGCTTTTGAGATTAGAGTTCTATATCACTTTTGATTTACTTGCTTGAACTTGAGGGAAATGAGCAATTTTCTGCTGTTCGAATTTTTTTGGATTATCTCGAGTCCTAACTAAGTTTTTGAAAGTAACCTATGTATATTTAACGAATATGTGCAGTAATTAGATTTGGCCGTTTATGGCATCAAAAATTATATTTCCGTTAGAACTTTTACACTGTAGGTACAACAGCCAAAAAATCCCAGAGGATTTCTCGTAGGGTTTTAAAGCTTTTAGGGTCATTCTAAGTTAGAACTTTTACACTGTAGGTACAATAGCCAAAAAATCCCAGAGGACTTCTCGTAGGCTTTTCAAGCTTTTAGGGTCACCCTAAGTTTTCTCTCCAGAGGGTTCAGAGATCGGTAGCAGTTTACTTTTTTTGTTTTAATTTTTGCTTAATAACTCCCCCAATTTTTTTGCGCTATGGAAGATCTGTATGCCGTCAAATATAAAAACCAAATTAAATTATGGTTCCTTGAACAGATTAAAATGTTTAAATTAAAAAAAAAATTAAAAATTTTACAACTACTGATCTTTTTGCATACCATCCTCCGTAGAACAAACCTATGGTGACCCGAAAAATCGAACATCATTCAGCACACCCAAAAGCCGGTAGAATTTTCAAAAACTTAAATTCTGTTGCACAGTGTTATTAATTTATTTTAAAAGCCACCGAAAATGTTGAGTAAACTATTTCGAAAGTTATTTTTTACGACGTATTTTACCCAAAACATATAAAGGTAGAGTTTCGTCCAAAGGTTACCCCCTAATCCTTTTATATAAATTTTTTTGTATATGCGCCTTTAAATATCACGAAAAATGCTGAATTTATCTGAAAAAACTTTTCAGGCCTCAGACTTAAGGGTGGTCACCTCTCATATATTTTTGAATTGAAGTGATATGTCAAAATGGGTTTAAAAAAAATTATACTAGGTACGTCGCTTTCAACAAAAATGTTTCAGAAATATATATTTCTTTTTTGCAAGGTTGCCGCCTAATAGAATTCTGGTAATGAAATTAAAGAAGTTAGCTTCTATCACGTTTAGTGTGCTGATATTTTTGGCAGATTTTGAACTGAAGTCTAATAGTACATTTACACTGCACCGAATTCGGCGAATTCAAATGAGCCGTTGCGACACGATTGGCAAATTTGCATTTGGTTTCACCTTCCCTGCAAGAATTTTCTACCAGGACAAAACAGCACCGAAAGAAAATGCACCAACGTTATGTTTTAAACACGTGTAGAACATTTGGATGAACTGTGGATTGTATTTTTCCGCCAATTTGGTCAAATAGAACAAATGTGATGGAATTTCAAATTCGGAAAATGTGATTTGTATGGAAAAAAGTGCCAAGTTTGCAATTTTTCGCCAAATTTGGTGCAGTGTAAATGTACTATAAATAAGGCTCTCTCTGATCAAATAGTTTTTTAAAAAGCTAAACCCATTTCCAACTATTTTAAACGTTTATTTTTTTTTTTTCTTCTTTTTTTCAGCAATTCAAAACTTTTATCTGGCCCACTGTCGTCACAGTTATCGTTGTAGCAATGGGTTGTGGCTTTCTTGTTGCGCGATGAGTGCACATAAAGTGGAGCCATAGCAGCAGCAGCATCAGCAATACCTACAATTAAACAGAAGCAGCAGAAAAATCGATGCAAACAAAAAAAATATTTACACTCAAAAATTAAAAAAAAAAAAAGAAAACAAAATTACAAACGGTGAGCAAATCACACCTAATGCTTGAAAAGTTTCAGAAGCAACGAACGAGCTTGACATTTCAATAAAAGTGAAGAAAATGAGGCAGAAATGTGGAATATCAAATAAAAACGCAGCGCCTAAAATGAGCCGATTTGTGCGTCGGGCAAAATTAGAGACATTGAATCGCAGAAACGAGAGTCAGACGATCGAGCTAGCAGCGAAAAGTGAAAAAGCTCTTGAATGAATGATGGCTCTGGAGCGCAGCAAATGGAAGTGGAATGCATTTGGAACACATTTTGTGCAAAAGTTGGCGAGCACACAAAAAATACAGTTATAAGAGAGTGGCAGAGCGCATTTAGCGACAACGAAACCGAATTTTAGCAATCAAGCTGCTGTTACAATAAGTAAAAAAAAAAGTCGAAACGAAATAAAAGCAAAAGCTTTTAAAATACAAATTTTTTCTAAAATCACAAAATATTTTTGTAAAATGTTGGAGTTTGCAAAATTTTTACAAAACACGTCTTATCGTAGATATATAGACTTGAAAATGTCGATATAACTGCCGTTTAGATTAAGCTAACTCTGAGCTAAAGGTATATGTATATTTTTCTACAATGAATTTTTCCAATATTTTTGACTATGGTAAACAAATAAGACTTTGAAAAGACAGCATTCTGTACTAAAAACGTTTGCAGATAAAAAGAAATTGACTAATATATATATATATTATATTTTAAAACATCAAAGAATTTGGTATTTTTGGCTTTTTTATTGAAATATAAAACTATTCTGTCATGCAGTATTTTTGATAAAAATTTTCATATTTGAATTTTTTAAGAACAGATTTTTGATATAAAGTTTACAATTTCGTAAATTAATACATATGTATAAAAACAAGGCTCCAAAAGGAAATAACACTTTAAAAACACAAATTTTTAAAAATCTATACAAATAAAAAAAAGCTCATAATATCTGCGACACCACTGTAACACTGTATATGCGTGAGCAGACGCTCTCTCGTGTAGTATTGTCACCAAAGATGACTTGATCCGAAACTTATTGCTCTCTGAGAGCGCTCTATTTGTGTAATTTTTTATAACAGTGTCCAGTGGTGCCAGTATTGCGAAGATAATATTTGGGCATTTTGATTTAATCTTTGGTTATTTTGCCTTTTTCACATTAAGTCATGTAAATGTGCCAAGAAAAGGTTTACTTTATGAATATTATTCTTACAACGTACTATTTCACAGTTTTTTTCTTAATAGATGTTGATATTTGAAGCAAATAGCCAATTTACCAATTTCAAGACGATATCTATTATTCGCGCTAATAGGGAAATTAAAGTAAACTTTGGCCATCAGCAAATCCTACGACACATTTCCTTGTGATTATCATTTTATATTCTTATTTATTACGTTCTTACTGACTTTTTAACTAAAATCCCAAACCACAAATAAAAAACCAACTGTTTTCTGTCCATATATTTCATCTGGTAACCACATTTTTCGCTGCTTCTGCTGGCAGATGTTACTCGATTATGCAGTGCTGCCAAGCCGCAACACATAATCAGTACCCCCCATTATGTGGCGCGCGAGAGAGTTGCACATCAAGTCATCTTTGATTGTCACTCAACTGCCATAAGTACGTAGTCACACTTAGCAGTATTTTTTCAGAAAAAAAAAAACAACAAAAAAAAACACTTTTAATACATATCTATAAAATAAGACAAATTTTGTATGACTTTTTGGTACAAAAAAATATCTTTACTTAAAATTAAATTTAAAAATTTTGAAAAATTAATTAAAATTTTTTTCTGTTTGCAGTTGTCACAAATAAAAAATATTCACACGCTCAAAACTTCGCTAACAGAAATTCAATAGAAAATTAAAAAAAAAATTGCATTCACTAAGAATTTACATTAAACAATATATACCTAACTTTTTTGAGCAAAACGCGTTAAATATTGTAATTAAGATACATATGAGGGAAGGTGCTAAAGTTCAAACTAAAATGTTTATTAAACTCATAAAATTTGAATAAATACTTTACAGTAAATAATAAAAAAATATTAAAAATATCGAAAAGCTTTGAGTTGTAAACATATATCATAAACAGCAGTTAATAATAAAATCGAAATAAAAAATAATAAAGGAAAATAAATAATAAAAAAAAAGTTGCTTTAAACCAAAAAGTAATAAAAAAAAATTAAATACAAAATTCAAAGTCTTCGCTGTAATTTAAATTACAAAAAACACATTTTATTGCAATAAGTAAAAATTTTTACTGAACATAAAAAAAAAATGTGTTTTAAAATTTACATAAAAAATGCTTTAAAAAAATGTAGCAAATATGCATAGTAAATTTTTTGCACAGCTATAATTGTGCAAGAGTTGACACTGAGCTGTCTTTAGTTTATAATTTGAAAGCCATTTTTGTGATTTCTATAAAGTTTATGATCGTTGTTTTGCTTATGATGGCAAAATAAATGCTGGTCTACAAAAATTAGATAATATAAAAAAAAGAAAGAAAACTTGAAAAAAATTTGGGTATATACTAACTTAGTTTAAATATATAAAATATCTATATGAAAAATATAAAACTTCACTGGAAGTATGATTAAGTTGTAACAAACAATAAGCATTTTCGACTTGGTCTCAATAATTTAAATATTTTTTAATGTTTAAATTTTGTTGTGTGCTTTGAGGTTATGGAAATATTTCAAATGACTTGAAATAAAACTTTTTTTTTTTAATAATTTTTAAAACTGAAAATTTATAAAAAATTCCACGTTAAATTTAATAATACTTTAAATAAATATTTCTTATATTATGCTGAGCCTGCATTTTGCATTTTAGCATTTAGCTCAAAATGCAGCATTTTCTTCATACAATTTTGAAAGCTAAACGCAATTAAATGCTACTTTATTTCTGCATTAGCTTTAGCATTTTCGAAGATGCAGTACGAACAAAAATTTCCTTGTATGAAGAAAAAGTGAAAAAATGTTGCATACTTTTGGGCGCACCGCTGTTTTTATTAGGATATCTTCTCACTAAGCAAGTCAACGAACTTATGCAATAATTTTTCCTGTTAAAAGTTGCAATTTTCGAGGTGAAGAGCTCACTTTTATAAAGGAAATAGAGTTTATCTGAAAAGGCAAGCATACTTCCACTTGCGATGTAGGAACGCACCTTAAGTATACGAAAATTAGCTAAATACACATTTTCAAAATGCGGCAGCATGAACGCATCTTCGAATTGTACTAGCTAAAAAATGGAAAATGTTGCTTTTAAAACTCAGCATGAACACTACATAAGCTGATTTTCAAGAAGAAACAGTATTGGGGCGTGAAACAATTTGGCCCCATAATTATAGGATTATGAAAGTTCGATCGCTATGTTTCTGGTCCCATACTATTAGGGAAGACTACACTGCCTTTCCATATGACTAGGAACTCTCAATTGTTAAACTGCAAATCTAATTGAAATAAATTCTTGATCTCAGCTCACTTGATTAAATAGGATTCAAAAAGATTGCAACATAAAATTTACAAAACTAGATCTCGTTTACCAAAGTCAATTATCTGAAATGACAAATATATGGTACAGTTTGGTCTCCCATGAGGTTTTGGAAATATATATTAATGCTAGTACATAGTAAAAAAGATATTTCGCTTGAAAATCAGCTACTCTCATATGGATAATGCAATGGTACTAATGTTATGTGCCACCACTGTTGATTATATTGACCCTTTCCGAAAAATTAACGTAAGCGACAAAGGAGAAGTAATCTACGAAACTTACGCAAAGAATGCGTATGGTTATAAAGTAACAAAAAGTAAAAAATTGAGAAAAACAAGAAATTCGCAGAGTTGTAATTAAGTTGTAATTTTTTTATAAGCCACACAAAAAATAATTAAATAAATATAACTAAGTAATAAATAATAATAAAATAAAATTGTAATAGCATAAAAAATCAAAATAATATGTCAACGTGAACACATTATATCATAAAACAATTCCCAAAAAACGCATTGATCTCATGACATAAAATAAATTTTAATTTGTAATTTTGATTTTTTGTTGAAAGCAAGAAAATTTCATATAAAATTTAAAAATTAGTTATAGGTACATAGTAAAACTTAAGTGTTTTGTGAAAACAAATATTGAAACATAAAATTATTTTTTATTTTTTTTATTTTTTGGTTCTTATTTTAAAAACTTTGCTGCACAAATGCTACTCAAACAAAAAAAAAAAAACTCACAAGGTACTACATGGAGTCAGTTATAATTTTGTATAGATAATGTTTATAAATTTCAAAATATAATAGTTTAATCATAGCTTAATTAAGCCAATAACTTTATCAATTATGTGTAAGTATACAAAAAAGGCAGGTGATTGTAAAAATTTCTTGTCATTAGACGTGTTTTTTTTTTATTTTCGATATATTATAACTACTTTAGTGTTGCATACATTTGTGAATAGAAAATAGTTGTAATTTGTAAAATTTGTGCATAAAATATGTGCCTATTTATAGTTTAAGCGGTTTCTATAAGCCAATTTAATAGTTTAATTTGCATTGAATAAGAATTCGATACAGTTGTTAAATGTATCAATTGCATTTTGTAAATAACATAAAAGAAACAACTTTATTTTGTTTTATATTTAACATTATTTTTGTACAAAAAAAAACTCTTTGACGAACTTTTTTACAACGAGTACTGTCTTCCAGTTGTTTATTATCTGTCGCCGCATATGAAACCAACTTTTTCGTTAAGCTTCATGAAAAGCTTTTAAAAAATATAGGAATGATATTTGGTGAACATGAACATATTGAAAAGCTGAACTCTCTTTAAATAGAGCTGATGTTTCGAAAACCTCCTTCTATAAAATAATACTTTCTTCAGGCCAGTTAAGACAGCTTTTAAAAGCTTAGAAAAGCTATTTTTTCGAATTTCTGAGATTAGGTAATTGCAGTTAGAAAGCCTATAAACTGCATAAGCATAAGAAATTTCAGATTTTCCACACAAAATCTTTACAGCGTAAACTGTATTAAAAAGCTTGAAAAAAAGCTTTGCTACAGTTCTATATCCTCGTAAGCTAGGTTGGTGGTGGCACTATCGTTGAACTGAACCATTTTTAGAACTACAGCCGAACATGAGCTCAAGCTTCTTTCTTAAAACTTTGAGCTTTAAGCTCTTCTAAAAAAAACACTGGAGTTTTTAAAATGCAAGCATTCGCAAACATTTTATTTCGAGCTTTTTTAAAATATTGCATCAAAGAAGGTTTCTTAAAAGCTGTGAATAAGTATCTATTAAACCTAGTTAATGAGCTTTCACTGGTTTAAAAAATTCATTCACAATACTTTTTGAAAATTCAAACTAAACGCCACGGAATTTTCAGCGAACAAACTGTTAATCTAAAAAAAAAGCTTTACACAAGGTCGCTTTTCCAATAGGGAGCAAGCTTCTACTCTCGTTTTGCAAATAAAGCTTAAAGCTCTTTTCAGTAAAACTGGCAAACTTATTATGCTGAAGTTAAGGGCCGTTTTAAAGTATTAAACATCAGCTCTTCTGCATCAACTTCGTAGAAGTATCAATACATAAAAGCTTTTGAAGGTGTGATAGCAGAATTTTTTCCCCATTTGGGCCCATTCTTAGTGTTTCAACAGCTTGACATCATTCCACTGTGCCTTTTTCTACCTGGCTCCGAAAGTTTCTACTTAGGCTTTCAATATGACATCATTAGTAACTGAAAATAACAAAAAAGCTCAAATTCTATATTTTTACCTTTATAGATCAGTACTTAGTTTCAAAATTTCATACAAAATATTTTATATATAACTCCTAACGTGCTCTCTCATTTCAAATACAATTATACTCTCTCCATACACTCATAACAAAAAAATAACACTACTTGAACAATAATTTAACTACTTACGGTACTACATATGACGACTCATTTCAATTGCAAATATACTCTCACCGTACTCATTCAAAAATTAAGATTATCATTACTTCAACTACTCAAATTATTTTTTATTGACAAAGAATAAATAGCCATCATTTTTCACAGTGTAATAAATTTAACAGTAAAGCCAACAAAACGAAACGATACGAAACAAAACGAATTGAATTTAAATTGAACGATTTGTAAATTTTTACCAAATGAGCCACGAAAGCTTATACAAATATGATAGTTCAACACAAAGTGATAAGAAAATTTATAATTATACATAGTTTTTGTCAGTGTTGAATTGTCAATTTGTGAAATTTCAGCTTTACGTGCGCTCATACTTAGTAGTTTTCACAATGATCTCGGTATATTTTGTGCTCACTAAAAGCTGTGGGAATTTTTGAGCTTTTGCTGGTAATAGTGAAATATGAAGTTTGAAAATTATGACATGAAAATAGAGGCAAAATTTCAAGGCGAATTCATTCGAAATTCCAAGGCGAATTCATTAAAGGGTGATCGTAGCCATTAAAATACCTTATGAAAAAAAAAGTGGCAACCCTTTAATGTAAAATCAATATAAATTCGTCAGTTAAGAATTTTTATTTTTAATGACCTTTGAACTTCATTGCTCTGCCAGTTTTATGCTACAACAAATTCACCTCAGCAGTGAGTAACCAAAAAAAGTTACAATTAAAAATTTCTGTTAATTTTTAATAAATTTTTTTTATTAGTCAGTTAGAAGAAGAAGCGCAACATAAGAAAAAATATTAATTTTTTTTCACATAAACATATATAAATATTATTACGTGGTCATCATTTTCATCAATTGCCATTATTAAGCTCATTCTCATCGTTTAGTTTGTAAAGAAAGTCATGCATTCGCTCAAATTGCCAAACAAAGCCACAAATAAAAACAATTTACGCATAAATAAAATTTACTTAAGACAAGCCAAGCTAATTTGTAAATAGCGCAAATTTTATACATATATATAAACTTAGTATAAAAATAACTTTAGTTTATTTCTTTGTATATGTAAGTAGTTAAGTAAATAAATGTACTTTGCAATGTAAAACTGCCTTCAATTTTGCGCAGTGTATGCGTTAATTTTTTTTTTTTGTTGTATTTTCACATTCTCGCACTTTGCATATTTTTTAAAAATTTCGCATTTTACAATTTGCGGTGCTGCCAAATTTTCCACGTCAAGTGCTGCCAAGTTACACTTTATACCATCTACTAAGTTACAATTTACTCGCTTTAAACATTGTTTATTAAAAAAAAAAAAATGTTAAAAAAAATACCAACAAAACACATGCGTTTATTATTATTTTTTAGTGTAAATCACTTTTACACATTTTACTTTGTTGCATTTGTTTTTAAATACTGTTCATTATTTGCTTGCAAAATTTATTTCGAATTTTCTTAATTTGCTTTAATTATATATGTAAAATAAAATATGTATAACGTTAAGTATTTAAGCACTTAAAAGCTATTGTAATATTTTTTTTTTGTTTGTAAAAGAAATATGAAATTATTTGTATGTGAAAAGCATTTACATAAAATTTAAGTATACATAATAAATATGTATAAACAAAAAGTATATTATAAATATGCAATTAAAGTATATTAAAAAAAATCATTATTATGATCTCATAAATGTTTATCAGAAATACCACATATATATATTAAATATAAAATTAAAGAAATTTATATAAATAAATAAAAAATCGCAATGTGTGAGCAATAAAAGTTGTTTGGTTTCTTTATTCGATAAAAGGTTTACCTTAATAATAAAAATTAGTTGCATACATAAAGGCGCTTTCTATGAAGCCATTTCCTTTCATACAATAAGATTTTTTGCTTTCATTTCCCCTTTCTGCTGATTTCTGGGTACCTTGTAGCATAATACTTATTTTTGTTTCAGCTTACAAAATAAAGAACTTGCATGACAGGTCGACTTGTGCTGAACTGGAATCATTGCATATATTAGGGCGCACTTAAAAAAAACTTTATCCTTTCGCTTCAGCTTTCTACTTTTTTCTGGGTAGCTGGTGCAATACGATTTTTTGTTTACCTAATGCTATGGATACACACACGGAGATTACCTCCAATAAATCTTCTTTAATCAGATCCAAATTTTACGCTGATACACACAAAATTGAAGATTAACAATCAACACACTAGATGGCTTTGGTTGTAGTACTTACGGTTTAAAATAGATGTCGCTCTTTTTTGTCGTGGTAGCGGCGAACTCGTAATTTTGGTAGTGGTCCTTGCGATCTTTGTTTAATTCGGAATTTGCGCTAATGTATCAGCCGTATAACAAACAATACCACTTGCATGTCAGATTAACTTGGCCAAATCTGAGAGTGTTGTATACTTAAAGGAGCTTACTATAAGGTCTTTTAATTCAATTCAACTTACTACAAATTTTTGGATACCTATCAAACTAAAATGTATGTTTCAGCAGAAGCAAATCTGAAATCGTTTTTTATATTAGAGGGACTTTTAAACGATTTTTTACTATCCATGGCGTATCAGCTACTGATTTGACTCAGAGACAAATGTCTGGTTTGCTATCGATATCACATCAATATATCAAATAGGTCCTTTGACTTGACGTGTGATGTTACATCTACGGGTATCAATTTCATGTTACATTAACGACGGAAATCCCTTATTGCTTTCTGGTATTACATTGACTGTCACTTGTGGAGAACTTTGTTATAACACATCAGTGATTAATTTTGACTCAAGGGCCGATATGTCATTAGAATTCCCTCTAAATAAATCCTGTGCAAAAAGGGCACACAAAAAAGATAGGTGCTTCTATAACGTATTTACTGAGGACTCAAATTTGTCAAGTGTTAATATGAACGCACCTAAATCGATAGCAAAGAAATCGTCTTGAACTGATAGTTCGCAAAAGTGACTCTGAAATGAAAAAACAGCTGATTTTTAAAGCGCTTTGAGCAAAATTTGTGTTTATGCGATCCTTCAAACCGTCTGGAGACATTAAGAACCGATTTGAAAACGAGTACAAACCAACGCGACTGTAGTGAATGGAATCGCTTATGCTTGGGTATTAGCGTAGTAAAAATCACAGAAACCGCGGATTTTTCACAATTCAGCAAAGAAAAATTTTGTGCACAGTGATGTCACATCAATGGCCGATATCGCATACACTAGTGATGTCACATAAACGAACGATATAGCATAGACTAGTAATGTCACATCAACGACCGAATTCGCATCTTCTGTGATGTCGCATAAACGAACGATAAAGCATAGACTAGTGATGTCACATAAACGACCGAAGTCCATCTACTGTGAAGTCACATCAACGACCGAAGTCGCATCTCCTGTGATGTCACATCAACGACCGAAGTCCATTTACTGTGAAGTCACATCAATGACCGAAGCCGCATTTATATTTACTGTGATGTCACATCAACGACCGAAGTCGCATAGACTTGTGATTTCACATCAACGACAAAGTCGCATAGACTAGAGATGTGACATCAACGACCGAAGTCATATTTACCAGCGATGTCACATGAATGATCCATTTACATCACATTTACAAGTGATATCACATCAACGACCGAAGTCACGGCGTCTAGTGATGTCACATGAACGCATTACATCAACGGCCGAAGTCACATTTAGCAGTGATGTCACATCAATAGCCGATGCGACAACGACCCATGTCGCTCCGACACACATCAACGACCCATATATCATCGACTAGTGATTGAACACGGTACCGATTGGAGGAATCAAAATTGTGTGTAGACATGATTGGAGCCAATGGCAAAAATAAGGTATCACAGCATGAACTTTAGTCAATGAAACATAAAGATATTTTATTGTTAGTATATGAGTGTCATGTTTTACCAAGCTTTCTGGGAGAGCATAATTGACCTAGTAGGACTTTTGTTAAAACGAAGAAAAACCAATTAAGTTAACATTTCGTTACCGGAAAATGATATCGAAACATGCTATTGGTTTAAATATAGTTTCTATTTCACAAGTGCATGTTAACACGACAAAAAAGAAGGAAATCCCCAATTGCTAAACACAAATTGGGCAATTATAGCACAAATTTGTAAGTGGCAAAATGACACGAAAGAAGAATGTTACAAAAAAATATTCCATAGCGGGAAATTTCTTTAAAGAACTATAACTGCATGCCGTGACCTAGTACTTTTTTCTCTAACTGAGTTATGATTTTCAAAGGCCAATTATATGCAGACACAATACATAATCCTGCTACCAAAGAAGAAAAAAAAAAAAAACAAAAATTATTCAAAGAGCCTGCCAAAGGTTAATAACTAGGCATAAATACCTTCAACTTTAGAAGGCGAAAGTGTAATACGAGTCGTAACCTGCTGTCAATAGCACAAAAAGGGTGTGAGTGTGCCCTGAGCAAGGATTGTAGCCATGCAGAGGGTTGCCTTGCGTTATTAGCGCAAATTATGCTGTGATTATGTTTGCGTTTTTTCTTTGGCCTATTTCGGTATACATGAGTAGGTATGCACATGTGCGCAGATCCTGCGGTAAGCATTTTTTTTTTTTCATACCACCAGAAGCAGCATATGCAATGGATTTCATTTTATTGTTATTTGGCGTTTTCTTGTAGTCATGATAGCCTTGTGGTCTATGAGCTGATTAAATTGTCATAATTGCCCTTTTTGCGGAAATTGTAGCGTGAACACGCGCGCACACTCGTCTGACATGTCATATATATATAATTTTCTTACAAACAATGTGTTGAGCAAAAAAAATTATAAATGAAATCACGTATAGAATTTCAATTAAATTGTGGTTAGCATTCAAAAAATAATTTCATATTGCTTTCGATAGGAGGCTTAATCACAGCGCAAGACTTGTGGTAATGATCTGTTTAACCCATTGCACCCTTATATTCGTGTGACCTTTTATTTAGAGGTGAATGCCGTATATGCACTACTAAAGGGCACTTCATTTGGAAGACGGCGGTCTTATAAGGAAAAAACTCTCAAGCAAAGAAAGTAGTTAGAAGGATTTAATAATTTCCCGACTACTCAGTTCTGCTTTCGATAGTTATAAAGCTTGATTAACAACCAGCAACCTTTGTTGCTTGTATTCCGCCTTTTATAGTTTTGTAGAACCAGAGTTTCATTGCCTTTCAATTGTCACACGTGGATTACTCGGGGTTAGCAGCTGATTGGAAAATCACACTATCCAAAATATTAAATTTGTTGAGAGGTGACATATCTACTTGACTTTTAATGTCACATTCACGGGTATTAACTTGCGATGTCACATCAACGACCGATGTGACATTAGCACATTACCTACCGATCTCGTCTAGTAAGCCGATTGTGCAGCATCTACCTCAAAACATAAGTATATGTCCATCCTGAGCACATATATATCACATCAACAACGGATTTTGATTCAAGGGCCAATATGTCGTTAGCGACGGATGTAGCATCAGATACAGATATCATATCGTCTACCGATATCTCGTCAATGTCGGGTTTTTCAAAATTTCACTAGAAATACATTCTGAACACCATAAAAACGATAGATATCGATCAATCTATAATGTCACATTAGACTAATTATTTGAATGAACGGCAGGCGTAGGGCAACTTTAGAAATGCAACATCAAAACCTAGACGTATTAGACAGGGGGTGCCACAGTGGTGGTGTCCTATCCCCGACACTGTTAAACTTCTATCTATCGAAGATGCCCCATCACCATAGGGCGTATCCGTTGTTTCATATGCCGACGACTGTACAATAATGGCGACGGGGAAGAGCCCCTATACTGATGAACTCTGTGCGAAAATCAACGGTTACCTCTGCAACCTTTCCAGGTTTTTCACTGAGCGAGATCTGACGATATCTCCGACTAAATCCACGGCGACGATTTTCACGACATGGACGCACCAGGTGAGAAATGAGTTAGACATTTTCGTTTATGGCACTAAGCTACCAACTGTCAGCCACCCAAAGTTATTAGGGGTGCCACTGGATAATACTTTCTCATCTGTTGGTCATGTGTCTGCAATGGTCTCAAAGGTACGAGGTCGGAACAAGATCCTCAAGTCACTTGCCGGCCGTACTTGGGGAAAAGACAAAGAAACGTTGCTGATTACATATAAGACCATTGGCCGACCAGTCTTTGACTATGCCGCACCCATATGGTCGCCTAATATGCATATCACCAACTGGACGAAGTTACAAGTCGGCCAAAATACTGCTATCAGAACTGCTACGGGATGACTCCTCATGTCTCCCGAGCCTCACCTCCATCAGGAGGCAAAACTGCTCAATGTAAAAGAGCACGCGGAAATGCTGAGCAGGCAATTCTTTCTGAACTGCCACAAGCCATCACATCCAAACCGTCATCTTTTGGACACAGATCCGCCCCCAAGAGACATAAGGAAATATCTCCGTAAGCATTATGACGAGATCCGGCATCATATTACCTTGCCGTTTGATCTGCGGAATCATAAACGGGCTCTAGCCGACATCCACACCGAGTCGGTAGACACTTTTGTCAGATCTCTACCTGTGAATCCCGTTCTAAACAGTCCTCCACCGGATATTGCACCCTATCAAGGGAGACAAGAGTCACTATGGCACAGCTTAGGTCTGGGTACAGTGTGAGGTTAAACTCCTACTTATCCAGACTGAATGATACAATTTCAAACACATGCCCTGCCCCCCATGATACTCTACATCTCTTCAATTGTTCAATTGAACCTACTCTTCTAACCCCTCTGTCCCTCTGGACCAACCCTGTTGAAACTGCACGTTTCCTTGGACTCCCGTTAGAAGAGCTTGATGAAGATCTTCGGAATGATCATACGCTCTAGGCAGGGCAATGCATTGTTAACAACAACAACAACAACAATAACAACAACATACTGATGTCGCGTCATCTACCAACAATACTCCAACGACCGATTTTCAGAATTACTCATAAGTGCCCCATTAAAACCCGACAAACTATAATATCACCTCAAGGCGAATCAACTAACACTTCACATTAGTAAGATCAGGTATAAATATCACATCAACAACAGATGTCGATATCATAGAAATAGCCGATTTTTCAGATATTTCCTACAAGAAAGCCCTGCGCACAATGATATCACATCAACAAATAATGTCACACCAGCGACTGCCATCGGCTTAGCTACAGATATCATGATTGAGCGATGTCGTCGATTTGCCGAAAAGTGAGCCAAAGTGATTCCGTAAAGCAGCGAAGTTTCACATGACCTTATTGTAGAACCCTTTAGTCATACGCTTTTACACTCATTCACATACAAGACATTGCAACAATTATTTCAACCGCAAAATGCGTGAAATATGCGTACAACAAAAGCTGACAGGCGACTACTGGACCAGCTATAGAGTGGTAAAATTATAGTTTTTGGTTTTTAATCGACGCGTGTCAGCACATTAAACTGCCAAAGTTCGGCATTCAAGTAGGCATAGCTGTCAATCAAACAAAACAAAGACTACAAAAAATACAAATGGAATAAAGACCTTAAAGCGACTCTAATGGAAAAACGGCTTTTCACGAATATAAAAACCTAATACAATAACAACTCAAGACACACTCACAGTACCATCTACCATTTGCATATCGGCTACATACAGGTCTTTTGTTCACACTCTAACAATTTGCACACATTTTCTTTTTGCAATGCCTTTGACAGCAATTGGTCCCGCCTCACAGTCGCAAATAAAGAGATGCACTGTGCGCGCATAAGTCCCATTTAACAAGCAAATTATTTGCTAGATGTCAGAGCTTGTATCGTTTCTCTCACCCCGCTCTTTATTGAATCATATCCTTTTGAGTATCTATTACTAATATTCATAATTCGCTTTGCACGACACACTTCTGTCAAATGCTTTGATTTGCTTACCAACGCAACAAAAGTATTTTGGTGATATTAAATATGGAACAACAAAATTTGCACTTTGATATGTCAAAAGTGACAGCTAGACAACCATAAATTGTGACACGCGTTTGGTTGCTAATGATATTGTATTTAGAGAGTATTTGAAATATTATAACTAAGGATTTACTTTGAAAAAAAAAAAAAAAAAAATATTTTCTAGTAACAAAATTACGATTTTGAATATGTCAGAGAGCTTTAATTTGAAAATATACTACTTCTTCATAAAAAATGCAAAGAGTATTCGTAGAAGGTTGGAGTAGAAAAATCGAAAGTGATATTGCAGGTATACCGACCGAAATGTGAACCAAAAAAATCTTTTGTTGGGTCTTCCTTGTTTTATCCGGGACCTTGTTTTTTGGGGACCATTTCGTGATTTTTCGAAATCATTTTGCGACTTTTTCGGAATTGTCTGCGGATAATTTCTAGATGACTTTTGAATTAATTCAGGATTTTGTTGGAATCATTCTGTTACTTTTCCGGTACAATTTCGGGATTTTTCACTCATTTTGGGACTTGTTCGGGATTGATTCCGGAATCATTTTGAAACTCTTTTGGTATTATTTCGGGTCTTTTTGCGGCTATTTTGAGGTACTTTCAGATGGTTTTCGAGATCAGTTTAGGACTTTTCCTTACTGTTTTCAGTTCACTTTGGCATGGGTTTTGGATCATTTCGATTTGGAACTTTTTGTGATCATATTGGAACTTTTTCGGGAATATTTTTATATCATTTATGGACGTTCTCGTTACCATTTCGAGTATTTTCTTTTCGTTAAAGAAATTGTATTCCTTTTGGTATATTATCATCATGAGCATGAGTAAGAAAATATCGAGCCCTAACAGAGACGTAAAACAAAATGAGGCAAGCGACAAAAACGAAAATTTTACAGAAGATTTTTTTTTTGAAAAAAAAAAAACAATACTTTTTGCGAAACCCGACTGTAAGGAGCTTGTGGTTCTGCAGTAATAGATATGGGTCCATCGGTTTGGATATGAACAAAGACATGCAAAAGTAAAACGCCTATGCGACTGGCGTGCTATATAAGACTTAAGTTCTACATGTTTGAACCCATGAAAGTTGTGTACATTTGGGGGCCAGCAAAGCTTAAAACACGAGAGTGATGTCACGCAGAAAAAATCTTGTAAATAAATGTTACAAATTGGGCCTGATATATAGGCCGTCGGCAATTTCAAGCATCCGTTGATGGTAACCATAGCAACCGGAGCAATCTATAACCTTTCGCTACGAATTTTCATTGCAAATGGTGTTGACGCTTTATGCTTGATAGTGGCCGGAAGCATCCGATATTCAACCCGACACTCACACATATACCCGTTGCTATGGTTACCATCAACGTATGCTTGAAGTTGCCGACATGCTTATGGCTTAAAGCGTTCAGCAGAATCAGTACGTCAGTACGTTGAAACAACTGACAGCAAAGTAGACTGCGGGTGTTTACGTCTCTGACAGCAAAGTAGACTGCGGGTGTTTGTATGCGTAACGCCAGATACGACGGATACCTCAAAGTAGAATTTGCTCTAAAATTGACGTACGTCACGCAACTGACGTATTGGCGTAGTGATTATATTTCCCGCTTGAATGATTAACTGAACGAATGTCAAACAAAATTGTAGCCACAGTAGGACATTTTCTTAGCATATCGAAAATACCAATTTCACAAATTTTTTTGATGTCTTCTTTACACTGAAAAAGGATTATGAAGAAACAGTGTGAAATGATTTTAAAGCTTTAATAGTCAAATTATTTTAAAATGCAAATTCAGGCACGTAATTAGGCAAAGGCAATGGTATTAGGTAATAATTAAGCCCTGCAGTATAATACAAACAAAGCTGTAAAACTAATCCAGCGTAAAATGTACAAGTAAATATATAAGAACAATAACAACAAAAAATATTACAATAACAAAAAAAAACGCTAAACGGATTAACCACACCTGACAAGTGTCATCAAGCAGAAGTAAACACAATTCGAACAACTGTTGTAAATTAGAAAATAATAATGAGAGTAGCAGATGAATTATGTATTTACAACGAGTTTAACAAGAACTATAAGGCTGCTGTATAACAACAATGTCTTGTAAAAGATACAAAAAACAAAAATTACAACATGTGTGACAAATGAAGATATTCAATATTGAATGTAATACGTATTTGCATATTTTTTCTGGGCGTTTTACATTTTGTTTACAAACAAGCACACCTATAATTGCATCGCACACACGAATCGTCAATATGCAAATTGGCTGCCTTGATTGGTTTGAGTATTTGTGTAACAAGATCGCAACATTGTCGCTATTTTAATTATTATATTTCTTGTTGCGGTTTTTTTACTTTTTCATTTCGTGTGTGTAATTTGTTGCCAGTTCCGTTTTATCAGGATGTGTGTGCTATTGTCAAACCGCAGGCTTTTACAGTTATAAGTTCTCACCTTCAAAATATGTAGATAGTGGACAGAGAACCCAGTTAACCTTTTGACGAAAACTTCATTCAGAACTTATTTGAGGAGGTATTAAATTCCTGAAATTCTTTATTGGTTAGTCAGTTTTAAATAAAAGATGGGATGGCACATACAAGACTATAATATCTAAAAACTCATATCTATTTAGTTAAAAAATATGATTTGTTTGTCTAGTCTAAAGTAAGTATTTCAATAGAGATTGTGTCTTGGAACACAAGCTATGAGGAAGCGAACGCAACAGTTTATTAGCTTCAAAGATATAAGAAAACATTATTCCTGTCGTTGAAACTATCTCAGCTAATTTTCCATAATATAGTTTTCAGTGTTCTCGTAGTACGATCTATACTATCATACGATATTGAGAACAGTGACTCTGGGTAACTAAAATTATCATATACAATTTACCAGAGACCGAAGCTTTTGTTACTGTAATATCTATACTTAAAAGGGATCCTTGAAGAATACCAAATTTTTTCAAACTTGACCACTAACATATATAGTTTAGACCGATTTTTATTATTATAAGGCCTTATTACACCGCGACCATTTAAACGATCTATTATGTGACCCTTCAGCTTATTGCTATATGCGAAGGCTCTTTATAAATATGAGCACCTCCTCAGATTTTTTATTCAATATCACGAACGGATTGAGAGTGACCCCACTTAGGTAGCAAACTCTCTTTCTTGCTAACACATTGCATTCACAGAATATACGAACCGGCGTTTCATCGTCCAGTTCGCAAAACCTTCAAATTGTTGTATCTCACAAATTCAACTTACTCAGGTGATAACGCAGGATTCCGGACCTTAAAATGCTGTAAGAATACCATGTTTTGCCAGGTGATATGCTTTTTCGTGGCCATCATGCCCTTCATGCCCTGGGACGATCGCTCCATTTACTTTACGAAATTTCGGAATCAGATTCAGCATAAGGGTCCCCCTGTGTCCCAGAACACTCAATCTACGAACGAAACTTCAAAGTTTCATCTAACTTACTTCCAATATAGGACTATTTATGAAATTCTTGACTATCTTCATATCGTCGCTCCCAACGAAGACTAATACGGTTCAGTTAGCGTGGAAGACTAATACGGTCCGTTCTCTGCGTCGAAGACTAACACACTTCGTTCTCTGTGTCGAAGACTAACAAACTTCGTTCTCTGCGTCGAAGACTAACAAACTTCGTTCTCTGCGTGGAAGATGTCACTTTTTTTAGAAATGTGGGTTTTAAACTGATGCTGAAATGGGGTATTCACAAAAAAATATCAGTTAGGCCCTTATTGAAAAAATCTGAGATAGAGTGCCTTTGAAAGATATTTTGAAGTTAATCCACAGGACAGTCGAATTGTTTATCAAATATATGTTTTATTTATATAACATTTCAGTCGACCTCCGATTAGTTAAATCGCACGATGGTGCTTACGTGTTTACAACAACTCAACACTCTACTTTAGAAGTAACCACATTATCACCTTACATCTCTTTTTATTAATTATCATACTATCAGCAGTAACGCACTTGTTGTTTCCTGATTTACGCCCCCTAAACAAAAGTACCCTCTGGCAAAAACCCTCCCAACCACGCTAAACAATACCAAAGCTTTTGTGGTTTTTACGCCATAACGCGTGTCTAAATATTGCCACGACATGGCCATACAACTACAACACACTACAAAACCAACCTCATCCTCAGCACTCAACGGCATTAAATAAGCTGCGATTTAATTATTTTAAATTTTGTAAATTATGCAAAACAGGCCTAACTAATGATGTCGCTCAAACCACCTGCAGTTTATGGAAATCTGCGTAAGCTGTCAGTGAAATGTCAACAGCAGAGTGAGAGTAACAACAGCAACAAGCAACTCTTTAATGTTTAGCGCATACTCCGCGTTGTGTTGCAGCGCATAGAAAGCTTAATCCATACCCTTTGCGGCAAAAACTAATTTCATTAACAAGCATTTTGAAGTTTTTGTTGTATGTACATATTTTTATACCCAACTTAAATTAGTACAGAAGGTGACGTGAAGAAATTTTAACAGTTTAAGAGAGATTTGAAACTAAGATATTTTCAAATAGTGTTGCCACCTAACTGCATTTTTTTTTGCTCATTCGTATAATAACTACTATCGCCGGAACCTATTATGCTATTTTGATGAAATTTATTATGCCTATGCCCCATTCCGAGATAGTTTACTTGGGTGTTGCCACTTTAGCCGATGTACAGGGAGGCCACCTATCCCGAACTGCTGTTTTTTTTTTTTTTTTTTTTTTCAATTAACCTATATATAATTTCGGGAGCCTATTGACCGATTTGAATAAAACTTATTATGTGGACAGTATGCTTCAATATATTTTTTTTTACTTGGGTGGTTTGCTGGGTTGCCATCTATATTCATTCTTTTTTTTAATAATTCATAATATTTTCGAACTAAGATATTTTCAAGTAGGGTTGCCACCTTTTATTCATTTTATTTATTCCTTCTTATGTCAACAAAATTTGTTAATGCTTCATTCATTCATTCAAGATTTTCTAAGCACAGCAGCTGGCTATATAGTATTCGTTTTTACCCCAACCTCTAGTTCTTCACTCGACTTTTTGTTTACCTAAATTGCATTTTAGTTTTAGATGTACAGTGGCTTTAGTGCATGTTTATTTATTGGCCTCTAATGTGTATTTGCATACATTTGCCGCCGGTGAGCAGTTAATATGACAAAGTGAAAAAAAGTAAAAACACTACATAAATACTTTTTGACCGCAGCAGCTCATTTGAAATTTGAACTTTCTATGCATATATTTTTGTATTGTCCTCTTTGCTTCTCTCCTTTTGGCGCTAATCACTTAACGCGGCATAATTAGCTACTGTCCGCATGCAAGTTTGCATTGCGCTTAATGATAATCACCTCTTTAACCCCTTTAGTGCCGGTGTCGGCTTTTTTAGTTTGAGTTGAAATGTCATTGTTTATGGCTTAGTGTGTAAATATGTTTCGAGTTTTTTTTGTTTACGTTAAGTTTGTAATTTAATTGCTAATTTTTAATTTGCATATTTATTGAAACAACAATCTGGCAACGCTTTATATGCATCTGAGGACTTTTTGATTGTGGCTAATTTAGAGTTAATTTATTTTCAATGCTTTAATTAGTTTTTAATGCTTTTAGTTGAATATCAAAAACAGATATTGTATGAAAATAAATGACACTTTGATATTACGCATGGTATTTGAAATACCATAAAAATTAGGCATGCTAATTTGTATCTGCAATATTTATTTCCATAAAAAAGTTGATAAAATTTCTATTAACGCAGAAATAGCGGCTGAGTTAGTCAAATGGATTTTTTTATTTTCGTTTTATAATTTTTTTTATGAGTTCATTTTCTTACTAGCAGACCCGGCAGATTTTATACCGCCTAAAGGTAGACCTACGCGCAGGCCGGATCCACGGGGTGGGTTTTCAGGTTCAGACCCCGTCCCATCTTCGGGATCATCCACGGGGAGGGTTTTTCAGTTTCAAAAATTTCAAGCCCTTAGTAAAAATTACACAAAAAATATAGTAGAAATAAGCAAAAAAATACAGTAAATAATAAGCGAAAAATACAGCAAAAATATAGTATAAATTACACAAAAAATATAGTAAGTCACGCGAAAAAAAAAAATAAAGTAAAAATGACACAATAAATTTAATAAAATATAGCAAAAATTACACAAAAATTTTGGTAAAAAAATAATTAAAAATATAGTAAAAGGTTACACTTAAAATATAGAAAAAAACTACTCAAAAAATATAGTAAAAATTACACAGAAAAAATAGTAAAATTAAAACAAAAAATTTTTGTTTAAAAAAACATAAAGCAAAAATTACACAAAAATTATGGTAAAAAATACGCAAAAAAATTGTAAAAAATTATCCAAAAAATTTAATAAAAATTAAGTTACGCAAAAAATAAAGAAAAAATTACACAAAAAATATTGTAAAAGTTATGCAAAAAAATTAAATAAAAATTGTGCAAAAAATATAGTAAAAAATACGCAAAAAAAGGGTGAAAATGACGCAGAAAATATAGAAAAAACTTCTCAAAAAAATATAGTAAAAATTATGCAATAAAATATAGTAAAAAATACACAGAAAAAAATGGTAAAATTTAAACAAAAAATTTTGCAAAATTTACATTTAAAAACATAAAGCAAAAATTATGGTAAAAAATACGCAAAAAAATAGTAAAAAATTATACAAAAAATATAGTAAAAATTACACAAAAAAGACAATCAAATTATCACAACAAATATAGTAAAAAAAAATAGTAAAAATATAGAAAAAATACACAAAAAACACAGTTAAAATTACGCAAAAAAATTTTATAAAAATTGTGCAGAAAATATAGTAAAAAATACGCAAAAAAAGAGTGAAAATGACGCGAAAAATATACTAAAAACTACCCAAAAAATATAGTAAAAATTATAATATAGTAAAAATTAATATGGTAAAAGTTACGCAAGAAAACAGTAAAGATGACGCGAAAAATATACTAAAAATTGCGAAAAAAAATGTGGTAAAAGTTGCGCGAAAAATACAGGAAAATACACATTGGGTAACTTTATAAACGATTTACATAAGTTATACCTTGAATCTGACATTGCCCATACTAACAAGTGTAGATGTATATTTTTTCGAAAAACAAGCATAAAGGGCCAGCTTTAAAGAAACTGCGAATAAAAAATGTCCCCGAAATTAAAAGAAAAAAATTTGAATTTTAGCCTAACAATTCCATGTAGTGTTTTTATTTACGACATGGGGATGAGGAGGCAATTGAGAAGTATAGTTATCTTCACAAAGCAAGTAGTATGCTCTATATATCATAGAGCTTACTACGGTCCTCAAGTTGCTCGAAAGATATTTAAAGAAAGGATTTATCGTCCTACGTGATTCTCGTAAGATATTCAGTCCTTTGGGATTATAGTCCTTTGGGATTGTCGTAGGAGGTTACTGAAATCCACGACCTGTTATCGGCAACCAATAATAATGATATCGATGATTAGTTCATCCCTTGAAGGACTCCTCTCCAAAGAAACTCATCCGTTTCGTTTGCTTCTTTCTTCTCTTATAATTCACAGATGCTTTTTCGTGATAGGGTAAATATAAATAGTCGCTGCTTTCTTAAGAATGAACATGAAAATGAAGGCAAATGTTAAAATAAAGGGTAAGTAATGAAAATTCTAGTTGAAATCATACTAGTCCAGGTTCAATGCTTTTTGGACTAGTATGGAATAGTATATTTCATACTAATCCTTTTTGGACTATCTAGTATTTTGAATGAGTTTTTAGGATTCAGATTAAATAATTGCCAGCCAGAGACGATTTTGACACCGTTTTTTCCACGCTTGCTTAGAATAAAATAGTTCAAAAACTCGGTTCAACAAACCGATTCTAAAAC
>CAXKVI010000002.1:147370973-147375973 GCA_964058755.1 Campiglossa producta | reverse complement strand
ATTCAACAGATTGCAAGAGAACTGTCTTTCATAAAGGAAGTGAATTTGAATAATGTTTCAAAACAAAATGTTTTCATACTGAACAAAAGCTTCTTGTTTTCAGTAAGTCTCTGGCGCAGTCAAGCTTTTGTTTTTTAATCCCAAGACGTTTTTCAACATGGCGGATATGTATGGGAATAGGTTTGAATTCATCGGTTTTGAGTTCCTTTGACAAAAATTATTAATCTCAAACCAAATTCGCTATTCGTACATAAATAGCAAATTTTTTTTAACATAAATAGAGTAATCTGAACATAATAAAAATATTTGTTTAACGCTACAATGAACATCATTTTAGCTTAGAGAAAGTTAGCTAAAACATGCCGTGTGCTGATAGTTAATGTGACTTTTTTGTGTTTCTACTCTTTCGCGCTGCTTCCAAATCTAGAGTGTTATGGCATTTTTGGCCTTCAACAATACTATACAAACATAACGACAACGAAGAACGCGAATGGCAAAAATTAAGTAATCCAATGAGTGAGTTTTTGATTTATGTATTTTTCATTAATATAAAGTGGTACATGCATTACTTCTCTATATATAGTAATGGTATGGTAATGGTATGGTAATGGTATGGTAATGGTATGGTAATGGTATGGTAATGGTATGGTAATGGTATGGTAATGGTATGGTAATGGTATGGTAATGGTATGGTAATGGTATGGTAATGGTATGGTAATGGTATGGTAATGGTATGGTAATGGTATGGTAATGGTATGGTAATGGTATGGTAATGGTATGGTAATGGTATGGTAATGGTATGGTAATGGTATGGTAATGGTATGGTAATGGTATGGTAATGGTATGGTGATGGTATGGTAATGGTATGGTAATGGTATGGTAATGGTATGGTAATGGTATGGTAATGGTATGGTAATGGTATGGTAATGGTATGGTAATGGTATGGTAATGGTATGGTAATGGTATGGTAATGGTATGGTAATGGTATGGTAATGGTATGGTAATGGTATGGTAATGGTATGGTAATGGTATGGTAATGGTATGGTAATGGTATGGTAATGGTATGGTAATGGTATGGTAATGGTATGGTAATGGTATGGTAATGGTATGGTAATGGTATGGTAATGGTATGGTAATGGTATGGTAATGGTATGGTAATGGTATGGTAATGGTATGGTAATGGTATGGTAATGGTATGGTAATGGTATGGTAATGGTATGGTAATGGTATGGTAATGGTATGGTAATGGTATGGTAATGGTATGGTAATGGTATGGTAATGGTATGGTAATGGTATGGTAATGGTATGGTAATGGTATGGTAATGGTATGGTAATGGTATGGTAATGGTATGGTAATGGTATGGTAATGGTATGGTAATGGTATGGTAATGGTATGGTAATGGTATGGTAATGGTATGGTAATGGTATGGTAATGGTATGGTAATGGTATGGTAATGGTATGGTAATGGTATGGTAATGGTATGGTAATGGTATGGTAATGGTATGGTAATGGTATGGTAATGGTATGGTAATGGTATGGTAATGGTATGGTAATGGTATGGTAATGGTATGGTAATGGTATGGTAATGGTATGGTAATGGTATGGTAATGGTATGGTAATGGTATGGTAATGGTATGGTAATGGTCTGGTAATGGTATGGTAATGGTATGGTAATGGTATGGTAATGGTATGGTAATGGTATGGTAATGGTATGGTAATGGTATGGTAATGGTATGGTAATGGTATGGTAATGGTATGGTAATGGTATGGTAATGGTATGGTAATGGTATGGTAATGGTATGGTAATGGTATGGTAATGGTATGGTAATGGTATGGTAATGGTATGGTAATGGTATGGTAATGGTATGGTAATGGTATGGTAATGGTATGGTAATGGTATGGTAATGGTATGGTAATGGTATGGTAATGGTATGGTAATGGTATGGTAATGGTATGGTAATGGTATGGTAATGGTATGGTAATGGTATGGTAATGGTATGGTAATGGTATGGTAATGGTATGGTAATGGTATGGTAATGGTATGGTAATGGTATGGTAATGGTATGGTAATGGTATGGTAATGGTATGGTAATGGTATGGTAATGGTATGGTAATGGTATGGTAATGGTATGGTAATGGTATGGTAATGGTATGGTAATGGTATGGTAATGGTATGGTAATGGTATGGTAATGGTATGGTAATGGTATGGTAATGGTATGGTAATGGTATGGTAATGGTATGGTAATGGTATGGTAATGGTATGGTAATGGTATGGTAATGGTATGGTAATGGTATGGTAATGGTATGGTAATGGTATGGTAATGGTATGGTAATGGTATGGTAATGGTATGGTAATGGTATGGTAATGGTATGGTAATGGTATGGTAATGGTATGGTAATGGTATGGTAATGGTATGGTAATGGTATGGTAATGGTATGGTAATGGTATGGTAATGGTATGGTAATGGTATGGTAATGGTATGGTAATGGTATGGTAATGGTATGGTAATGGTATGGTAATGGTATGGTAATGGTATGGTAATGGTATGGTAATGGTATGGTAATGGTATGGTAATGGTATGGTAATGGTATGGTAATGGTATGGTAATGGTATGGTAATGGTATGGTAATGGTATGGTAATGGTATGGTAATGGTATGGTAATGGTATGGTAATGGTATGGTAATGGTATGGTAATGGTATGGTAATGGTATGGTAATGGTATGGTAATGGTATGGTAATGGTATGGTAATGGTATGGTAATGGTATGGTAATGGTATGGTAATGGTATGGTAATGGTATGGTAATGGTATGGTAATGGTATGGTAATGGTATGGTAATGGTATGGTAATGGTATGGTAATGGTATGGTAATGGTCTGGTAATGGTATGGTAATGGTATGGTAATGGTATGGTAATGGTATGGTAATGGTATGGTAATGGTATGGTAATGGTATGCAAATGGCATGGTAGGCACTCAGCGTCAAGATTAGTCACATAGTTTTTTGCAGGCATTTTATTGCAAAACCGTTTTCTTCGTTTCTTCACTTTCGTTTATTTCTTAGTTCGTTTTGAGTGTGTCGTAAAATTAATTGTGTCAATAGCTGTATTGATATTTATTAATGTATTTGGCACAATGACTGCGCTTGACTTTTTAGTGCTTTCTGTCTCATCCCACTAACATCGTCTTCTCTGGTTTATTTATTTTAGATTTAAAATTGTTTTGCGTAAATTGGGCTTGCCTGCCTTGGTTGGAGTTGTTTCGCAAATCATGTTGTTCATCTTTTGTCACATTTAGTTTTTTTTTTTTTTTGAGTTTGTAATTAGCAATAATGCGAAATCGAAGTTCCGTTAAAATCGTTTTTGGATGTGTTTAACGCTTGTTTTTGAATTTCATCATTTGCTGGTTTTGTGTTCACTTTGGCATGATCACTTTGATGCATCATCTTACAATGTGAGACGATGGACATCGAATATCAAAATCTACTCTATCAAGTAGATCTTCTTCCAATTTCTTACTCACCTCGCGGCAGCTACTTATACACATCCTGTGAAACTCTGCAAATTTGACGTTTTTAAGGTAGCCTTTTATCATCTTTCCTGAATAATAATTTAAAGGGATCTAGTTACGGAGAAAATTGTTTACTGAAAGACAACCTTTCGCACTCATCCCACAAACTTTCTTCTATGAATTTTTCCAACCCTTCATACATTCACCTATTTCTTTCAGGGCCAAGGTCTCCAATGAGGACATACACACTTATTAATTGAAGACATGCATGGATGAAGGGGGTATGTCGCTTTCTCACTCAATTCCGGTTTTTGGCATTGGTGAATAGTTTTTATGCAGATCTATATTTCTGTTTTATCAGAACTTGGCTATCGTGAAAATTGTAGAAGATAATTCATGGATGAAGGGGGTATGTGCACAACTTTTCAATATGAATTGTGGAAGAAGGGGGTATGTTCCGATTTTTTCATATAAAGTACTAAACATAAACTTATGCCTTTTATTGCATATTATGCAACGTCTTTTATGGCTTTGCATAATTCTTTTGTCAGAAAAACCGTCAAATGTTTAAGCAAACCTTTAAAGTCAATTTTCTCGTTTCACTCAAAAGGCGACATACCCCCTTCATCCATGCATGTCTTCAATTCTCACAGATGTCGACAATTACTCATACACTTATCTCAGTGAACTTTACTCAAAACTCTCCAAACAAAACCACTCAAGACCCATCTATATTAACTATTTTCAACTCACTTTCAATTTCACTGAGCATGAGCTTGTTCGTGCAATAGGGAAATGATTTCCCAATTACGGCATGCGACATAGTCAACAAAGTCAGTAGTTAAAACAAAAAAAAATAAGTGAGTGAATCGTGAAAAAAGTCAACGAGCACCAAAAGTGGCAACAACCTCGAACCAACAAGCCAAGCTGGCCAACAAATCTAAAACAACTGTGAGCCGGCGCGGACGTATACGAAATTCAAGAGCGCATGCGCAACAACCAATAATCGCTTGAAAGTAAAAAGCCCCAGCACCAGAAGTGTGGAGACGAAACAAGTGTGAAGTGAAACCTGAAAAGTAAACCACAATGAAATGAAAGCAAAAGTGAAATATTGTTTAAAAAGCTGTAACAACAATAAACGCATTGTATGTGCAGAAGTTACGTGAACAAAGATTACACGGCGTGCTTCCGGCAACTGCGGGTTTTTGGTGCATACGCGAGTAAACAAATAAACAAAGTAGTAGATTATTTAAATGTGGTACGTGTAACTGAAAAACATAAATTTAAGAGAAAATTCCAGTTAACTAAAATTAAAGCTAAAAACTTAAATCGTTTTACATTTGTGAAAAGTGGAGTTGGAATAAAGGCATTGCTGGAGCGTGGTACATAATTAAGTGTAACTCTGTGATACACCTATATAGAAAATTTTACATGTTATTTAACTATGAATGTATAAAAATAAAACAATCATAGGTAAAGCCCATTTCAG
>CAXKVI010000002.1:147360624-147368273 GCA_964058755.1 Campiglossa producta | reverse complement strand
GTTCAGAATATAATGACCAATAATAACAAATAAATTATAATAAAGCCGGGACACGGGCAAAGAATGTACCATCAATAAGCTAAGGCTTGGCTGATGCGTGCAACAAAAATCCTAAGCCAAACTTAATAGCAACAGAATGTCGCTTTGGGTATGTGCTTTAGGTAAGAAATAACATTGTTAAATAAAATAACAACAAAAAAATGTGCGAGAATATAGTTGCAATTTGCCTGCAGGCACTCTAAGCAGGGTTTGGTGTAATGGTTACACACTGCGGTTTTTAGAAATTCCTAATCTCCTTGGTTCGATGACCAGTAAAAAGGTGATGCTAAATTTCTAAAAAGCAACAATACAAAGCGGTTTGACAAGATCCTTCAACAAGATCGAAATTGCAATCATCGTAGTTGGTATTGTATGTAGCATTTTTCAACTTGTTTTCGCCAAAAAACTCAGAAGAATAATTTGATAAAAATTATTCGACAGGTCAAAAGTCCACAAAAACTTTCAAAGTTCAGAATATAATGACCAATAATAACAAATAAATTATAATAAAGCCGGGACACGGGCAAAGAATGTACCATCAATAAGCTAAGGCTTGGCTGATGCGTGCAACAAAAATCCTAAGCCAAACTTAATAGCAACAGAATGTCGCTTTGGGTATGTGCTTTAGGTAAGAAATAACATTGTTAAATAAAATAACAACAAAAAAATGTGCGAGAATATAGTTGCAATTTGCCTGCAGGCACTCTAAGCAGGGTTTGGTGTAATGGTTACACACTGCGGTTTTTAGAAATTCCTAATCTCCTTGGTTCGATGACCAGTAAAAAGGTGATGCTAAATTTCTAAAAAGCAACAATACAAAGCGGTTTGACAAGATCCTTCAACAAGATCGAAATTGCAATCATCGTAGTTGGTATTGTATGTAGCATTTTTCAACTTGTTTTCGCCAAAAAACTCAGAAGAATAATTTGATAAAAATTATTCGACAGGTCAAAAGTCCACAAAAACTTTCAAAGTTCTAAAATAAAATAAAATAAAATAAAATGAAATAAAATAAAATAAAATAAAATAAAATAAAATAAAATAAAATAAAATAAAATAAAATAAAATAAAATAAAATAAAATAAAATAAAATAAAATAAAATAAAATAAAATAAAATAAAATAAAATAAAATAAAATAAAGTAAAATAAAATAAAATGAAATGAAATGAAATGAAATGAAATAAAATAAAATAAAATAAAATAAAATAATATAAAATTAAAAAAAAAGTAAACAATGAAATAAAAGAAATAAAGAAAAAAAGTAAAATAAAATAAAATTTAAAAAAAATACAATAAAAAAACTAAAAAAAATATAAAAATAAAATAAAAGATATATAAAAAAAATAAACAAATTTTTTAAAATAAAAAAAATTTAAATAAAATAAAATACTTAAATAAAAAAATAAAATAAATTAAAATAACATAAAATAAAATAAATTAAAATAAAATAAAATAAAATAAATTAAAATAAATTAAAATAAAATAAAATAAAATAAACTAAACTAAAATAAAATAAAATAAAATAAAATAAAATAAGTTACAATAAAAAAAATAAAACAATAAAATAAAAGAAATAAAAAAAAAAATAATAAAAAAATAAAGTAAAATAAAATAAAAGAAATAAAAAATAGTAAAAAAATAGTAAAAAAATAAAGTAAAATAAAATAAAATTAAAAAAAAAATACAATAAAATAATTAAAAAAAAATTATAGAAAAAAAATAAAAGATATATAAAAAAATAAAAAAAATTTAATAAAATAAAATACTTAAATAAAAAAATTAAATAAATTACAATAAAATAAAATAAATTAAAATAAAATAAAATAAAAACAAAAAAAAAAAATAAAATAAAATAAAATAAAATAAAAAAATTAAATAAAATAAAATAAAATAAAAATAAAATAAAATAAAATAAAATAAAATAAAATAAAATAAAATAAAATAAAATAAAATAAAATAAAATAAAATAAAATAAAATAAAATAAAATAAAATAAAATAAAATAAAATAAAATAAAATAAAATAAAATAAAATAAAATAAAATAAAATAAAATAAAATAAAATAAATTACAATAAAATAAAAGTAAAAAAATAAAATGATAATAAAAAAATTAAATAGAAGAAATATAAAAAAATACAATTTTTTTGTAAAATAAAATAAAAATTTAAATAAAATAAGAAAAAATATAAAAAATTAAATAAAATTAAATTAAAAAGAAATAGAATAAAAAAAAAAACAAAAAAAAAAATTAAAAATAAAATAAAATGAAATACAAAAAAACATAGCATGATAAAATTAAGTAAAGTAAAAAGAAAAACTAAAACACAAAAATGTAAACTATATAAGGCAATTTGCTTAACTATTAAAATTTTTTAACGTTTATGAGATATACATACATGCTTTGCATAGGCCTTAGACTTTTGTGTGCATCGCTTCTAATTATAAGGCCACCAAATACAAATATATTTCCATATGCATGTATGTAAATAAATAGGAACATCAGAAAAGCACTTAATTTAATGTTGTGAGCAGGTGGTACTCAACAGAACATTTATACCGGCATATAAAACTCATGCTACTAAATTTAATATTAAGCTTAGAGTGTCGTAATCATCAAGGAGGTAATTCAAACATAGATGCAGACATACTTTTGGACATCTCATCATATTCGAATGTCCAGTTATCGGTGTCAATTTAATGTGCAGTCACTACTACATACACCCATACATACATACACCCAACAGTGAATTTATAAAAGGCTATTTATGTTTCGATGCTTAAGCATATCCTTCATCTTTCTCTTTTTCCCATTTAACATTTTCACATAAATGCATGCTTTTCATGCATTATTAAAATCTGTAGTGTTTTAGCTCTTTATTTCTATGCTCGTAAATTTTGTAATTGTAAAATATTCATAGTTGCACGTAAAATTTTTGGAAGAGCTACTGGAATTTATCACCGAATTAAGAATAATTGTTGAGAATGTGAGATTTTATATTTTCAAAACTCAAGAATTTTTAGTAGCAGTTTAAAATTAATATATGTAGAGAAAAGTTGTAATAATTTGAAATAGCCTCCATATTCAAGAAATCACGTTTTACTTTTAATAAGATCCGTTGAAGTCATCTTCACCCTTTACGTTTTAATATCAGTTAGATGAAGATTCAACAGATTGCAAGAGATTCATAAAGGAAGTGAATTTGAATTATGTTTCAAAACAAAATGTTTTCATACTGAACAAAAGCTTCTTGTTTTCAGTAAGTCTCTGGCACAAAAGCTTCTTGTTTTCAGTAAGTCTCTGGCGCAGTCAAGCTTTTGCATAAAACTTTTGTTTTTTAACCCCAAGACGTTTTTCAACATGGCGGATATGTATGGGAATAGGTTTGAATTCGTCGGTTTTGAGTTCTTTTGACAAAAATTATTAATCTCAAACCAAATTCTCTATTCATACATAAATAGCAATAAAATCATTTGTTTAACGCTACAATGAACATCATTTTAGCTTAGAGAAAGTTAGCTAAAACATGCCATGTGCTGATAGTTAATGTGACTTTATTATGTTTCTACTCTTTCGCGCTGCTTCCAAATCTAGAGTGTTATGGCATTTTTGGCCTTCAACAATACTATACAAACATAACGACAACGAAGTACGCGAATTGCAAAAATTAAGTAATCCAATGAGTGAGTTTTTGATTTATGTATTTTTCATTAATATAAAGTGGTATGGTAATGGTATGGTAATGGTATGGTAATGGTATGGTAATGGTATGGTAATGGTATGGTAATGGTATGGTAATGGTATGGTAATGGTATGGTAATGGTATGGTAATGGTATGGTAATGGTATGGTAATGGTATGGTAATGGTATGGTAATGGTATGGTAATGGTATGGTAATGGTATGGTAATGGTATGGTAATGGTATGGTAATGGTATGGTAATGGTATGGTAATGGTATGGTAATGGTATGGTAATGGTATGGTAATGGTATGGTAATGGTATGGTAATGGTATGGTAATGGTATGGTAATGGTATGGTAATGGTATGGTAATGGTATGGTAATGGTATGGTAATGGTATGGTAATGGTATGGTAATGGTATGGTAATGGTATGGTAATGGTATGGTAATGGTATGGTAATGGTATGGTAATGGTATGGTAATGGTATGGTAATGGTATGGTAATGGTATGGTAATGGTATGGTAATGGTATGGTAATGGTATGGTAATGGTATGGTAATGGTATGGTAATGGTATGGTAATGGTATGGTAATGGTATGGTAATGGTATGGTAATGGTATGGTAATGGTATGGTAATGGTATGGTAATGGTATGGTAATGGTATGGTAATGGTATGGTAATGGTATGGTAATGGTATGGTAATGGTATGGTAATGGTATGGTAATGGTATGGTAATGGTATGGTAATGGTATGGTAATGGTATGGTAATGGTATGGTAATGGTATGGTAATGGTATGGTAATGGTATGGTAATGGTATGGTAATGGTATGGTAATGGTATGGTAATGGTATGGTAATGGTATGGTAATGGTATGGTAATGGTATGGTAATGGTATGGTAATGGTATGGTAATGGTATGGTAATGGTATGGTAATGGTATGGTAATGGTATGGTAATGGTATGGTAATGGTATGGTAATGGTATGGTAATGGTATGGTAATGGTATGGTAATGGTATGGTAATGGTATGGTAATGGTATGGTAATGGTATGGTAATGGTATGGTAATGGTATGGTAATGGTATGGTAATGGTATGGTAATGGTATGGTAATGGTAATGGTAATGGTATGGTAGGCACTCAGTGTCAAGATTAGTCACATAGTTTTTTGCAGGCAATTTATTACAAAACCGTTTTCTTCGTTTCTTCACTTTCGTTTATTTCTCAGTTCGTTTTGAGTGTGTCGTAAAATTAATTGTGTCAATAGCTGTATTGATATTTATTAATATATTTGGCACAATGACTGCGTTTGACTTTTTATTGCTTTCTGTCTCATCCCACTAACATCGTCTTCTCTGGTTTATTTATTTTCCATTTAAAATTGTTTTGCGTAAAATGGGCTTGCCTGCCTTGGTTGGAGTTGTTTCGCAAATCATGTTGTTCATCTTCTGGCACTTTTAGTTTTTTTGATTTTGTGATTAGCAATAATGCAAAATTGAAGTTCCGTTAAAATCGTTTTTGGATGTGTTTAACGCTTGTTTTTCAATTTCATCATTTTCTGGTTTTTTGTTCACTTTGGCATGATCACTTTGATGCATCATCTTATAATGTGAGACGATCGACATCGTATATCAAAATCTACTGTATCAAGTAGATCTTCTCCCAATTTCTTACTCACCTCGCGGCAGCTACTTATACACATCCTGTGAAACTCTGCATATTTGACGTTTTTAAGGTAGCCTTTTATCATCTTTCCTGAACATTAATTTAAAGGGATCTAGTTACGGAGAAAATTTTTTACTGGAAGACAACCTTTACGCACTCATCCCACAAACTTTCTTCTCTGAATTTTTCCAAACCTTCATACATTCACCTGTTTCTTTCTGGGCAAAGGTCTCCAGTGAAGACATAAAACATACTAATTCTCACAGATATCGAAAATTACTCATACACTCATCTAAGTGAACTTCACTCAAAACTCTCCAAACAAAACCACTCAAGACCCATCTATATTAAATATTTTCAACTCACTTTCAATTTCACTGAGCATGAGCTTGTTCGTGCAATAGGGAAATGATTTCCCAATTACGGCATGCGACATAGTCAACAAAGTCAGTAGTTAAAACAAAAAAAATAAGTGAGTGAATCGTGAAAAAAGTCAACGAGCACCAAAAGTGGCAACAACCTCGAACCGACAAGCCAAGCTGGCCAACAAATCTAAAACAACTGTGAGCCGGCGCGGACGTATACGAAATTCAAGAGCGCATGCGCAACAACCAATAATCGCTTGAAAGTAAAAAGCCCCAGCACCAGAAGTGTGGAGACGAAACAAGTGTGAAGTGAAACCTGAAAAGTAAACCACAATGAAATGAAAGCAAAAGTGAAATATTGTTTAAAAAGCTGTAACCACAATAAACGCATTGTATGTGCAGAAGTTACGTGAACAAAGATTACACGGCGTGCTTCCGGCAACTGCGGGTTTTTGGTGCATACGCGAGTAAACAAATAAACAAAGTAGTAGATTATTTAAATGTGGTACGTGTAACTGAAAAACATAAATTTAAGAGAAAATTCCAGTTAACTAAAATTAAAGCTAAAAATTTTAACAAATCATTTTACATATGTGAAAAGTGGAGTTGGAATAAAGGCATTGCTGGAGCGTGCTACATAATTAAGTGTAACTCTGTGATACACCTAAATAGAAAATTTTATATGTTATTTAACTATGAATGTAAAAAAATAAAACAATTATAGGTTAAGCCCATTTCAGTTTCTAATTAAAAAAAAGTGTCAATTGTTAACTACTGTTTAACAGTTAAGGTGATGACCCAATGCACGCTTGATTTGCTTGCCTTGCTTACCTTGACATTTTTCGAGGCAAAGCCAGCAAAGCAAGCGTGCACTGGGCCATCACCTTTAGTTCTAGTGAAGTAACCATGGTGGTGAGTTTATGTAAATATATAAATAAATAAAATACACGAAACCAATATAAAATAAAATAAAATCAAATCAAATAAAATCAAATAAAATAAAATAAAATCAAATCAAATAAAATCAAATAAAATAAAATAAAATAAAATAAAATAAAATCAAATAAAATAAAATAAAATAAAATAAAATAAAATAAAATAAAATAAAATAAAATAAAATAAAATAAAATAAAATAAAATAAAATAAAATAAAATAAAATAAAATAAAATAAAATAAAATAAAATAAAATAAAATAAAATAAAATAAAATAAAATAAAATAAAATAAAATAAAATAAAATAAAATAAAATAAAATAAAATAAAATAAAATAAAATAAAATAAAATAAAATAAAATAAAATAAAATAAAATAAAATAAAATAAAATAAAATAAAATAAAATAAAATAAAATAAAATAAAATAAAATAAAATAAAATAAAATAAAATAAAATAAAATAAAATAAAATAAAATAAAATAAAATAAAATAAAATAAAATAAAATAAAATAAAATAAAATAAAATAAAATAAAATAAAATAAAATAAAATAAAATAAAATAAAATAAAATAAAATAAAATAAAATAAAATAAAATAAAATAAAATAAAATAAAATAAAATAAAATAAAATAAAATAAAATAAAATAAAATAAAATAAAATAAAATAAAATAAAATAAAATAAAATAAAATAAAATAAAATAAAATAAAATAAAATAAAATAAAATAAAATAAAATAAAATAAAATAAAATAAAATAAAATAAAATAAAATAAAATAAAATAAAATAAAATAAAATAAAATAAAATAAAATAAAATAAAATAAAATAAAATAAAATAAAATAAAATAAAATAAAATAAAATAAAATAAAATAAAATAAAATAAAATAAAATAAAATAAAATAAAAGAAAAAAAATAAAATAAAGCAAAATAAAACAAAATAAAATAAAATTAAATAAAATAAAATAAAATAA
>CAXKVI010000002.1:147310624-147350624 GCA_964058755.1 Campiglossa producta | reverse complement strand
ACAACACCAACCACGACAGCTATTAGCTCCGGTAGACCGGAGTTGACGTCTTCTAATTATGTAAACAAGTTTGGTAATTATTTAAAAGATGGTGGTGGCAGCGGCGGTAAGTCGGGCCATGATGGCTATTACAAGCGTCCATCTCCACATTATAGCAATGATATTTTATATGTAACACCAGCACCACCAACAACGCCAGCACGTCCAACTTACTTCGGACAAGCCAATGAACCGATAAGACGTCCACCAACATACGACAATAATTACTATCAGTATCAAATTGGAGAAATACCACCAGCATCACAACCCCCCAGATTTGATGAAGGGCCAGCGCAAAGACAGCCTCCTGCAGAATACTATACGACACCCCAGCGCTATCCAACTTCACAAAGTTACCCGCAATATGAAAGTAACCCATCTTCACAAAATTATCCAACATTTGAAGCACAAAATTACCCACCTCCACCTGGTTACCCATCTTCACAGCGTTACCCATCACCACCCAGCTATCCACCAACTGCTAGTTACTCACCATCAGCAAGTTACCCACCTTCTCAATATTATCCATCTTCACAAAATTACGCACCACCACCTAACTATCGTCCACCGTATCCACAATACCAACAGCCAGCAGCTTCTAGTGGTGGTGGTGGCATGAGTGGTTTGGCTACATTCGCCAATCTTGCACCACAATTCGCCAATCTTCTTCTTGGAGGAAATGGGGGTGGCGGCGGTGGTGGTGGTATATTACAAGCATTAACTGGTACACGACCCTCCAGCTCTAGTAGTAGTGGACGTCCACCGAATATGCAACTCATAAAAGCTTTAGAGAATATTGCACGCAATGATGACTTGGAATGTGTGCCGAAGGTGCTGTGCAATATGATTGCTAGTCAAACACAACGTGGACAATTGCCTAACTTCATCACATCGCCGGCGATTACAAAGTGAGTATTTAAATGTACAGTGATGTGCAATATAATAGAATATCGAGCTGTAGTAAATGTTCATATTTTCCCTATAACTCTATTTCGAGTATTGAAGTTGAGTCTAAGAATTCAGTTGCACTTCCAGTTTTTTGAGATTAAGTAAAAATTTTAGGTATAGCTGTGGGATCTTATCCTTATTCATACTGAACAGTTGGGTCTCGATTTAGCTGAGGGGCTCCGAATTGGGCACTACCCTATATGAGAATCCATGTGGTCCTGCTAAACATTTTGAAACACTCCCGCTATGCAAGCAATATAGAGGATGACGAGGTGGAGTCGGAGCGTTTTATATATTCTTTTACACTTGAGGTATGCTGTCACTAAGTTATGATAGCCACTACTGAACCTAACCTTAAGGTAACCAGAAACTGTACAGAGATATGCCGCCAAGGTGCATATGGGTTGACTTTCTCATCAATGACTGGAGGTACTTTGCGTTGTACCTACTTACGGACGAAGGTTACGGCTATCCCGATGATACAGAAGGCCATTAATTACACGCTCCTATAATAAATGGAGTGTGTTCTTTCTCTTGTATGGACTCTAGTAAAACGGCTTGGGATAGGCCCAAATCGAAAAGCAGCTATAAGTACAATGAAAGTCATAGTAGGGACTTGAACATTGAAACCGGATTTTCTACTACAGTTTAGTATAGTTTCTAGAACCTGAAAGGTAAAGAAAAATTGTCTTGTTTTATGAGAGATTTTTAGGATAGTCGGGCTGAAAGGTACCTACTCTCAATCGAAAAAATTCACAGAGAAAAATGAGCTGGTCATATGAACAAAAAAAAGGTTGATGCAAGAGTAAATCCTTATACATTATACAATGCCTTTGATTCAACTGCATTGAAACTGTTAACCTTAACTTAACAGATTTTTTTTTGTTTTAACAGAAAATTTTGTTGTTTAAGGTGTTCCTGAGTTCGATTCTCAGTGAAGTCAATAATTTATTTTTTTTTTTAACACCAAAATTAGTCAAAGTAAAAAGAAAAAAAATGAAAAGAAAAATTATTTTTCAGAGTTCTTATATTGAATTCACCGAGAATCGAGCTCAGGTGTCTTGAATGCTCAACCCAGGTGTCTTCAACGTATACTTATGCTTTTCAGCGTCAATTACAGCTTTTAGGGAATTACAGTACCCTCTCTCACGTTGCCTCACCACACTTGCCATACTGTCTTTACCGCGAATCGATCTGGGAATGATTTGACTATTGAACGAAGGTGTCTGCCATTACGCCATCGTGTAGGTACTTTTGCTTATTTTACCAGTGCCATTTTTTTCTGTGTAAGTTTGACTGTTTTTAGAAGAGACCCATATGTATAATCTTACGTCAAATCTTTCACAAACTTCCGGTCGTTTAGTTTACGTATTTTTTGTGTAATGGAAGTAAGCACGGTCACTGGCCGATTTCAATTTCATCAGATGCCCTATATTAGGTATAACAAATAATGGTGTGCCAAGTTAATTAAAATAAGATCTTTACTAGAAGAACATTTAATTCTAAAAACCAATGCAGGGTACAATTTTTTTCAGAGAAGATAGTATCTGGAATTTTATACGGCTGTAGCGATGTTTGTATTTGTAAATACCCGATACAACTTTTTATGATAAACTAGCACTATTTTATTGCACACCACTGCGTTTTCTGAAACGAAGAAAGAGAACATCATACCAAAGTTGAATATTTACTTGTAAGATATTTGAATACTACGAGCATTTTAGGGTGTGAGTAATTCAATTTTAATGTTGCTGGGTATTAAACACTAATGCCGAACAGAGATTGCTTTTGGATGTTGCACAATACATACACAGCTATTCATACACAATCAAATGCAAATTTTGCTCCCTCATAAGAAATATGCATTTAAAGCTCGTATCAAGTATACTTACTGTACCAGAATATCTATTGAGTCATAAACTTGCGTATTTAATACACCTTTCCTTTCTTTACTTTTACAGCTTTCTTGCAGGTTTTCCAGCACAATCGCCAGCACTCATTTACGGACGTGCCGCCTTGCTGGGCATAAGCGGAGGTGAACGTAGTTGCACGCAGACGTATGCTAAATGCCCGAAGAATGAGGTATGCATTTATGTTTGAAATTAATATTGGACTCGAATTGATATTGACAGAAGAGATTTTTAAAGAGGTTTGGCTCAGATTATTTATTTAAAAGTGTACGTTTTTCTAATCAAGTTCCTAATAAATTAAAGAGGGTAGGTTTTTTCGATATACCTGCAGTGAAAAAGAGAGAGAGAGGTGTGTGAAGAAGAGATTAGTCTAATCTGCCATCTTTCGTCTCCCAAACTCTGGCTTTTGTAGCGGAGGAGCGTAATATATTCCAATATATTATTGCTGCTCTGACAAAACGTTGGTTCGGATACTACTTATATAAGACCTAGCTCTTTCCAATCCCGGCGTAAATAACTTTATGACTATGGAAGATCTCCGTACGTCAACTTTAAAAGTAATTTGTTATGGTCCCACGCTATTGAAACCAAATGTTTCTTAAGATCACACTTAGATGACCTATCCCAATTGTAAAATGACCGCTTTACCGCCAAAGCAGGAGTCCATAAGCGTTAATGATATAGGCGGAGTCTATGTAGTAGTCAAAGTAGTCCTTTAGGGAAATATGTAAGTCGGAATGGTCTCACTTTATCTCACTCAATTGCTGAACTTAACCAAGTCTCCAAATAGTCAGGCACCCAATCTTCTGAACGTTCTATTCTGTTAAAGATATCTGTACTAAGAACTTGCCTTGGAGGTAACTTTAAGTCGTATCAATTCTAGTCCCATGTTTAACATATCAGATTTTCATAAATTTCTATCATATCTTTTCGCCTAGTACGAAATACTCTACTACCTAAACAATCACCGCGGTGGTTTCTTCAAGTTCTTCAGCGAGGCGGAGGAGCAAAAACCGCAACCGCCACAAACGCAACAAAGTTCCAGCGGCTCTGGTGGCACGTCAATATTCAATTTGCTGTTTGGTGCCAATGATCCGCCAGTTACGACCACAACACCACGCCCTACACCGCCACCAACTATTGCCAGTTTTGATATTACTCAAGGCATTGGTAATTTCTTTACGAATATCCTCTCGGAGTACATAAGTGGTGTTGAATATCAGCGAAGAAGTGGAAGAGCAAAACGTGCTGTTATATTCGAAGATGATAGTCCGGCAAAAGAAGAGGCAGGCGATGAAGTAAAAGAGCCGGAGAGAGCAGAGGTGCATGAAAATGAAAACTCGCCTACAAAAGATGTAACGCGCATACTGTTTCCAAAAGATACAGATTCTGTAGACTTTCACGATGAAGAAGATGAAGAGGATACCGCGCAGAGTGGAGAGGACTTTGAAGATGAGCGTGCAGATGGTTCGAACAAAAGCGCAGAGTATGGCGATACGCAGGGACGTGTTGTATTTAAAACCGGTGAGCATGATTTACATTTTTTTCCCACTTATGAGGGGAGAGAAATCGATGATAATCTCAAAGATTACTATTTAATGGAGGTGATTAAGAAATTTAATGTAGCCAAGTCGGAAAGAAAGCTAAAATTTCCAGCTGAGAAAGATGGTAAAATATATGACAGCGATACTCATGATGATGACAAATCAGTGTATTTCCAAAACGAGCACGCAAGTGACGATATTAGCAGACCCGAGGGTGTTATTAAGTTTCAGGATGACGATAGGCCAAGCAGTTCCTTAAAATTCAAAGATGATCGCTATAAGAAAAATCGACGAGGTAAAGTGTTGAAACTTCAAGCAATCGCCACTGATATGGTGCGTGAAGAGAACGAAGTAGAATATGAGCCACAAAACGGTAGACGCGTCATCTTTCCCGATCACTATGAGAAGCATATACGCAAAGGTAAAATTCTAAATAGGCCCACACTTTATGCCGCAAACTATGATGACTACATACAAAATGCGGATTCGGATCGTTTTGTTGTATCAAATAATCATCGACCAGAGACGAATGACGTAGATAATAATGAAGATAATAATATTGATACAAGTGACAAACAATTGGGTCCATTCTACTACAGTCAATCATCCTCACAGGAGCATCATAACACTCAGAATACGCACATACAAATCTATAACGGCGATAGATTGCATTATAATCGTGGCGCTGAGACACAATCGAATGGGGATAGCAGTAATCGTTATGCACCTGCAAGCTCATTCGCACACTCGCCTCACTACAACCCAGCTAATTACAATGGCAATCGTTATTCTTCTGGCAGCACATCTTCAAATTATAATAGACGTCCTAATTATGCGGCTTCTTCTTCTTACACCTCCTCAAATAATCGCGAAGATGATCACAATATTTATGTCACAAATGCTCAGGGTGTCACAACGCATTACATAACTCCTAGCGGAGGAAAGGTGTATTTGAAAGGATGATTAGGATAATTGGCGTAGCTAGTAGTTTAAATAACTTACCGGAGGCATAATGATAGATTTAAGAAAAACGAAAATTAATTAACATATATTGCTTAGTTAATAATCTATAATTTTAACAGAAATTTGTATATAGTAAATATATTCTTATAACTTATTTAGTACTACTTGAGTAAAATTTTGTTAAAGCATTAAAAGTAAGTCTCCAAAAAAGATAGTCTTAGAACTACCCAAGAAACCATGAAATTAGATTTCGATTGGAGGTACATTAGAGAACTAGCCCTATTCTCCAATCTCTAATGTTAGACGACGACTCGCGAAACACTGGAGAAACATGGCGTTCTCCAACAAAATGGGACATAATTCTCAAATCGAGAAAACGATAGTTCTCTAGTCAAATTCCAATGTCATTCTCTTTATAGTTCGGACCATTTCTCCAACGATAGAAACTGTATTTGTTGGCTAAGTACTTACTTTACAAAAGCGATAGTTAAATGACACTTTGAAGTATCGAATGTCGATCCCTTAAACAAGGCAAATTCATTTATATGGTATAGCACGGCGAATTCGGCCATATTCGCTTCATTTCGCTTCAAGTTTTGTTACTTAAGACAGTCAAAGTAAAAAAGAATTTGAATCGATTGTTTCTTTATTTGTTTCATTTACAGAAAATCTCAAGTATAGGGGTAGTTAAAAACGAGAAGAAGAAGAAGAAGTCAGCCGTTCACTAGCAGTTACCTTGCCTTGCCCTAAAATAACCAAAATGGAATCTGTTAAGAAATAGCCAAAGTGAAGCTACCTTAGAACTATCGGGGACAATTGCCACCGCCAATTTTGACAGTTGAAAGCATTGCTTGGGTATCGGACTAAAAGTAGTATGTACTTACTATCGTGAAATGCTTTAGCTCTAGGTTAGTTCTGAACAAGTCGAATTTTCTCTAGGGATACAGTGATGGATGAAATAATTCACCACGCGACTTATATGACATGAAAGTGGCAGTGGGCACTCCAAAACGTGTACACTTTTATTATCGTGAACTGTCTAGTTTCATTAGGACACATTATCGAGCGGGCACTGTACACTATAGAAAAACTACAATTGTATGACATACGATAAAATGAAAATCGGGGAAGTTATAAGCTGTGGTAACAAACTGAAATCGTCATTCGAAAAACACTGCGAAGCTCCTTACGAATATGCAATAATCCCGAAATGCCAAAAATTCTCATACAACAATCGTATTGTGTATATACGGCATCGATGTAGTCGTCCTTTCAATTAAGAATCCAAACTCATTTTTATATGTATGTATGTTTATTTTTCTTCCTTTTACAAACTAAAATAAGACTTAAATACTTATCAAATTTGACTTTACCTGCTATTAGCGATTAATACCAAAACTCACTTGTTTGCAGATATTTTTCACAATGCCTAAAAGTATGCTGCAGTATTTTACACATACTCACACGATCTTGTATAGATCACTAAGGTATGACTTTAGGCATGCCCATGTGCACAAGAAGCAGCAATGAGTGCCAGTGAGTTTTTGTGACACCATCACATGACTGCACCAGACAAAAACTTCATATATAGGTATGTATGCATTCTCCTTTCTTACCTGTTCGAGGAGTAAAGGTGATGACCCAATGTACGCTTGCTTTGCTTGCCTTGCTTACCTATGTATGCTTACCTTGCTTTCCTTTGAAAGCTTCTATGGCCAAATAGAAGCTTCAAAAGCTGTCAGAAATACTGGATGAGACAAACAAGGCAACAACAAGACGAATAGTGAAGCGTGTAAAGCGCTGTCAAATAGAGATTTAGGCTATTCGACGCTTTGAAGCGTTTCAAGCAAGCAAAGTAAGGCTGCCACTGGCCCAGCTTTCATATATTTCAGTAGAGTTCAAACGAATTTTGACATTTCTCAAGTGGAGTAAGTCTTGAACTGAGATATTAAAGGGTTTGTGTGTTATATAGAGATTTTTTTACCCTACATAGTGACATGCCTAACTAAAAAAACCAAAACTAGACTTACGCCACTTCTGCTTTAAAGGGCTCATATGTGCTTTGTATCCACTGGACACGATCAAAAGCAGCTCAGGGTTGCTTTTCATTGATCAAATTTATTACTAAAGTAAAAAGGCCTTTCCAACAAGTAAATTGAAAATACGACTTACATATATACATAAATATCATATTGATGATTGCATAAGTACGTTGACTTGCTTACTGAAAAGATGTCCTAATATAAACAGCGGTTCGCCTAAAAGTATGCAACATTTTTTCACTTTTTCTTCATACAAGGAAATTTATTTATTTATTCGTACTGTATCTTTGAAGACGCTAAAGCTAATTCAGAAATAAAGTAGCATTTAGTTGCGTTTAGCTTTCAAAATTGTATTGAAAAAATGCTGCATTTTAGGCTAAATGCTAAAATGCAAAATGCAGGCTCAGCATGAACAGCACATAAAAGGGTCTTTACATTTTGTTATTATTTATTTTCAAAGGACTTTATTCTTGTTTACAATAAACTTATTTATTGAAAATTACAAAAAAAAACACTTATAGAATAGCTCTTAACATAAATTAGATACTAAAACAACAATATTATTTACACAAAATAAGAGTTAACAATGCATCATGGATATGTATGATATGTAGGCTAATATTTTAAGAATAAATTAATATATGCTATTAATGAAATGTACTTTTGCTATTTTACCAAATAAAAAGGATCTAAGTACCTTTTCGAGAAAGAAATGGACGAGAAAAAGAAAAGAAAATAAGTAACGAAAGCTATCTTCGGCTGTGCGGAAAGCTATATACCTTTCATGAATAAGCGTCGCGAACTTATCTGACGAATCTATTATATGGGGGCTATATGATGTATCGGTTCGATCTTACTGATTTAAACTGTCCAAATTACCTATGTAGTAATTGAATATTTTTAAGAATTTTACAATCCTCGCGATTTAATTAAAGGAGTTATAACCAAACCCCATTTATCGGAACAATCGATTATATGGGGGCTATATTATATTGATCCAATCTGACTGGTATTCACTATCCGTAATGTTGGTCCGACCTTACTGATTTTCGACATAGATATTTCATATGCAAGAAGAGCAATAATTGCAAAACTTCGCCTTCCTACCTGTTCAACTACGGGAGATATGGACTGAAATCCGTTTATCGGAGCAGTCGATTGTATGTGATCTATACATCATATTGGTACGTTCTAGTTGGTTCCGAAAAATGATGAATCTCGCATAAAATGATGGCTGCGCACCAAATTTCAGCGAGATATCTTTAAAACTGTGGGACTAGTTTGCGTTCAAACAGAGGTCAGACAGACAGACGGGCATGGCTCGATCAAGTCCGCTAATCGTTCTGAACATATCGCCATACTTATTGGTGGGCTTGTATCTTCTTCTTCTCACACTTACAAACATCGGACCAAAGTTCTAATATCATTTCATGATCATGAAAGGTATAAAAACGATGACGGAAGGGAAAAGGAAAAAAGGGACGATAAAGGTTGAGGGAGAGGAAAAGATACATAAAAGGTAAGAGGGAAGGTTAAGGTAAAAATGAAAAGAAAAAGAAAAAAGGTACGCAACAAGCATGGTGAAGTACTGTTGCTATAACAGCAAAAGGCTAAGGATGAGAAAGTGAGGGAGGCTTGCAAAATACGATAGGCTAAAAACGGGATATCTCAACTTGTCATGACAATTGCGTTGGCTTGAAAATTAAAAACTTCGACAAACATGCAAAGTAAACGCATTTGAAGTATTGAGGTGCAAAAACACAAAATAAAAGAGCTAAAGTAAAAATACAAAAAGTAAAAGAGATAAAGTACAATAGGTAGTTATAAATTAAAAAAGAGTTAACAAAAAGAAAGGTAAATATTCAACGTATAATAGATATCTACATATTTTGTGTCATGGCTGCACAGCCAACAGAACCAACTTCCAACATTGCTCTCTCGTACAGAACCACTCTTGTAGCTATATTTTTCATTACTCGTACTTTGGCTTATTTTGACTAAATGACTACGATTTAACGTGGTTGCGGTGGCGGCAATGGTCCGATGACTGGACATGGCATCCGCTTGGCCAGGTGCCGACACAGTGGCACATCACGTACTGCATCACCAATGAAGAGTGAGAGCAGGTACCATTGTTTCATGCCGGTTGATTGAACTCGGTAGTTTCTGCAAAAAAGAAAAAAGACGAAAAAGTAAATTATCAGCAATGAAATACCAGAACAAAATAAAATGAAGCATTCACACCCACACTCCGCATACAGAAATAAATGGCAACATCATGACAATGAGCACAAAAGCAAATAAATGTTGAAACAAAAGGAAATTAAGCTTTGCATAGCTTTACGAGCAAAAAGTACACAAAAGCACACAAAAAATGTAAACAAATATAGTGGAGACGAATTAATATATATAAAAACTCTCTATTTAAATGGTAAACATTCATTTGGTAAACATAATGAAATGGCAATGAAAATGTACAATGCGAATTTTTTAAAAGCATACAAAAACTGTAGAGATTAAAATATAATAACTTCTGAGTAGCAGCTAAAGCACGAAAAAATAAAAACAGTAACAAATATTAGCGTATCATACTTGCATAAATAGTTGAGTGCCTACAGGGAAAACGATTGTGCACATTTTTTTTGTAAAGGATAAATGAAAATTCCAGTAAGCCAAAAAAAAATTTGTGTAACAAGACAGGGACGCTAAAAGCTAACTAGGTACATAAACCGAAAGCTACTAAGGTGCCTACAGCATTTAAGCCACTTATGAGAATATTTAGTAAGTAGGCAACTTGTGACAAATAGCAGAGTATATTTATATCTGTTAGTAGCCAAAGTGGAACTAGGACGACATTCCGTACCTAGGCATATTTCCACGAGTGATTTTGTTCGAGAAATTTCATTGATTTGCTCTACACATATTACAAATCTCCCGTGACATCACAGAACCAAGTAAGTGTCAGTTACTTGGTTTCGTCGTTCTACGAATTTTCGGAATCCCGTTAAAAAAATCTATCAGGGACATCGATGCGTTTCTTCCTATCTTGTTTCTAAGTACCTTAAACTAAAAAAGTTATAAAACCAAGTAACTTAAAATGCACTGAATCAAGAATTTATTTCACAACAAAACCAAGTAACTCGTGTTCTTTTTTTAATAACTGAAAATTTTACAACAAATACTAGGCTTTTTTACAAAAAATGATTAGAAATCAATTTCTTATCGTCACTCTAAGTTTTTGATTTAGTTTCGATCTCCTATTAATGCAAAAACCATTAAAACTCAGTTGTTAATCAAGAATTATTTGAATTTCCTCATAAAATGTATGGAATTATTTCACAAAACCAAGTAACTTTTAAAGATGCTTGATTTCTCTTATTGCTATAAGATAAGTATTTGAGATAATTTTAAAATTAACGCAGGGATAAGCTAGGGAATATTATGTGATTTCAGCCCAGCATCAGATGGCGAACCAGAACACATTTTGCCAGAGAAGTAAGGACTTTTTTATACTATATCTGAAAGTAATGGTAGTGCAAGAGAACTTTTTAGTCTTGAGTCAGACGCAGGCCAAGAGCTTCTTTTTCCTCAAGGGCAGCCCACTACCGGGAGGTGTAATCTTGGTTTGCCTGATGGTGAGAATCTAGAATATATATATCAAGCCAAGGCAATTTTGGTCGCTTCGTATCAAACCACGCCAATCTTTCCTTTTTCCATTTCAGTCGAGGTCCCCCCTTTCTTCTGCTGCCCAAATCGGGTATCGATAGGAAAACCTTCTGGGCCGGAGCTTGCTTTCCATTCCCATAAAATGAACCAGTCAGCGGAGCCTTTGGGCTTTAATTCGCAACAATATGGTCAGTTCTGCGTAGAGCTCGTACAGCTCATCGTTAAATTTCCTTCGATACTCGCCGTTGGCATCACAGATCTTTCGGAGAACTTTTCTCTCAAATACTCCAAGGGCCATCTCATCTTCTCTTGACACTGCCCATGATTCCGAGCCGTACATGAGGACTCATATGATAAGAGACTTATTTATATAGCGTGATCTTCGTCTGTCGAGAGAGGACTTTACTTCTCAATTGCCTACTTACTCCGAAGTAACACTTGTTTGCAAGAGTGTTTCTCCTTTGGATTTCGACTATCGATGAGATAAACAAGGAAAATTTATTGTGAGACCCAAAAAATAAAAAGGATTTGCTACCGGCATGCAATCTCGTTTTTATATGAAAGTGCACAACAAACCCAAGTAACTATCAACTTGCTTGGTTTTGTCGTTACACAAAAATTTTTTTTGTATGAAAGGAAAAAATCGTGTTTTTTAAAAACTCTGTAACTGTTTATCGTGGTCAATATATCCATAACTACGTCAAAAAAATTTCCTGCACATGTGCATAAAAAAACTTTGGGGTCTTATCTTTTCATAATTAAAAAAGTTGTATACAAAAATTGATATTTGACGAAGATATGGGCTGCTACGCAAATCCTTAATTTCCCAACATTTTGCAAAAACTAGTTACTTGGTTTTGTTGTGCCACGGGAGAAATGTTATACGTTATATTGGTCCGATCTAGCTGGTTCCGACAAATGATTTATCTCGCATAAAAAATGGGCTGACACAGAATTTCAGTCCGATATCTCTAAAACTGTAGAACTAATTTGCGTTCAAATAGACGGACAGACAGACAGATGGATGGGCATGGCTCAAACCAGTCAGCTCATCTTCCTGCTCATATCGGTATACTTATGGCCTATCTCTTCTTCCTCTCACACTTACAAACAACGGACCAAAGTTATAAAACCATTTCATGCTCATGAAAGGCATAAAAAGAGAAGGAGTCGTCGTAGGTCATTGAAATGTCATATGTGAGCTAGATAAGAAATATTCTAAAAATTGGGTATCTCCCTTGCACCTACGAAATAATGTAAGCACAAATTTTCATTTCAGCTCAAAACAGCAAAATATCTGAAACTTGGCCATGGCAAATCATGACATCATGTGTTGACAGAACCAAGGGAGTACCTCCCTTTATATCATAACATATCTTCACGAAACATATCTTCGAAAACTGCTCTCTCGAGCACCGCTTAACCGATTGGGATGAAATTTGTCACATAGATAGTATGATTGATTCTAAGACTATACGGTTTGGGGTTGCCACTTGGGGCGGTTTACAGGGTTGCCACCTATTTAATTTTTTTTATGGAGCTAGATATGCCAATATGGGTATCAAATGAAACGTATTTTCGCTGAAATACTAAGTAAAATATTTTCAATTAGGGTTGTTACCTAGGGTTGCCACCTTACCGAAGTATATTTGTATATTTGTAGGTCCGGTACTATCTCGAGAACCGCTTGACCGATTGGGATGAAGTTTGGTATATAGATAGTATGATTGATTCTAAGACTATACACTTTGGGGTTGCCACTTGGGGTGGTTTACAGGGTTGCCACCTATTTAATTTTTTTTATTTATGGAGCTAGATATGTCAATATGGCAAGGTACTTTCGCTGACATACCAAGTAAAATATTTTCAAGTAGGGCTGCCACCTAGGGTTACCATTTTACCGTATTATATTTGTATATTTTATGGTAATTTTGGGATCATACTTGGATTATTTTACGATCATTAAGGGGTCTGTGGGATAATTTTGGGGGCTATTTTCAAATCATTTAGGGACAATTTTGGGGTCATTTTCGAATCACTTTGGGAACATTTAAAGGTCATGCCTACATATTCGATTACAAAAAAATGTTACGTATACGTCATGTCACTTTTATGAATATTTTAAGTAACTTTTTGTCATTAAATAAAAAGGGGCAAATATGGACAACAAATTTTTTCACGAATCGATAGAAAATATTCCAAACTTTCTTTTTATTATAATTAGAAGCTGTAACGCGCTGTAGCACACAAACATTTTGTCTATACAAAGTATTGCAAGTAGCATTTATGAGGTATAATTTTTGCTGATGACCTTACCATGGTCAAAGCGTTACAACTCAGCTTAATATTTTTGGACGCAAACTAACCACAAAGTCTCTTGAAAAATTTTCAAAAAAAAAACTACAAAGTTCTATTTTAAAGATTGCTACAAAATTGCACTATCTAGCCTCAAAAGTGTTCACAAGTATCCTCAATTTGAGCATTTGTGCGTCTGTTAGTGCTTCAGCAGACGACTTGTCTGACGCTTTAATTTCACTGGTCAAATGGAATTTATTTGCTCTAACTTTAGCAATCACAAAATTTTGCTACAAACGAATTATGCAAAAGAATTGTGGGTTAGCAAATATTTGTGCGGGTAAAAGTGTGTGTGAGTGCGCTTATGTGTGTAAGTTATTGCAATGCAAGACAAATTGTAAAAGTTGAAGAGAAGTTTTTAAAATACAATTTGTGAGTGAATGGACGTTGGACCAATTTTGAATGAATGAAGAGTGTGAAGAGCTTAAGAACTTTGTCCCAATACAATGAGATAAAAAAATCGGAACTCAAACAAAATTTTGCATAAATAGTTTTAGCTTGACCTGTGGCGTATGTTGGAAATATTGCCGTAATTGAAACGTAACTAGTAGGAAAGGGCGCAGAGGTTGAAGTTTGTTTGACGATTTGACATGAAATGAGCCTGCAATACAATTGAAAATAGTCGGGGTAATTTTTCTCTTTTTTCTCGAAATATATTCAGCTTCCTACATTCCTATCAAACCAAAGACGAAGCAATATTTTGGTGGGAACAAGGCAAAGCCTTTTTCGGTTTAAATAATATGTTTTCATTACCTTTCACATGAAGCAGGACCTACCTATTCTATGGCAATTTTTTTTTTTTTCTGAAATAAACTTTTGTTCTACAAGCACACAATGCCCTCATTTGAACTTTTATAGTAAATTTTTCTTAGTCACTGTCGTTCTGTTATTGTTTGGTTATTTCATTACCTCATTCGTTTGTTTATCGACTGGGAAAATCTCGAGGGAAAACTTACTAATTTATTCTGTATGCACGCACACAAACGCACGCACACGCATTCACGCACTGCGCTACATCAATGTTGAACGTGTTGACAGAGGTCAGTGCCGCATTGCTATTATTGTCCACAACGGAAGCATACTTTTAGCATAATAAAAGCAACAATGCGACATGCTGTTTGCGGAGCAGCGCACGATATGACGACATGGCGTATGAGTAACGCATATTTTTTCTTCTGTAACCATTGCGTCTGCTGACATATTTTACGAGCGCTGGCGTCATTAACCGAACAGACAGCACAAAAACATAACAAAAGATCGAATGAGTTTCCTTACAGCGTGTTTTCGTTTGCTTAATTTGTACGTGGAATAAAAGTGTTTTTTTTTTTTTTTCTTTTTTGTTGCTGCAACAACTGGCAATATTATGAAAAGTCATTTAGCTTTTCTTCACCATTTTTTTATTTGCACATTTTCAATGACTTGAACTTGCAATTTTTAGCATTATTTGCTCTTTCACTTGCAAATGAATTGAATGAGTTGTAATGAAATATAGTAAAACTTGATTTTAGCAGCGCACTTCTTTTACAAAAGTCAATTACCGGAAAGTTAAGATTTCGCGAAGCATAGAGTTGCCAAGTAGCAGGGAAAATGAGTTAACTCATAGAAAAATGCAGGAAATGTAAATAAAGAAAAATGCAAGGATATTTGGTAGTTGCAAATGGGTGAGGTTTTATTCAGCGTGGCACACTGATTCGGCTTCATACATGACTATAAAAGAATTGAATGGGTCAACGGGTCATTCAAGTCATTTAAAGAACCGGGACTAGATGCTATCGCACCCGTAAAACTTCAGAAATCTATAGAGCTGAGCAGCGCTTGGTTGCTAGCAATTTATAAAGGGGTGTTTACGTTTAATTACATCCCCAACCCTTGGAGGAACTCTAGGGTAATTTTTATACCTAAGGCAGGTAGAAGGTCTCATTTTGGCCTAAAGGACTTCAGACCTATCAGTCTGGCGTCCTTCCAACTTAAGATACTGGAGAGGTTAATTGAGCTCCACGTTAGCGATAAGCTAGAGAGCAAAATCATACCATCGTAACATGCATACATGAAAGGTAGATCCACAGAAAGAGCGTTACAGGATATTTTCACACACATAGAAGAATCCCTATCAAATAAGGAATATACATTAATAGCCTTTCTGGATGTTGAAGGTGCTTAACGACAGCCCTGATGACCCTGAACATCGAGCCTTGTCTAGTGTCATTCGTGCATCAACTACTGACGAGTAGGAGGATGTATGCTGACCTAACCGGGGTGTCGGTGAACAGGGTTGTCAACAGAGGCACGCCGCAAGGTGGGATCCTCTCGCCTCTTCTATGGGTAGCTACAGTGAATGGACTGCTGGAAACCTTGGTAATGGAGAGGGTTCTAAAGTTGTAGCGTATGCTGACGACCTCGCAATGGTCGTGAGCGGTAAGTATCTACAAACGCTGTACGCCATCATGCAAAGAAATCTCAGGCTTGTCAAAGAATGGGATGGGAATAAAAGTCTAGTGGTATTTCCTATAGCTGGTAACCATAACGCCAGGCATGCGGAAAGCCTGGCCATTCCCTATAATGATTTCTGCAGAAGCTGCAGAGCCGAGGTGGAGCCTGAAACAGTGAGGTATCTTCTATGCGATTGTCCCGGGTTGGCGGGCAAGAGGTTGAAATACCTGGGGTCGGGTATTTTCTACCACCTTGGCGGGTTATCAAAAACTAAGCCTAAGGATATTCTGCGGTTCGCGGAATCCACGAAATGGTTCGATTAGGGGGTCATTCAGATCCATGTGGTATCACAACGGGACCTACGGGACCTATGTGTGCTAGTCCGTTTACTAGTAGCCACTGTCACCTACCTACCTAACATATCTTCATGGAAAGGTCACATAACGAGATATTGACTAAGTAAGCATATCCATTAAAACAGCTTCCAATTCTATGAACTTTTTGATGACCAGAACTTTCCAGCAGTCTATGAACAATAGCTGTATTGGTAGACATCCTATCACTTTTTTTAGAAAACACAAACCTGTAATTTCTGTAATCATTATTAGCTTATTCAGCTTCCTCCTATATCAATCCAATAGGTAGTATTGCATCATCTATGCCTACACATACGTTACCAAAAAAATGTTACGTATACGTAAGTTTGAAGTGACTTTTCGTTGTTAAATCAAATTTACATAAAGGGGGGCAAATATGGGCAACCTTTATTTTTAGGTATCGATACAAAATATTCCAAACTTTCATTTGATTATAGATTCAAGGCGTAGCCCGCTGCAGCAGACACTTTTTGTCTAAACAAAGTGTCCATCAAAGTTGAAAGGTAGTGTAGTGGTAGTGTGTTCGGCCTACTACACCAAAATTCCGGCTTCTTGTCGTAGTAAAAGCAAAAAAAATCTTCTAGAAAAAATGTTTTCATAGGATAAAGGTTTTTTGAACTCTCCGAGTGCATTTCTAGGATGGAAGGACTCTCAGGAAAAATGCATCCGCTTTGCAGGTGCTGTTCGAAGCTTGTAAAAACTGTAGGTTCCGCTAATTTTTGGAAAAAAAATTAAAAAAAAAAGTACACCACAAACAGGAAGATAAACTCTACCAAACGTCTCTGGCGAGGTTGCTAATGATGACTTTATTTTCTTTCAACCTCACATGGTAACTCTTAACTTTCCACAAACTTCTTCTAAACAAATTTTTGCTCATTCATGCTCTTCAGCGCCACAGCCACTCCAACTTGGCAAAAATCTTCCCATTTATAGTTCAATCAAGTTTGAACAAATTGAAATAACCGATTTTGGTTAGTGACGCAATGACATGCACTTTGCCAATTTATCGCATTTTTCATTTAAGTCTTACTCTCATACTAGCATTTAAGTTTTTTTTGTGCTTTTTGTTTGTTTGTTTCTTTTTCTAGCTTCTGTGGCATGTGCTGTTGTTGCACTCAAAAGAAAAAGGTAACGATAACGATTACGTTTTAGCGAACAAGACATTAAATTATGCACAGATGAGTTGGCAATTCGCAAATAAAAACTGATTTCGTGTCTGATTGGAAAACATGGAAAACATTCGACTCAGATGGCGATGAGCTAACAGAGCCATTTGTACGAAATGACAAGTGCAGAAAACTTAATTTGGTAGGAAAAAATATCATCCAATTTAGCAAGAGTTAACAGTTAAGATAAATGCTTTAAAATTTTACAGAAAGGTTATGGATAAATAAAGTCTAGTGCACTGCTCTTGCCTCTTTACTTATTTACCTATCAATTTAGAACAAGGTAGCTCTCAAAATAGACCCTGAACCTAGTGGCATCTATTTTTACAGATGATGCAGTCATAAACTCAGATTCCTAGAGCGACAATGCATGAAGACATCCGAACATTCCAAATATATCGCACTGGTTTCAATATCTATACAAATTCCGGCTTACCTGAATACTTCATTCCACGCTGGGTGCTCCTGAGGACCGAACCGCCCAGGTCGCGACGCATGCAATCGACATGGTTCTTCCAGTATGCAAGCGCGTGGACCGAACTCTCGTAAGATCTCCTTCTGTGCCAATTCAGCGTCGTAAGCAGCTGATGCAGCAGCGTAGCGTTTGCTACGGGAACGATACGTGTCTGAAAGAGAGGGAAAGATATATATTTAGATATAATTTATCATTTTAAGCGCAACTCCTTTTTGAAGAGGAATACATAACAAATTATTTCACTCGAAAGTATTTGAAAGCTAAGCTAGATAAAAATAAGCCACAGAGAATTTGAGCCGGTGATGGATAAGAATTGACAGGGATTTGGTCATATCAACCAAAATATCTGTTGATTCAACCGAAATATGGATTGATTCAACCAAAATATGGATTGATTCAACAAAATCACAGTCAATTCTTATACATTCCGAGCTCATTTTTCTCTGTGTAGCTTCCGTAACTAATCAATTATATGTATGCTCATCTGCGTATACGAAACGTGTTTACAGCTAACCCTAAAACTATTCAAATAAGATGAGCAAACACGCACAGTAAAGCTACATTTACACTGCACCAAATGCGTCACTTTTGGCCAAGTTTTTTCGAGACCGTTCATCCGCAGATTGAATTTGATCACCAAATTAGGTAAAATTAAATTAAATTCATCTAATTTGGCAAACAAATTCATTCTGCGGACAAACATTCTCGAAATAACTTCGCCAAATGTGACGCATTTGGTGCAGTGTAAATGTATTATAAGTCAGTAACATATATGGCAAGTCATGCACTGTGGAGCACAACCTTGGCCTCATTAAGTTTACGAGTAAGTACTTACTACTGAAAACCTTACCAAACAACTTGCGCATGCGTACAGAAAGAGAGCCACAGCGAGCATGCTTACATACAAAAATATATAATTTGTCAATTACTTAAGTACCAAAATACAGTTGAAAATTTTACTCGGATTTCATGTATGTAGGTACATAATTAAGTACGGAGTTTGGCGATATGCCCCTGGCTCATATGAAATTTATTCAAAGTACTTGGGAGCCGAGCAAGCGGTGCTATCAATTTAGCGCTAACTTTACTTACCCAAAATGATCACAAAATGACCCTAAAATAATCCCAAATAATCCTAAAAAAAGACCCAAAAATGATTCAAATAATAATCCCAAAATGACCCGAGAAGACCGTAAAATGATCCCAAAAATGATCTAAAAAATTGTTTCCCAAATGACCCCAAAAGCACCCCTAAATGTACCCAAAATGATCCGAAAATGACCCCATCATTATCCAAAAATGAGTCCAAAATAATCCTAAAATAATCCCAAAACGACCAAAAAGACCCTCCAATGCTCCCAAAATTACCCAAAAATTATCCCTAACTGATCCCAAAATGACTCCAAAATGATCCAAAAATGTCCACAAAATGGTCCCAAATTAATCCAAAGTTGAACCCAAAATGTACTAAAAATAATCTTAAAGTGATCCCAAAAATAAACCTACAATAGAAATACAATACCGTAAAATGGTAACCCTGGGCGGCAACCCTACCTGAAAAAATTTTAGTTGGTATGTCAGCGAAAAAACCTTTCATTTGATATCCATATTGGCATATGTTGCTCCATAATTTAAAAAAAGGGATAGGTGGCAACCCTGTAAACTGCCCCAAGTGGCAACCCCCAAGTGGATAGCCTTAGAATCAACCATACTATCTAAGAGAAGGAATCAACATAACAACGCATAACTTGACTTAATTCGATAATTTTCGACACGAACTTCACAAGAGAACCTCGCTGAACCAAATTACCATTTTTTTAACCCCTTTTATTATCAAGGTATGTACTACCGCACATAAGGTGGAATTTCTTTCTTTAAGAGTCAATTGCAGAAACATGTTGAAAAGTGTAGGAGGAGGTATCAAAAGACGCGCTTAGGGATTATGAGGCCAAAAGGCACCTTTTGATACCCCTACCAACATTTTTGGACGTGAGAGAGGAGTTATTTCTTAAGGCAAGGAACTAAATGAATTAAAAACGAACTACATGAACTAGTTCATTTTGTAAACTAGCTTGTAGTCTGTGATCACTTTAATGAACTAAAATTTCCAACTCTAATTTATATCAAGCTGCTTACGCCACTCCGAACTTTCTCTCTAGACAATAAACTTTCCATAAGTATCCCTGAGAAGTGCGAATGGGAGAATGTACTAAAGAACGCTAAACTGTCAGTCCACAGCATTCTCCAAACTAGATGGCGACATTGTCAGTGGCACTCACTCTCAAGACCTCTCTCTTTTGTTACGTATTAAGCTACCGTGCAGCATCTTACAGGTCAAACTAATTTCTAAAAATACAACATACCTATATACAAATTTATCCGATGAGACTAACGTCGCTGTGCACCACAACAGTGATTCTAGTCCCAGGTCATAGTAGTGTAACCTGGAACTACGCCGCTACTACTGTAGGGACAAGGAGGAGATACTAGGAAGAAATATCTGAACGAGTGTTTCATCACCTGTGGGAAGTGGAAGCATTTCGCGAATTCAAGTGGATCCTGATGCATTTCTTTTTGCTGCAACCTGGTAGTACCTATTTCTCTTGCTTTTTCTTGACCTTTTACGATATACATATGTAGCTGATTCTATACAATTTATCATATCATTGTATTTCGACCCCAAGCGAAGTAGTCAACCTACATAGTTCCGTTTGGAGATGGTCCAGCAGATGTAGGTCTTTTGTATGAAATAAGGTCACCCTTTCCAGGAAACATAATTTTAACCGAGGATAATAAATCTACTTAGCATACCCCTTCAAGGATGAAGGGGTTCGACCACTGGGAACGGTTCATGGAAAGATTTAGGGTGTGTGGGATTTAGATATGGCGAGAAGCGTAGAAGCTATTACGATAGAAGTGTGAAAGGAACAATTAAAATTAAAAAAAAAAAAACTATCTAACCCTCTTCAAAGCAAGTAATATCAAATCTTTTTTCTCACTTAAAAAAAATAGATTTTCGTTTTACGACAAACCAATAGCACTTTCAATTCACTTTCGCAAACACCACCGTCGTTAATTGTTACGTAATTTCCTTTAACAGCTTGCACACTTACTTGGATTTAACGAATAAGCCAGTTTCTTGGCAAACTGTGACAAACGCACTGACAACACAATAACCGGAAATCCGACTAATTGCACTGGCAACTGGAAAAGTGGGTCAGGATTTTGTGCGACAGCATCTTCCACCAATTCCAACAGTAACACAAACAACACATACAAAGTTGGTATGAATGTAAGGGAGATAATTTGGCGAAGGTTCATTTTGTACTATATTTTATTTTATTTTGTTTTGTTTAAATAATAATAAAAGTTTATAATTCCCGAAAATATGCACTTCCACAGGAAAAAATTTTGCAAATAAACAAAACCACAAAACTACACTGAGTTTATATACCATAGACACAATGCGAAAGCCGAAGAAATTCCAAATGTCTTCCGTGTTTAACTCTCAACTAGAAAGAGAAGCTTCAAACGTTAAACACCGCAAAATTATAGTGCGCGACAATGACAAACAAATGCGGTTTTTTTAAATACTTCGAGAAGCCTATACTTAATAAAGACAATAGCGAAACGCGCCCAACTTCTTTGGAAATAGCCAACTGACTGACTGACTTAATCATGAGTAGGCTAAGCACACGCCGGCAAATGCAAGCCAAAGCTGCAGTAAAATACCAAAGTAGAAAATATAAGTCAAAAAACGAAAGACTTAAGCGAAAAACCCGAAATACAAAGTTTTGTAAAAGCGCGCGATGTAAAGCGAAGATAGCAACAAAGTTATATGAAGCACGTTATGCAATATGACAAATAGCTTGCACTATAATTCAGCACCAACAACAACAGCAAATATGGTTGTATAGTATTTACAATGAGTAGTTGGCCTAAAGCGCCAAAAAAATATTGTTTGCTAACAGCTGACACTAGATATACACTTTGCAAGGCGCTTATTACCGAAAGTCCCCAAAAACAGCTGAAGCAAAAATTGGCAAGTGCAAACGTATTTTTTTTGTTTTTGTTCTTATAAATTAATGAATTTTATTTAATTTTTTTTCACCTAATTTATTTTTTTCTTGTTTTATTTTATTTTAATTTATTTTACTTTTTTTATTCGTTCTATTTTTTGAAATTTATTAAATTTTTTTATTTCATTTTATTTTTAATTCAATTTTTTTTTTTTCATTTTATTAATTTTTTTTTTTTCTTATAATTTATTGTAACGGAAAGAACTAAATACAAAATTTTACACAGCGGAATGGTTATTCGCTGACTAGTTTCTATGCGACCAAGCACGCCAACGGCCATATTTTATTTTATTTCTCCTTATTTTATTTTATTTTATTTTATTTTATTTTATTTTATTTTATTTTATTTTATTTTATTTTATTTTTTTTATTTTATTTTATTTTATTTTATTTTATTTTATTTTATTTTATTTTATTAAATTTTTTTATTTCATTTTATTTTTAATTCAAATTTTTTTTTTCCTTTTATTAATTTTTTTTTTCTTATAAATTATTGTAACGGAAAGAACTAAATACAAAATTTTACACAGCGGAATGGTTATTCGCTGACTAGTTTCTATGCGACAAAGCACGCCAACGGAGTGGAGTGTTTTATCCGGCCATATTTTATTTTATTTCTCCTTATTTTATTTTTTTGTTATTTTATTTTATTTTATTTTATTTTAAATAAAATTTTTTTATTTATTTTTTATTTTATTTTATTTTATTTTATTTTAAATTATTTTATTTTATTTTATTTTATTTTCTTTTATTTTTTTTATTTTATTTTATTTTATTTTATTTTAAATTATTTTATTTTATTCTATTCTATTTTATTTTATTTTCCTTTATTTATTTTTTATTTTATTTTATTTTATTTTATTTTATTTTATTTTATTTTATTTTATTTTATTTTATTTTATTTTATTTTATTTTATTTTATTTTATTTTATTTTATTTTATTTTATTTTATTTTATTTTATTTTATTTTATTTTATTTTATTTTATTTTATTTTATTTTATTTTATTTTATTTTATTTTATTTTATTTTATTTTATTTTATTTTATTTTATTTTATTTTATTTTATTTTATTTTATTTTATTTTATTTTATTTTATTTTATTTTATTTTATTTTATTTTATTTTATTTTATTTTATTTTATTTTATTTTATTTTATTTTATTTTATTTTATTTTATTTTATTTTATTTTATTTTATTTTATTTTATTTTATTTTATTTTATTTTATTTTATTTTATTTTATTTTATTTTATTTTATTTTATTTTATTTTATTTTATTTTATTTTATTTTATTTTATTTTATTTTATTTTATTTTATTTTATTTTATTTTATTTTATTTTATTTTATTTTATTTTATTTTATTTTATTTTATTTTATTTTATTTTATTTTATTTTATTTTATTTTATTTTATTTTATTTTATTTTATTTTATTTTATTTTATTTTATTTTATTTTATTTTATTTTATTTTATTTTATTTTATTTTATTTTATTTTATTTTATTTTATTTTATTTTATTTTATTTTATTTTATTTTATTTTATTTTATTTTATTTTATTTTATTTTATTTTATTTTATTTTATTTTATTTTATTTTATTTTATTTTATTTTATTTTATTTTATTTTATTTTATTTTATTTTATTTTATTTTATTTTATTTTATTTTATTTTATTTTATTTTATTTTATTTTATTTTATTTTATTTTATTTTATTTTATTTTATTTTATTTTATTTTATTTTATTTTATTTTATTTTATTTTATTTTATTTTATTTTATTTTATTTTATTTTATTTTATTTTATTTTATTTTATTTTATTTTATTTTATTTTATTTTATTTTATTTTATTTTATTTTATTTTATTTTATTTTATTTTATTTTATTTTATTTTATTTTATTTTATTTTATTTTATTTTATTTTATTTTATTTTATTTTATTTTATTTTATTTTATTTTATTTTATTTTATTTTATTTTATTTTATTTTATTTTATTTTATTTTATTTTATTTTATTTTATTTTATTTTATTTTATTTTATTTTATTTTATTTTATTTTATTTTATTTTATTTTATTTTATTTTATTTTATTTTATTTTATTTTATTTTATTTTATTTTATTTTATTTTATTTTATTTTATTTTATTTTATTTTATTTTATTTTATTTTATTTTATTTTAATTTATCACAACTGGGTATAAAAACAACATTATAGGTTATACAAACAACAATGTCCACAAGGACGTTTAGTGATACTGCAGAAAGAGTAACGAACCAAATAGCTGAAAATATGACAGCGCTATAAAAGCACTCCATACTCGCAACCGATTGACCAACATATTTTTACAGGCCAACATTTTTTTCCAATTTTTTTCCAAAAACTGATAACTGGTTTTCCGTAATGTAAAGTGCAATTTTTAATTTGTTGTCGTATGTGTAAACGTGCCTTGGAACTCGTAGTCCAAAACCAATAACATCGACCGCAAATGAAAGAAGTTAAGATTCATCGCGGAAGCTGTTGGTTCGTAATGTAAAGTCATAAAAAAGAATGACAGAAACGGGTTAACTAAAGGAAACTGAAAGTAAGCCAAAGACTATTATAAAAATCCAGTTAACACATTAGTCAAAAGCTCAGAGTTAAGCTACCCAATGAGCAAGAAAAAAGAATAGGGTCAACGAAATTTGTTGGCCGTCTGAATAGTGAAAGTGAAATTTCTGTGCTTATAGTTTTTGCATTCGGGCTATTTATACGCAAGTTTCTAGTGAATACACAAATAGGCATGGTTTGCTAATCTAGGTATGGATTTTTTTTTTATACAACAAGTTTTTTGCTTTTTGCAATGCCTGCTATGATTTTACTTCTCGCATATTTGTTATGTCCAGACCTACCTTAAACTAATACCGCTGGTTGTTTATGATATTCAAATGCGATGAAAGGTGACGAGCAAATCGTAGAAATGCTTACTAGTATTACCCATGAACCATTATACAGGGTGTGGCAAAAATTAATTTCGATAGGTGGCACACCCATCGAGATATTTAGAAACTCGTTAGAGTTGTGGAATCATACGATCGGTTTTTGGTCTTTTGGGTTTTTTAAGATGATCTCTTATAGCTAAAAATATTTTTTGGATTTTGGATGGATGGAGATTTTTTGGAATTCGAAAAATTTGATTAGCACATCGATGTAAACATATCAACATTATTAGCTTTGAACTAAAATTTAATCAAGCAACGTAAAATTATGCAAAACTGCTTAGTAATCGTACACCGGAAGAATACTAATTTATTTAGTTGGTAACCAAATAATTGTAAAATTGTGTAAACTTTTAAATTTCCTAATTTGTAAAAGTTATTATTTATTTGGACTAATTTATTTGCAAGCATATCGACGTAACAACAACAAATTTAAACAAGTAAGGAAGTCTAAGTTCGGGTGAACCGAACATTTAATACCCAGCGGTAATTTTTAGAACGGGATCACAATCATTAGGCCCTAGGAGGATTTACCTAATTTCCGTTACCGAATTATTTCAATATATGTGATTTTCGATATCGAAAGTGGGCATGGTTGGAGGGCGATTTTATCCAATTTCATCAGATATACTCCCAACGATACTAGTATGCATTGTGTAAAATTTCATCGTCGTTCTATCTTAATCAGTTTAAAAGTTACGACCAGTCAAATTTTCAAAAATTCCACCCTTAAAAGTGGGCGGTGCCACGCCCACTATATAATTTTTTTGGAAAAATCATAAGAAGATGGCCGGTTGGAATCACCTATGAAATTACATCATTTTAGCCATTTCAGTTACCGAGATATGTCAATTTGTGTTTTTTTCGAAATTTTCGATATCGTATTTCGTATTTCGTAAACTTACTTACTTTCTGGATTTAAGTCAAACGATACTAGATAACTACACCGGAAATCGACTTGAGAATGAGTCGAGAATATAACAAGCTCTATTCGCACTCGAATCGCATTAGAGAGTTATAATCAATTGGAGAGCTATGATTTTGTCGATTTGAGCATTATGTCCCATTTTCTGTGAAAATACTATATTTCACAAGTGTTTCTTGAGTAGTCCTCTAACTTTGGAGGTTAAAGAATGCGGCTTGTTATCTAGCCTAACTCAAATCGGTTTCAAACTTCAGTATTTGTTGGGTCGTACTAACTTTAAGTTCTTTCTTTTTGTAATGGCCTACGCTTTTGAAAAATCTCGCAACTTATCTTAAAGGATAGTGTCTACTGTTCGTCTACCATGGGCTATAACTAAACCCAACTAGTATCTTGACGGCATAGTTTTTAATCATCATCAATTTACTCAACTCCTATTGGGATGTAGGTCATAGGGCATAGTTGGCATCACTCAACTTTAATTAGGTATTGTTAGTAAACTTTTTCGACCATTCCTGCGAGGCTACAAATTGACTTCATCCGACAATACTACTGAGTCAAACCTATCAAATTTTTCTTTGAGCGACAAAAAAAAAGGTTGCCATAAAAATTTCTAAAACTCTCCACAAACATAACCTCTTAATTTGATAGATTGTAGACAGTTAGACGATTTTCATACAAAGTTTGTGGAACGTCAATTGAATGGCTCATTTGATTTCAAGGACCAGCCTAATATGATAACATAACTACATGCAAGTACTTGCAATCGTTCGCCCTATTTAACAAAGTCCCCTAAAATATATACCCTAGCTAATGATTCGTTGCTAAAATCCCAAAAAAAAAAGTTTTCAAAAATATGAAAAGCTTTAGCCGCATCAGTTTAAGCTTGAAATTGCTACAGCTTGAGCACACATTTCTAAAGCGGCTGTAGGAGTCAAAGCTTTTACGTTTATTTACGCAAGCAACTTAACTTCTCCACTCTTACATTGAACTTGGAAAAATAATTGCATAAGTACGTTGACTTGCTTAGTGAGAAGATATCTTAATATAAACAGCGGTTCGCCCAAAAGTATGCAACATTTTCTTCACTTTTTCTTCATACAAGGAAACTTTTGTTCGTGCTGTATTTTCGAAGAATACAGAACTGTATTTAGCATTTATAAAGTTAATGCAGAAATAAATTAGCATTTAGTTGCGTTTAGCTTTCAAAATTGTATGGAAAAATGCTGCATTTTGAGCTAAATGCTAAAATGCAAAATGCGGGCTCAGCATGAACAACACATAAGACTCGGCCACTTTTTCTAAATAAATAAAAAAGTGAAATGTAAAACCCATACCAAAGCCCAAACCCACCTGAAGAAAATCTTCATTGCGAACTTTTTGCGGAGAATATAATTTTTTAAATCAAAAGGTGAAATCAGTACTGAAAAAACCTTAATTAGCAATAATAATACTATAAATGTAAATATTATGGTCTGTAACTTTTAAAGTTCCATTCGGAAAATTAATATTAATATAACTTAAAAAAATAATTGTTTTTTTCTTGGCTCGGTCTAATACATATACGGACATACTTCAGTCCATATTATGTATATATGCCTATGTGTATTACATACATGATATAAGTGCGATTACTATTTTTATGACAGCTCACGCTTGCATACAGAATAGCTTAAGCAACTTTATACGGAATTTATTGATAACTCTATGAACCATTTGGGATTTGTTTTCAAATTTGGTATCGAAATTAGAATTTTTATCGCTCTGTGTGCTCGGCATATAAATCTAGTGTGACAAAATTAATTGCGCGCTTTATAAATGCGTAGACCACCCAACCAGTTTTTGGGCTGCTTATAAAATGTTAACACTTTGGGGGAATTCGTTTGTTGAATTTTTAATTTAAGTGCAATAACACCAAAAAATGATGACCAGAAAATGAGGAATTTTTTACTTGTTTTTTTTTTGTTTTTTTTTTTTTGTTTTTTGAGGAAATCATAAAAATGCCAAAAAATTGTTTTAAAAAATATTTGTTTAAAGCAAAGTTCACAGCAAGGCGAATTCATTGCAGGTGGCATCCTCCCATCATATGCTTTCTTCTTCTTCCTTGAAAATCGAATCGTAGCTGTCAAAGTGCTTATGTTGTTACTTTGTCTGACATTTTTAATTACAATGAGTGAGTGCGTGTGTGTAGATTTGAATTCGCTCGAACCCACCTGTATGAATTCGCCTTGGTTCACAGGCTCGTTTTAGCACACTTATAACAAAGCATTTCCTTGAAACAACGAACCAGTTTCCTTATTTCAATTTACTTTTTTTTAGGAAAAAGCCTGTTTGAATTTAACTTTGACTCATACCGAAATTATCGGAACTATCGATTATATGGGGCCGATGTGTCATATTGGTCCAACCTCATTGATTTTTAACATCGACATTCCACATTCTAAAGGAGCAATAGTTACGTAGTTAGGAGGAGTTATCTACCAAAATCCGTTTATCGGAACAATCGATTGTATGGGGGCTATGTGAAATATTTATCCCATCTCAAAGATTTTCAACATCTTTATTGAACATATGAAAATAGCAATACTTACAAAGTTTCACGTTTCTATCTGTTTAATTAAAAGAGTTATAGTCCAAAATCCGTTAACCGGAACAATCGATTGTATGGGAGCTATATGTAATATAGGGCCGATCTTGCTGGTTCCGACAAATGATTTCTATATTAGAAAATGGTGGCCGCATACCAAATTTCATCCAAATATCTCAAAAACTGATACACAAGTTTACGTTCAAACAGACAGACGGACAGACGAAACATGGCTAAATCAACTCATCTCGTCATCCTGATCACTTCGGTATACTTATTGATGGGTCCATCTCTTCTTCTTCTTATACTTTCAAACATCGGACCAAAGTTATAATACCATTTCATCTTCATGAAAGGTATAAAAACAATTTTAACGATAATCGAACTCAGATGTCTGCTAACAAGGAAAATCCGTTTTCTTAAACTTAGTAAATATATTTTACTTTTGTTAAAGAAGCGGTTTCTTTGGGGCCAAATAAGGAAATTTTTCCTTGAAATAAGACATTTTTTACTTGCGGCAAGAAAATATTTTGCTGAGTGTAGGCAACTGTTTATACAGTCTTAAGTCGCATTGATATAGTTGGTAGTTAGTCCACGTCTATGATCAGTCGGTCGCAAAATAATGTCACAGAAACTTACATCGAGATCCCGAAATCGTCGTAGTAGTATGTCTGCTTTTACAGCAGGAAGTTCTTGAACTCAACTCTGCTGGTGTTCTCTTTTGTTTTTTCTATTCGTGTCTGCAGTTGTCAATTTTTCTTGAAATCAACTGTGAAACAATATACGGGCGTACAAGGAGGTGTACTCTTCCCCTCTCTTCTCACCTCTTTCGCCTATGTCGCTGCAGACTTGAATTCAAGAATTGCGTAATGTAAAAGGGGACTTAACATAAGCAACACCAGTTTGCATGACCAGCCACAAAGGTCAGTCGCTACGGTTAACTGCGCTGTTATGAACATGATCGTATATTTTAACAGACAATGGAGAGTTTTGAGCGCTAAAAGTGGAGACTGTCGAGTAACAGTAAAGTTAAATTGCAGTGACATTCTGCATGGCTTATTCACGGCAAACCAATATTATGTAAGTTTACAGTATGAATGCAGCACTCTCTGCAGAGATATAAAATTTAGTTGTAAATAGCTGTTGAGGCGACAGTAAGAGAATAAAACCTTTATGTATTGAAATTGAATGAAAATATAAATTTCTGTTAAAACTAAAGTTTGTGCATGGTAGTGCTGAAAAGATCAGTTGCTCATTATGCATACTTGAATAGCTGCAAAATGCAATTACCATCGACTAAAGCAGAGCTTACTGAGCAAAGCTTCTGAGCTTTGTTCGTTTGCTTTTGAAAGGCCGCTGATATTTTCTACGATCAACAATTTACCGTGAGTTCATTTCTGCGTAAGCGAAATTGGATCAGAAATGTTTTCTTTAATTTTCTTTTTGAAAGTTAAGTAACAGAAGACTGTTGCACAAAATTTGTTTGGAAAAAATTTACAAATTCCGCCTGCCTTTGCATTGACCAAATTTATTTAAGGAAGAATTTGCAACTTTCTAAAATACAAATGTTTGTTTCCATCAAATTTATATGAGCATATCTTCCTCTGTAATATGCATGTCAAGTACGAATCAATCTATAAGCAAACACACAAAAATGCTAATAGAGCTACAACTCTTAATGGATGTTAGTAGTAGCAACATGCAAAAATCGTAGACAACGGAATACAACAAACATGAAACAGACAATCGAAGGAAGAGAGTTATTTCGCACGCAACATATTTTGGAATGTACAGTGGTTTCACACATATTAAAATCATTATATAAAAAAAATTGCTCTATGCACCTAAAATTTTTAACAGTAAAAACAAACAACAAAACAAATTTTCGTATTTAATGAAAAGAATATAGTCCGTCAGACGTTGTCCTGCACGAAAATATTCTGAACTTTTATTACTTGAATAACTAAATGTTACTCATACTCCGCGTATGGCCTATAAAATCATCATCATCATCATTTCTGGGCGCTTAACCGCCTAGGCGATTTTAACCGTTTCGTATCAAAGCACCCGTTCATTCCGTTTTAGCGATAACTGACGCCAATTGGAAACCCCAAGGAAGTTCAAGTCATCCTTCACTTGTTGTTTCCATCTCAGTCGAGGCCTCCACCTTCCTCAGCTGCCGAATTCGGGTGTCGATAGGAAAACCTTCTGTGCTGGAGGTTCTTTGTTCATTCGTCCATAACATGACCCAGCCAACTGAGCCTTGGGGCTTTAATTCGCTGAACTATGATCAGGTCTGCATAAAGCTTGTACAGCTCATACTCGCCGTTGGCATCACGGGAAGGACCATACAACTTCAAGAGAACTTTTCTCTCAAATACTCCAAAGCCCATCTCATCTTCTCTTCACACTGATATTATTTGCGGTGCTAATGCTGGTTCCCAAATAGACGAAGTCCCTCACTGTTTCAAATGTGTAGATATCAACGGCGACTTGGCTGCCAAGGCGCAGATGCGCCGATTATTTCTTTGATGAGAGCAGATACTTCGTCTTGTCCTCGTTAACCGCATGCATTTTCTTACCACGCGGCGAATTCCTTACCCGCTATCTGCTGAATTGCGTTAGTTCCTCTTCTTAATTTATCCTCTTTGCCTTTCATTCCAATTAGATATATTCTTTTTAGGGCCGTTGGAGAATCAAGTTGATATCTAACAAAATTGTATGGAACAATGACTGGACCTAAAAGTATGCAGCGGGTTTCGCAGAGGGTCAAAGTTCCGATTGCTCTATGAAGACTCAAAAATAAAAGTGATTTTTTTTTCATCTAATATCCAAAATCGATAGCACTATAGTCGGAGATATCACACGCAAAATCTGGTTCGGATAGTGCTAAAAGATGATCCACGAATATTAAAAATTTAATGTGCCCTTACCCCCACCCTACACCGCACCCTACTCCTTAAACTAAAATCTGTATACAGTAGACAAACAAGAGTACATATATTGGCAATAAACTAGTTTTTGCGGTAAATAAAATTGTAATAATCATTGTAATTTTATAAAATTAACCCATCGCATGTGCGCATGGTTGGGCGATAACCGCAAAGTATTCCCATGGCCAACATTTGTCGGCACGCACTGAATCAAATAATAAGCCTATTTACATACAGACCGAGACATTTGAAAAACATTTTTTTTTTTGCCAATGCTTTTATTACCGCTTCGCTGCTCATCCGTATGTTCGTTGGCCCAATTTATATGCAATTGTGCGAGTGGTTTTTGCATACAATAAAAAAGCAGAGGTAACATATCATACATTTTTTAATAGGTTAGGTTAGGTTCAAGTGGCTGCCGCAGAGGCACACCTAGGCCAGTATTAAAAGGCCCGTTGTGATACCACCAACACTAGGAAAGTCAGTTCCGCGACCCTGCCATATGGAAAATACCGGTATTAACGGAATTCTCCACTTAGCAGAATCCCGGGACTGACGACACCGTTACTCCTCCTCGAACCATTTAGATGACTTGATGAAGGCCATCAGGTCCTTTATGTCCAGCTCCGTGACATTTTTTAATGCTTTACTGCATTTTTTTCACCTTAATTGCATTGCTTCCATTGAACCTTGCATATATATACATACATAGCTCATTGAAGTAATACACCCTGATATGTTTATAAATTTGATTTACATTTTTACCCCAACAAATTGTTGTTTTGTGAACAATATTTTTGAATGTAAAAAAAAAAAATAATATAAACAAACAAGAATTTCAGAAAAAAAGTGTAATTATGATTTAACATTTATAAATGTACATTCAAAACCTACGATAATGATAAAGTACAGATATCGAGTTATATACAAGTCACCCAAACACTGCAACGAGTTTTTTGTTATTGCTTCGAACTCAAAACAATTTTTCAAAGTCAGCAAACAACATCAATATTCTTGTCAAATTTAGTTTGAAGCGCTTAAAACAAGCAAAAAAATATTAAAAACAAATCTCTAGCTCACCTTACTTCAAAACAGTGTAACCAGATTCTGAAAAAATATACATTTGGGTTGTCCTTTTAATCAAATGTACAACTTTTTTTCCAGGCTCACCCCCTAGAAAGGTTTCACCACGGTCAAGTATATCGCACATAAATTTTTATTCCGATTGGAGATGGTTTCGGCATGTCGCAGGAGGGTCAAAGTTCAGATTGCCCTATGCAGACTCAAAAAATAAAAGTGATTTTTCTTCTTACTTAATACCCGAAATCGATAGCACTATGGCCGGAGATTTCCAATACAAAATTTTGTTCCTACTGGAAAAGCCTAAAGCGTGTCGCAGGAGGAGGTCTGAACTTAAACACACCTCAGGCGTTTCCAATCGGACACAAATTTTTTATGTAATATCTCTGACCATAGTTCTATCGATTTGTAGTACTCTTTTGAGCCTTTCAAAATCTGATGATAAAATTGTCTGCCTACAAATAAGGACCACCCTAACATACTTCTCTTTTAAATAATTTACGAAAAATTTGCATAGATACATCTATTGAGCTTTTCCTTTTGTCTCAGCTTTCTACTGATTTCTGGATAGAACTCTGGTAAAATATATAATTTTTTTTTTCCATTAAAAAACGATAAAACTTACAATTTACCATAAAATTAGCATACCAGGTGGATTTTAAAATGGTTGCATACCATGGGGAGCCGTCTAAAATATTTGCGCTGAGCAAGGAAACAATCCTAAATCTGTTAGGTAAATCCACAGATCTTGTATGATCTGTATAAGCGTTGCGTTAAGAACAACGCCCAACATCAGCACTTCAGGCCATTTTTGGCATTTTGCCACTCGATCTGGAAGGACACCGGGTAGCAGCATGTTGTTGTTGTTATTGTAGCGAGGTCAGACAGGGTCACCCCGAGTGTATTGCTCTTGGCCGGGTCGATATAAGAAAACGGCCCGGGTCGTTTCGGCACGATGGGTACAGCACAAGTACCGGTACCGTTCTCGTAGAACCGGAAATACAAGAAACTAGCCGTGTAGGCCATGTAGGTCTTTTAGCGTTACCCAGGGTGCACCAACTGGGAGGCGACCTACTTTTAGGTAGCAGCATCATCGGCTCTGCGTCTAAGGCCCGGTTTTTCAGTGCAGGTTTAAACTTCAGTGCGAGTTTAAACTTAGTTTAAACGGCCAATTTGTATGGAATAAACTCTAGTCAACTTTGCCAGTGGGTTAAACTTGCACTGAAAAAGTGGGTCTAAGGGAAACATCCGGCTGGGGCGCAAGCGCTATTGTACACTCCAGTCGGAGATAGCTGTTTGAAAATAAACATTCCCAGCAGGGAAGAATGCAAGAGGACGGAGCGGAGTCCAGCTACTCATGGCGGCAATTCCATTTATACCGACGGCTCGAAGTTAGACACCAGTGTTGAAGGAGCGGTTCTGAACCTTGAGCTCTCCTCCAGACTACCTGATCATTGCAGTGTCTTCCTGGCTGAAGTCTCAGCAATCATAGACGCCGCGGCTTGGATAGGTTAACACACTATCGGACAGGATATTGTTATTCTCAGCGACAGCCAAGCGGCTATCAAATCCCTTGGCTCTTACTCGTTCATCTCTGAACAGAAGCTCAGCTGTCTACGATCTCTACAAGAGATGGCCCAACAGAACCGCGTGAACCTCACATGTGTCCCGCGACGAAGGGACATTGAGGGAAATTGTTGGGCAAAGGACCTTGCGAGGCAGGGCATGACCAAGCAGCGCTTAGGTATGCCGTTTGGCACATGCAAGCTAAAGCTTAAAGAGTACACACTCCGCCGAGCCAACGAAAGATGGCTGCAATCTTCAAGGTGCCGGACATCCAAACAAACCTGGCCAAAATGCGATCATAAAAGTTCAAGACACATTTATTATTGCCTAAAGAGAAGAGAAATCTCCATATTAATCGTGGTACTAACCGAACACTGCCTTATTGGTAGGCACGCAAAAAGGCTAGGTGTATTCTACCGAAAATGCTGTAGGAGTTGCAAAGATGATGAGGAGGAGGAAACGGTGGAGCACCTTATTTGCAACTGTCAGGCTATAAGTGTCGCGAGAATGCGCTTTTCGGGAGTACCCTTCATGGTTAGCCTACGCCAGCTCACGGAGCTGGATATAAAGGACTTGATGGCTTTCATCAAGTCATCTAAATGGTTCGAGGAGGGGTAACGGTTTCGGTTTAGAGCGTCAGTCTCGGGATTCTGCAATGTGGGGAATCCCGATAATACAGGGATTTTCCATATGGCGGGGTCCCGGAACTGACTTTCCTAGTGTTGGTGGTATCACAACGAGCCTTTTAATACGGGATTAGGTGTGCCTCTGCGGCCACCATTTTACCCTAACCTAACCTGAAGGTTAAAACTACTTGTCCAGTATTGACTTGGACAAATTTGAATTCGTTGCATACATTAAGGGGCTGTCAAGCTGCAACCTAAGGAAAGCGTGAGTTTTGGCGTTGGATAATTTATCGCCTGTACCTAATATTTCAAGCATTTCAATTTTTTATTAAATTTTAATTATTTTTTTTTTATTTTCTTCGCTATAAATATTAATATCGTTATACATACATATATTATAAGCAACTTACAAATTAACCTATTATGTAATTACAATTACTTTCAAAATAATACAAGAAATGCATACAAATTTAACATAACTATAAAAACAAATAGATTTACGTAGATTTACAAAACCCGCAATTATTTTCACAAAACATTTACAACATTTATTTGAATAAGTTCATAGATTTATATTATTAGTGCTATGAGTCCATTTTTTGGTATATATATTAGTAAACTTATAGGCATAAGTATTTTCACAAGGTTTTCTCCTTTTTACTTTTTCTATTCTGCAATTGAAATTGGACTATATTCCACGTAGCCAACGATATTTGATTTTTCTTAAACTTACATAAGCTATAGTAGGTCTCACGTTTAATTTTAGTTCTACTTTAACATAAATATTGAAACGTAAGTAATTTTAAACATAGCATAATTTACACCTTAAAAATATATTTTCCTTATTATTAAGCTTATAAGAGTTTTTCGCTTTTCAAAACGTTCTTTCAGTTTCTATACCTATTCCTGCTTTGGTATTTTCTTCCATTCGATTCGCTCCCCTACAGCTTCACTTTATATGATAATTTCATTAACTTTTTCGAGCTAATTGGACAACTGGGCCATAGATTGGCACAACCCATTGGACCGCTATTATTATCACCAGTATAACGCAGTAATTCACCCATATGTGCTGCAAAATGCCATTTACTAGGCGCTGTATTCATTGCCATCGACATTGTTGAGGATCTGCAAAGATAGGGCAATATGAAATATAAGGAAATTTTTAGTAAAAGTATATAGAACAGATATTGAAGGAGCCTTCAACAACATAAGCCCTGATGCTATAAACACCGCTTTAACAAGTCTGGGCATAAGCAGGTCTCTTATTGGACTTATTGATCAACTGCTAAGGGGTAGACGAATAGTTTCATCACTGGGCTCGGTTGACATATCACGCTATGTCACAAGGGGAACGCCTCAGGGTGGTGTTCTCTCCCCGCTTCTATGGAACCTCACTGTCAACTCGATGCTGCGAGACACAAGCTGGGGGGGCGGGAAGGTAGTGGCATATGCAGACGACTTAGCTATAGTATATAGGGGCAAATTCCCACAAACCCTGTGCGACTTGATGCAAGCAGCACTGCGAGAGGTTTCCTCATGGTGCTCGCGCTGCGGACTGAGCATCAACCCGGGAAAAGTAGAACTGGTTCTTTTCACCAACCGCTATAAGATACCACCGCTAACACTACCAAAACTGAATGACGTGCACCTGAACCTGGCTGACAAAGCCAAGTTCTTAGGCACAGTTCTGGATAGGAAACTAACCTGGAAGGAGAATGTTCTTCAGCGCCAGAAGAAAGCGTGTATTGCACTCTACACATGCAAAAGAGCCATTGGAAAGAAATGGGGGCTCAGCCCCAAAATATGCAAATGGATCTACACCGCAATCATTCGACCAATCATGCTCTATGGAGTTGTGGTATGGTGGCCTGCGCTGAGCAAGGCAACAAACCTTAATCTGCTAGGTAAAGTACACAGATCTTGCATGATCTGTATAAGCGGTGCGTTAAGAACAACGCCCAATGAAGCACTCCAGGCCATTCTTGGCATTTTGCCACTCGATCTGGAAGGGCACCGGGTAGCAGCAGCATCGGCTCTACGTCTAAGGGAAACGTCCGGCTGGGGCGCAAGCACTACTGGACACGCCTGTATTTTGGGATCCTATAGCTTTCTTCCGCTGAGCACGGATCGTTGTGCGACCACAACAGTCGGAGATAGCTGTTTTAAAATCAACATTCCCAGCAGGGAAGAATGGGAGAGCACGGATCGGAGTCCCGCCACTCATGGCGGCACTTCCATTTATACTGATGGCTCGAAGTTAGACGGCAGAGTTGGAGGAGGGGTTTATTCAAAGGATCTGAACCTTGAGCTCTCCTTCAGACTACCTGATCACTGCAGTGTCTTCCAGGCTGAAGTTTCAGCAATCATGGACGCCGCGGCTTGGATAGGCCAACACACTATCGGACACGACATTTTTATATTCAGCGACAGCCAGGCGGCCATCAAATCCCTTGGCTCTTATTCGTTCAACTCTGAACTGACGCTCAGCTGTCGTCGATCTCTACAGGAGATGGCCCAACAGAATCGCGTGAACCTCACATGGGTCCCGGGGCATAGGGACATTGAGGGAAATTGTAGGGCAGACGAACTTGCGAGGCAGGGCACGACCAAGCAGGTTCTTCGGGATAAAGAGCGCTTAGGTATGCCGTTTGCCACTTGCAAGCTTATGCTGAAGGAGTACACACTCCGCCAAGCCAACGAAAGATGGCTGCAATCTCCAGGATGCCGGATATCCAAAGAAACCTGGCCGAAATGGGATCATAAAAGATCGAGACAAATTTATGCCCTAAGGAGAAGAGAAATCTCCATATTAATAGGCGTATTGACTGGGCACTGCCTCATTGGTAGGCACGCAGAAAGACTTGGTGTGCCCTACCGACGATGCTGTAGGAGTTGTAAGGATGATGAGGAGGAGGAAACGGTGGAGCACCTCATCTGCAACTGCCCGGCTTTAAGTGGCGCGAGAATGCGCTTTTTGGGAGTTCCCTTCCTGGTTAGCCTACGCCAGGTCACGGAGCTGGACATAAAGGACCTGATGGCCTTCATCAAGTCATCTAAATGGTTCGAGGAGGAGTAACGGTGTCGGTATAGGAACGTCAGTCCCGGGATTCTGCTATGTGGAGAATTCCGTTAATACCGGGATTTTCCATATGGCAGGGTCCCGGAACTGACTTTCCTAGTGTTGGTGGTATCACAACGGGCCTTTTAATACTGGCCTAGGTGTGCCTCTACGGTAGCCACTTGAACCTAACCTATATAGAACAGAATTAAAAAAACTAACAAAACTAACAAAGAACTGGTTAAACCCTTGACGGAGACTCTCCCTGCTAATTTCAGCTTTGTAGCTTAAGCAGCACGATTTATCACCATCGTAGAATTATAAAAAAAAATTAATGGGAATGGATTTTCGTGTAGATAGTATTGACAGTAATCGGCAAGACAGGGGTGTAAGAGTAGGTCGCCTCCCCGTTGGTGCACCCTGGGTAACGCTAAATGACCTACATGGCCTACACGGCTAGTTTCTTGTATTGCCGGTTCTACGAGAACGATACCAGTACTTGTGCTGTACCCATCGTACCGAAACGACCCGGGCCGTTTTCTTATATCGACCCGGCCAAGAGCAATACACGCGGAGTGACCTTGTCTGACATTTGGCAGGGCTACACCTCGTTACAACAACAACAACAACATACTTCAACATTTCTTGTAAGACCTGGAATAGGCTTTCATAGAATGAAATCCTTAAAAGCTACGTACCCTTATGTTTTTTCCTTTTTTGTTATATTAGGTTCGAGTACTTTTCAATTTTGAAATCCATTCTGAACATGAGTTTTTTCAATGCTTCAATATTTTCCAAAAAAAAATTTCCACTGTAAATTTGTTAGTGTAATTTTTTATTTCATACCAAAGTGCCTGAGCTTCTTAGCAAAGAGTTTTATGTGCTGTTCATGCTGACCCTGAATTTTGCATTTTAGCATTTAGCCCAAAATTCAGCATTTATTCAATACAAATTTGAAAGCGAAACGCAACTAAATGCTACTTTATTTCTGCATTAGCATTTTCGACGATACAGTACGAACAAAAATTTCCTTGTATGAAGAAAATTTTAAAAAAATGTTGCATACTTTTGGGCGAACTGCTGTTTATATTAGGATATCCTCTCACTAAGCAAGTCAACGTACGTATGCATTAATTTTTCCTGTTAAAAGTTGCAATTTTCGAGGTGATTAGTTTCCAAGTTTGTTTAGAAAGTCGCTTTCTTTACGCACGAACTCACTTTTATAAAATAAATAGAGTTTATCTGAAAAGGCAAGCATACTTCCACTTGCGATGTAGGAACGCACCTTAAGCATTCGAAAATTAACTAAATGCGGCAGCATTTACGCATCTTCGAAATTTACGACCGAAAATGAAAAATGCTGCTTTCAAACCTCAGCATGAACAGTACATTAGATTTGCTCTTTCATAAGAAACTCAGGCACTTTATTTACAATTTGAATATTATTTTTATGTGAGGGCAAATGGGAGTGATTTGAAATATTTTTTTAATTCAAAGTGTAAATTTGTATCTTGGGGGTCACTTGGCTTTACCATTCAACTTAAGTTTTTCCCATACGAGTCTGAAGCACCCTAATCCGTATATAATGAAAGTGAAACTGGTTCAAAGATATTCACTTATTTCGCCCAGATGGACCAGGGGTGACCAAAAATGTGTTAGTAGAATATGGGTATCTCTAAGTTGCTAGTGACTGCTGCATTACGAAACTTGATAAATTTAAATATCGCAACTGGTTTGGGAGATATCTACTAAAATGTGAAAGAAAATAACCTAGGATAGGATAGGATAGGAGATAAGATCAAACTTGCTATTGTCTACAATGGCTGCTACATTGGCTTATTCTGAACTGGTGTAGATCTAGTTGCTATCGAGTTTGGTTCACTCTAGTCCTAGTTCCTATTAGATATTTAAGTCCAACGTTCAAAAAAAACTTAGCTCAGAAAATACCGTTAAAAGGAAACAGAAAAGAAGGCACGTTGCTATTTTCGATAAATTGGTTTAAAATTACTCTAATTATTATTGCAAATAATATACCCATGATTACAACAATAAACAACATGTGCTCGGTATAAAAAACTAAGTAGTAAAACTGCGTAAATATAATCAATAAACATTTAGGTTACGTGCAGACTTTGTTGTATGTTGAGAATGTATCTACATAGAAGCTTGCAAAAGTAGTTGCTTAGCATATTCGATCTATACAGGTAACTATGTATGAACCTATTTCTACAGAGCTCTAACTACCGCTAAGCAGCTGTG
>CAXKVI010000002.1:147255624-147305624 GCA_964058755.1 Campiglossa producta | reverse complement strand
AAAGGGCAGTCACTTGACGTGTTCAAGTTACGAGTATTTCGAGGACATTTTTCTTTCACAGTTTCTCAAAAATGTTTTTTTTTTTTAATATATACCTACATTTCGTCGCTCCCAACGAAGACTAACACGGTTCAGTTAGCGTGGAAGACTAGCTCGGTTCGTTGTTTACGTGGAAAACTAGCACACTTCGTTCTCTGCATCGAAGAGTTCTATGTGAACCGTGCTAGTCTTCCACGCAAACAACGAACCGTGCTAGCCTTCGTTGGGAGCGACGAGTTGTTGGTATGATCAATGCTAATTTCAAGTAAGTTTTACTATAGGGCTATTCTCTCTAAATTTTTTTCAAACAACAACACAAGAAATTGCTAGACTATTGTCAAAACTTTTTCCAGCAAGTAAAAAAGCATACGAATTTTGATGTTCTTGCAACTTTAACAAAAATTTTGCAATTTTGACAGTACTTAGTTAATTTCTTGTGTTTTTTAGGAAAAACAAATTTGAGAGAAATAATTTTTTGTGTAATTTTTACTATATTTTGTGTGTCTTCTATATATATAAAAATAGGATTATGTATGTATGTATGTATGTAGTCGGCCGATTTTCTTCAAATATTCGGTATAGATTAGTAGAAGCCTGGAGAGTGTTTATGTAAAGTTTTTTTTTAAGGAAGTGGACCCGGGACCGCCCTATTCGAAACTATCGTATAAATAGCTGGATTTATTTAAAATTTGGTATGTAGGTAGCGTTTTTCTTAGGTTAAAGTATGGTATGATTTTTCTTCCGGGAAGTGGACCACGGATTGCTTGAAACTTGGTGTGTAGGTAGCTATATTCTAAGATTAAAATAAAGGATACATTTTCTTCCGGAAAGTGAACCCAAAACTGACTTATTCTAAACTATCGTATAAATGGTTGGATTTACATGAAATTTGGTATGTAGACAGTGTTATGCCTAGGCTAAGGTATTATATGATTTTTCTTCCGGGAAGTGGACCAGGAACCAATCTGTTCTAAACAATCGTATTTATAGCTCGATTTGCTTGAGACTTTGTGAGTATGGAGGTATATGCCTAGATTAATATATAGGATAATTTTTCTTCCGGAAAGTGGACCTAGGACTGACCTTTTCTAAACTATCGTATAGATGGTTGGATTTCCTTGAAATTTGGTATGTACATAGGTATCGTTTTCTTAGGTTAAAGTATGGTATGATTTTTCTTCCGGGAAGTGGACCAGGAGCCGATGTGTTCTAAACAATCGTATTTATGGCTCAATTTGATTTAAACTTGGTGTGTAGGTAGCTACATATATGCTTCTATTAAAGTATAGGATAATTTTTCTTCCGGAAAGTGGACCCAAAACTGACTTATTCTAAACTATCGTATAGATGGTTGGATTTACTTGAAATTTGGTATATGGGTAGCGTTATGCTAAGGTTAAAGTATGGGATAATTTTTCTTCCAGGAAGTTTACCAGGGCCCGATATATTCTATACAATGAGCTTGATATTTGGCGTGCAGCTGGCGTTTCATCTTGATAAATATGAGATAATGTATATTTTTCGCCTAATTTGTACTGCTTTTGCGTGATTTATACCATATTTTTTGTGAAATTTTTACTACAATTTTCGTCTGATTTTTTATTATATTAAAAAAAAAAATTTACTATATTTTTTGTGTAATTTTGCCAATATTTTTTGTGTAACTTGAAAACCACCCCGTGGATGCGCCTCTGGTCTAGCTAGAAAACAGCAAACTTTGAAAAAATAAAAAAATCATATCTAATTATTCCAGCTATTAATTCAAAGGAATCAGAATTGACGTATGTATTTTAGCAAATCAATTCATATAAGTATTCAAATATTCATGTTATTCTGAACATCCATAGTAAATACAAAGTCGCTTAATTACCTAATAAAGGCTTAGCTAATAGCTTTGCCAAAAAACACAATCTCGTTTGTTATATAAGCAAAAATTTCCATATGTAGGAACACTTTTGCTTGTCTATTAAGTACATCCATATGTATGTATGTAAATTCCTAAAACTAATATTCCATAAAAAAATTTGCAAAAAATTACTTTTATGTGTAAAAATTTGGCTAAACTGGCATTCTCCCTCTTTTGCCATCCATCTTTCCTAATAAGGAAGTGAATTAGTTACTTGTTTTTTTTTTTTTGCTCCCAACATTTTTTTTTTTTTGCAAAATCATATATTTGGCAGCGTTAGATTGTTATCAAACAAGTTTTACTTTTCTTAAAGCTTTTTAGATTTTTTGCATGGAATAGAAACAGAAAATTATTTTGTTTCTAAAAAAGGCGAACACGTGTGTACACAAAAAACAAACAAAGCATGGACCAATGTATGTTAATATACAGACATATTTACAAAGCTAATATTAATTTTATTTAGACAGATTGATTGAGTCACATTCAGGGGGATTTAACCTAAGAAGAGTTTCAAAGTACTGTAGACCTTGAAAAATTTAAAAACAATGTGGCATATTCATACAAATTGAGTATGTACCTACTGTAAGGTGTTTGCATCTGTTTTGACAGATATTCTCAAAGAAAGAAGGCAAGTTCAAGGGCAGTATCCTGGTGGCAATGACACCAGGAGTGCTATTCGTCGTTGATTAAAATTAACCAACTTTCTTTTCCTGCTAATTTCTTAAAATATTTTCAAAAACAGAAGTATGAATGTACCAAAATTCAAATTTTGGGAAATCGTATTTGAAATTTTATTGCTCTCGCAAAATATGAAATTTTAGTTTTTGACATAAATATATTTTTGCAAGTTATATTCTCATTATACTCTTTCCACTGATATAGGTTTTAGGTTAATATTCCTTCAATTCCTCGAGATTCGGCAGATGCATCTTTTAAAAATTTTCAAAGTCAATTTTTTAATATTTTCGTTGTGCCAGAACTATGAAAGTTTAGCACATTCATATTTTTGGTGCAACGAAAATGTTTAAAATTGAATTTCAAAATTTTTTAAAATTTTTTAAAATTTTCGTTGGGCCAGAAACACGAATGTGTAGCAAAATTGTTACGTATACGACATGGTTTCTGCGATTTAGTGCAACAAATTTTTGTTTCTGGCTCAAATAAAATAAAAAAAAAATTAGAAATTCATTTTTTAATAATTTTTGTTCCGCCAGAAACATGAATGTGTAGCAGATTGTCAGAAATTTAACTACACATTCATGAAAATGGCATTGCAAATTTCCAGTTGTTCCTTGTACTTTTGGAAAACCCAGGATTTTCGTGAATCGTAGATAAATGATTAATCACGTGAGCACATAAATCTGGAAAATTGGCACATTCATGCCTCTGGCAAGCAAGCGACGATGTTGACGGTTTCCAGATAATAGCGGATATCAAAAAATGATCCGTTTCAACCACAATTGGCATAAGTCCAGTGGGTTTTTTTTAGTTAGGAATGACGCTGTGTAAGGGAAAATGTATTCTATATAACACGCAAACGGGGTAACTCCCAGCTCCCATAGCAACCGAATAAATAGCAGAAGTAACTTGTAAAATTAAGGGTACCCCCTATTTGTTGACAACACAAAACCTTGAATATCTCAGTTCGAGAAAAGGTGGACTTATGCCACTTGTGTTTTAAGGGGCGCAAATATATACATATTTAATATGATTAGGTGGCAGCCTTGGCCGAAAATAAAAAAGTCGGCTATTAATAAAAAAAAAATAAAAGCGTGGGGCCGAAAAGCATGTGGGTGAGTAGCTTGATATACCAGCATACCCGGATATTTTACCAACTATTTATAACTCTTTCAAATATTATGTATATTTGTAGAAATCGACTCTTCTCCGATTGTGCTTTATAACTTTCTCTCGCAATGAGCTTTTAAAATTTTACTAGCCATAAAAGCTCACCTTATTAAATAAAGTAGATCCCTTTCCTTCTCGGTTAGCATATAATCTGGCTTCGCTGCCATTTCACACAGCATTTTTGGCAGGCAAGATTCTTTGATGGAATCTGATAATTGTGTTTTAAGCGCATTTTGCTTTTGTTGCAGCGCCACTGTGGAAAAATCGTTCATGTCAGTTTCTGCAAAGAAATATTTAGTTAATTTTTTTTTTTAGTGTAAGCAGTTAAAAATGTTGCTAATTGTTTTTTTGAACGTAAATAGTAACCTTGAAAGGGGGTAAGGAAAATATACTTTTACTTTACCTATACCACTTTGAGCGATCGAACCGTTAAAGTCAACCTGACGGGTCGATTTCCTGGTCGATTTTTGTCGTTCCACCATCTAAGTAAATAGCAATTCGATCGATCTACAACTTGTACTTGAAGGATGAAAGCAGTGGAACGACAAAAATCGACTCATGTAAAACAGCATTTATACCTACTTCGAATTGTTTTGATTTGGTTCCTTTTAGTGTATTGGCCCCAATAATTATTTCTACTGAAAGATATTTATAGAAGAATCTGTTGCATACTCAATGTATCAGAGTTCAATAACCAAACAAAACAAAATTTGCATTTAAAACAAAAACAAAAAACTTCCGACTATCAAATGACTAAGTCGCGTCCAGTGGAACTACATTCTTATATCACACAAAAAATGTAGGTATTGTGTGGTGACTGTATTTACTCAAATTTATGCTTAAACCAAAGTAAAGTGTATTTTTAAACATACTTAAAAGTGTATCAATTCGAAAAGCATGAACAGTACTTGGCCAGATCCGCCCCCAGGGCAGGTTTTGATGATATTCGTAATCTATATATAAGCCCGTTAAAGCACAAGTGGCTTAAATCTACCTTTTCTTGGACTGAGATATTCAAGGTATGGTGTTGACAACTAATGGGGGGCACCCTTTCATTTCACAAGTTAGCTCTGTCATTTTTCGGTTGCTAAGGGAACTACGAGTCAAGCCATGGCTAGCTGAAAAAACGAAAACTGGAATTACCCCACCTGTGCTTTAAGGGGCTCATCTATCCCTATATCTATATCTATATCTATATCTATATCTATATCTATATCTATATCTATATCTATATCTATATCTATATCTATATCTATATCTATATCTATATCTATATCTATATCTATATCTATATCTATATCTATATCTATATCTATATCTATATCTATATCTATATCTATATCTATATCTATATCTATATCTATATCTATATCTATATCTATATCTATATCTATATCTATATCTATATCTATATCTATATCTATATCTATATCTATATCTATATCTATATCTATATCTATATCTATATCTATATCTATATCTATATCTATATCTATATCTATATCTATATCTATATCTATATCTATATCTATATCTATATCTATATCTATATCTATATCTATATCTATATCTATATCTATATCTATATCTATATCTATATCTATATCTATATCTATATCTATATCTATATCTATATCTATATCTATATCGATATCTATATCTATATCTATATCTATATCTATACTATTTTATACTATATATGTATATAAAATTTGAACTCGAAATTTTCTAAAAGCTAAACAGCCGATCCACTGGCCCTATTTTTTCACATGAACTACAGCACCCATAATTTTTTTCATATTACCTTTCAGAACCTGATGGTGTGGGTAGGGATGGGGATGTAGATAGGGATCGGGATTGGGATAGATATAGGAATCGGGTTAGAGCAACATACAGGGAAATAAATTTGTGGCAGGACAACGTCTGCCGGGTCAGCTAGTACATATATAAAATTGTGGAAGTTGTTTTTATAACAAATTGGGTCAAAAACTACCCAACGGATTTTTGGCTAATTTTGACAGTTTATTCCTTGGATACATGTCTTCTCAGCATAAGTTATATTTTTCCCGCTAGATGGCGCTGAAGTCGTTATATTTATAAAAAAACATTTAAGGCCTGATTTTATTCATATTTGGCACATATTGTTGATATAAAGTTAACAGCTCTTTTGCAAATAATTACCCCGCTAGTTGGCGCTGGAGTCGTTATATTAAAAATAAAAAACGGAATTAATGGTGCGATTTTTGGTTAGCGCAAAAATTTTTGCTCTTTCAATTAAAAATTAATGAGCTAGGTCACTATAGACTGTTTCAGGTGGGTATAACGCTGAAAACCTACCTCACCACCATCTATCCTTAATTATTTATGACTTCGAATTACATTTATATGCATATCATTACACCGCTAAATTAAGAAATACCTTTAACAGTAACTGATTTAAAAAAAAAAGTAAAATTTTTCCAAACGGCTGAAATTAGCAAAATCTTTGCTTACGAAATCAGGCTCACGTAAGCAAATATTTGTGTTAATTTATTACCTTATTTTGATCATCTTATTACTAGCTGCTACTGATTCTTCTTAAAACACTTAACATAATTGCTAGCAATTAGCAATAATTACCAGCCAAAAGACGTAGAATAACAAAATTAAATTCAATAATAATTTTTTAAACTCCAGAAGACCCGAGATCAAAAACCCGTTTCCCAAAACCAGAATTGTTTTTTTGCAAAAATACGATTTTTTTCTGATTTTGGGTATGTGCAAAACTTTGCTGAATCAGTTGATTAGTTAATAATTGTCCATTAAATTACACATTTGAATAATTTATTATATTTAAATTTGATCTGATCAAAAAGGCACCATACGACGCAAGTCTGGAGTCATGCTTCTTGGATAACACATACGTACAAGAAAATAACGTATTTATTAATTTTTCCTCTACCCTCCATCAAGGTCTCTTCCCTCTTCTAAACCGTGTAACAGTTCCCATCGTTGTAGGTCACAATTTAAAATTTTTTTTACCATCTCTCAATATACCTGACCTCGCTTGCGACCGCTAGACTGTTTCACAGTTATATCAGTCAAGAGCGTGACAAAAATACTAATATTCTTTATTACTTTGATCAATTAAAAGTAATTCGTGTCGGTTAGAATAATAACGTTTTACAAAAACAAAGAGCTACTAAAATTTTTCCTAAATACACGTTTTTGATTTCAATGAGCTTGGTACTCATGCAATGTTATTTGGCTACAGCGACAACAAACAATGAATACTCATTCACCAACAAGCAAGGTCACAAGTTCAAAGACCACTTAGCGTTAAAAGTATTGCTTAAAAAAATATCTATGTAAACTGTTTTTAGAGACACGGACGAGTGCAAAACAATAATCATATGCAAACATTTTTATGTGCATACTAGGGATTTCACGGAGCTTCGAGTTCGATTTCGGAACTTCTGATTGAATTAGAATTCTCATATCGATTTCGGTTCTGACTCTTTGGAGTCTCTGAGTTATAACGCAGGATAGATCATTAAGAAGCGTATCAAGCTAAGTTCAAAAAATGTCAAATTAACTCGAATTGAGAAGCTTTCACGTTTTAACTGTCATATTTGCTGCCATCTGTCAAAAGTTGGCTTGCTCGCGTCGATTGCATTTATAATTACAACTACAACTTTTCCATATTGAATTCAGAAATCGGCAATTGAATTTCAGAATAGACAGTTGGATTTCAGAATTTGTCATTTGGATTTCAGAAAAAGCAATCGGATTTTAGAAAACTGGATTTCAGAATATTCAGTTGGAATTCAGAATGTGTAAATTGGATTTCAAATTCCATTAAATTCATAGGCCAAAGTTAGAAAATAATTTGAAAGCTGAAGTAAGTTAAATATTTGTACCTACAAATCAAAGTATTGGCATGAAAAAACCCACTTTTCTGAAATTCAATTGCCGTTTTCTGAAATACATTTGGAGTTTTCTGAATTCAATCTGGAAAGGGTGTAGTCCACTCAGCTGTGCGGCACAAAAAATTGTTATGGACAAAATTCAATGCCTTGAAAATTCTTTCAAAACTAAATGATAATTAACAAAAAAGTTTAGAGCGCAAAGGTTTAAATTTTAAACCAAAAAAGTTTTAAAAGCAAAAAAAAATAAAAAAAAATGTGTGGCAAGACTTGAACCGATGTGCTTCGCATCTGAACCGTCTACTCTGCCGCTAAGCTTTGATGTTCACAAAAATCCGCTGAGCAAAGTTTAATGACTTGAAAAATATTTCAGAAAAAACAAAATACAAAATCTTACACCGTTTTTTTTTGAAAAATCCGATTTCGAAATCGCTCCGGTAAATGCACTTCCGTTACATCCCTAGTGCATATACTTATATTAGAGATGCGCTTTATCTCGCGTTTGCGATACCGACATTAGTTTTGGGAACCACAACGACTTCATTGCAGAAATACTAACATAATAACACAAGTAAGGAAATCTAAGTTCGGATCAAAAGGAAAATTATGTTTCCATTGATATATCAGGCCTATCGCTTTGCACATCCAAAAAATTATCTATATTCCGAGATAGGGTGATTTTTTCAAATGTATGTTGAAATGGGGTAGGATATTCTTCCACAGCATGTGTTCTCGGGATTTCGAGATTCGCATTCCTCAACCCATAAAAACATTCTTACACATTTAGGCAAATTGGTAAACGAAACTCCAACTTTGACTTTGAACTTTTCACTAAATGATTTTGCGGTAGAATGCATCTTACTCGAGGTATGCAAGGTTTATTTTCTTAGTACTAAGCTCGAAGTCGGTAATTAAGCTTATAAACCTAAGCCTTTCAAAATTATCGCTACAAATAATTATAAGGTCAATAAAAGGGACAGAATTATTCGAAAGACCTAGATCAACGGTTATTGCGCTCTTACACCCAGCATAATTTGTTTCAACATGTACCATGTAAAACTAACAAGAAATATCCTGTTAAATTTACATGAGATAATGAGGCAGAGAGTGTAGTTTTAACAAGAAGACATGATGTTTTAAAAGAAATGAATGTAAATTTAACAGGAAGTCATGTTAATTTAACAGATAGTCGTGTTAATTTAACACGAATTCAAGTTTTTCAACATGAGTTTCATGTTAATTTTACAGGAAGTCCTATTCATTTTACGCGAAGTGAAGTTATTCAACATAGCGAAAGTGTTGAAAAAAAAATAACCAGAAAAAGTGTTGATTTTACATTCAACAATTTTTCGTGGTGTTAGTAATTTGGATAACCTAATATCGCAATATCTCTACAAGGTACGTATATGTTTATATAATGCTCAGTTTTTTTTTTATAATTGTATTGCAATTTATTTTTCATTAAGTACTATTACTGCCGCTGACCTTTATTGAAGTTCGTCTTCAATGAAATTAAACAGTTCGTTTTCGCTTATATTGAAATTGTTGTATTGGCAATTTTTGTATGCTCAATGCAGTTTAGACTTGTTGGCATCATTGTTAACATAACAGTTGTTAAATAAACAAATCTTGACGTATCGGCAATTAAAATTTAAATTTCATTCAATTTTGACACAAGCAGTTACACATAGTTATGTATATTAGGGTGGTCCTTATTTGTATGGAGACAATTTTATCATCAGATTTTCGTAGGCTCAACCCCTAAGTCGATAGTAACATATTCGAAGATATCACGCACAAATTTTTATCCCGATCTTGGAGATAGTTTAGGCGTATCGCATGGAGGTCAAAGTTCAGATTGCTCTATGGAGACTCAAAAAAAAATCGTAGATGGGTTGAAGTTCAGGCTACCCCTGCGACATGCCTTAGGTGTTGCCAATCGGAACCAAATTTTGTATGTAATGTTTTCGATCATAGTGCTATCGATTTTAAGTATTAGATGAGAGAAAAATATTAATTTTTTGAGTCTCCATAGAGCAATCTGAACTTTGACCCCTTCCCCACCCTGCGACACGCATAAACCATCTCCAATCGGGATAAAAAATTTTGTGTGATATAGTTGATCGTAATGAAACCGATCTAAGTTCTGAGACTGGAAGAAATACTACATTTTATTATAAAGACCACCCTAATGCGCATATATACATACATGATTACATACAAATTGCTTAAGTCAGTATATATATTTTTTGCATTGCTGATTTTGTTAATAATCTTTGTTGAATGGCACAATTTTTGGCAAAATTGGCTAAAAAAATAAATAAAGCAGACGTTTGCCGACACTCTGCATTTATTGGTAATATCGAATTACAAAACTTAACCCATTATGGAAAAATATATATTTAAAAGACATTACAACTATCGATGTTTTGATTTTTTAATTAAGTCGTAGGATTTGAAGTGTACACATTTTATACCCAATTGTGGAAATACAAAAGGTAGTATAACTTTGTCAAAATAATATCTAACGATGGAATCGTGATGGATAAAGAGTTTCATATCAAAATTTCTAGAATTGATTGGCAAATTGGTAGGACTGTCTGCAATATTACCTATGAAAATGGTGGATTTTTGAAATAGAATAGTTTCTTAAAATCTTAAATTTCGAATAATCCATTGATGTATAACGTCCCCTTTGACCGAACTTTAACCACCTTACTTGCGGTTTTTATTGATATCTCGTCATCAGTAGTTTTGTAACAGTGTCCATCAATTTTGTGCGGTTACGTTTTCTGTCATATATCTACCTTTTTATACCCAGCGTACTAGTACTAGTACAAGGGTATTATAATTTTGTTCACCTAATGGTAGTACATAACGGCACAAAATAATAGAGATAGATATAGAGTTCCATACATGAAAGTTCGTGGGTTGAAAAGAGGAGTTCATTAAGGCATGTCCGTCCGTCCGTCTGTGTACACGATAACTTGACTAAAAATTGAGATATTTGCCTGAAATTTTTACTTTTTGGCCAAGGTAGGCTGCTACTTAAAATGGGCGAAATCGGATCATAACCACGCCCCCTTTTTCGATATCGAAAATTTCGAAAATCACATAAACTGACATAACTTGACTAAAAATTGAGATATTTGCCAAAAATTTTGTATACTGGTTACTTTCTTGCCAAGGTAGGTTGCTATTTAAAATGGGCGAAATCGGACGATAACCACGCCCCCTTTTTCGATATCGAAAATTTTGATAATCACATAAGTTGGCATATCTATGTAGTTGAAAAGGCTAAAATGATATAAATTTATAGGTGTATCCCCTGGTCATTCACTTATGAGTTTTCAATAAATTTTTTAAGGAAATTGAAAATTCGAATGGTCTTAACTTTTAAAGTGATTACGATAGAACGATGAAATTTGGCACAGAGCATACTAGTAACGTTGGGAGTATAACTGATGAAATAGAATAAAATCGCCCTCCAACCACGCCCACTTTCGATATCGAAAATTTCGAAAATCACCTAAATTGACATAATTCGGTAAGGTAAATAGCAAGAATAGTATGTATAAATTGGTAGGTAAATCCTCCTGGTCATTCTATTGCGATTCTCTGTTAAACTTTAAAATTGGGAGTGGGCCGTGCATTTTTGAGGCGCCACTTTTGAAAATTCGACTGGTTATAACTTTAAAACCGATTATATATAGTAGACTGTAGAAATTTAGCAGGTTTCGTGGTTGTATAGGAAATATTCCTGATGAAACTGGTAGAAATCGTTGAGTAATTAAATATTCCGTTTTACTCGAACTTAGACCTCCTTACTGCTCATTATATCCACTCGAACAACATCGTCGTTATTGAGCTATTGATTACCGCATTTTCTATTGCTTTATGTTTGAGCATTCGTTATGCGCAGACTGGTTTTTGGCACCGCATGCGGCGCACATGCACAGACAAATTTCACATTTTTTTGTACAACTTATTTAATTTTTTTTTTTTGTTGCAGCATATTTGCGCATAGCCCACCTGCTTTATTTGATTTTAATTTTGTTTGCGTCATTGTCTTCTTCTTTGCCGATCTTTTGAAGGCATATGTATGTATGTATGGATATGCATTTTATTACATATTCGTAACAAAATTCGATTACACAATTTACCGGTTGCACCTTAGCTTTAAAATATTTGTGCGGATGAGCATACTTGAATTTATATGATTTTAATTATATTTTCATACCAGGTATGCTAATTATAATCAATCGAAATATTCGCATATACGAAGTTGTTTCGCATCAGCGGATGTAATGCTACATTTGCATTAGCATTCGTATCCGGGTATAAACTTTTAAATCCGAAATATCCCTAATCTATACACAGCTTAAATAAATACTTTCCATTAAATTGCCTGTCAACTGCAATTTGTTTCCGTTGATGAACAATTAAAACGAAATAATAACGAGCTTAAAAAATTTTAATTTCAATTCCCATATATCTTAACGTTTAACCAGATTTTAGTGAAAACCAGTTTCAACAACCAAAACGGTTAAAGTTTGCCAATTTGATAATTTGTACACAATGCTTGAAAAGATGTCTGTAATGACGCGGGTTGGTTTATTGGCTCTAATGACCAAAATTATATCTATGGGACACATTACAAAGATAAAGGCCTAAAAATCTCTATGGCTAGTTCATGGATGTGTCGCCTTTCATCATGATCAGCTCTGCTTTATCTCTAGGTTAGTTGATACCTTTAAGCCCAAAGATAGCCCAGCATCCAAGGAAGTCACTCTTTAAACGGGATAGTATCAATACGTCCCGAACGATCTATATTCGTATTTGGCGAAAGAGTTACATCCCGAAAATCAGCCCCATAAAATCTCGACGAGTGCTATTGCTAACTTTAAATGAATCGAGATTTTTGGTTCCATGGGTTTTCGAGGACCTATCTTAACGGAAGCAGATTTTGAGGTTTTCTTTACTCTCAAGTTAATAAGTAGGGGGATTCCGAAAATGTATGAACCAAAGAGAAAAATTTGAAAATGCCTCTAGGTGATGGGAAGCCACTTGACCCATCCAGAAAGTATTAATTTATACAATAGGGTGATTCAAATTTAAAAAAAAAATTGTTTTTTTTTATGGTCTTACGCCTGAAACTTTAGGTATCGATGAGAAAATAAGCCTTGAAAAAAATTAGCGCTCTAACTTAACATTTTGTATGGGGGAAAATGGCATTTTTTCTTAAGTGAATTTTCTCTTAATTTTTGAAACTTTTTTCAAAATATTTTTACATACTCTTAAAATTTAAGCTTTAAAGCTTCCAAAATGGATTTTATACGGGTTACTGTGTATGTATGTGCAATAGTACAAAACTCAGTCCATTGGCAATAGAATCCAAATCAACCATTTTAAAAATGCTTGTGTGTCTGTCTGTCTGTCTGTCTGTCCGTATGTTTGTGGCCGTATCACTCTGAAAGAAATGAATGGAATTGAATGAAACTTTTTTCGTTGGATTGCTCGACGCTCAACTTACAATTTAAGATATTAATTTTTTCGAGATATCAACCGGTTTTGGAGTTATCGCCCAATATGTGGACCATGTCTGTATGTATGTTTGTGGTCGTAACACTCTAAAAGTACTGAATGGAATTGAATCGTTGGATTGCTAGACGCTCAACTTAAAGTTTAAGATATTATTTTTTTTCGATATCTCAACGGTTTTCGGCGGGGTATTGTCCAATATGTGGACCAAGGGTGACCAAAAATGTCTTAGTACAATATGGGTGTCAAACGAAAGGTGTCAATGAGTGCTACAATATGCGATGTGATTCATTGAAATATCTGAAATGGTTTGGGAGATATCTTGAAATTTCAATAGCTCGACCGGTTTCAGAGGTATCGACAAATATTTCCGCAAAAATGTGTCTTTTTGTTGGATTTTCTTCTCTGTTAACCCAGCAGCAAAAAAAAAAACAGAAATTATACGCATACGAACTCGCGGACACCAGCTAGTAAATAATAAATTTGCAACATAAATCCGCAAAATTTGTGCATAAATCTTTTAATTTGCCGATAAAATCCACTCTAATAAATTTGTTATCGAAAATAAAGCCACGCTCAATGCAGCGTTAAAATGCTACTAAATAGAAAGAGTTTGTCGAAATGCCGTCAGTTCAAATCATTTTTACGCCTCATTACATGATTTTATCAATTGCTTTGCTTTTACTATAGATCGCTTGACTGCACATCGGTTTTACCTCTATGTGGCATATGGCATGCGACTGTAGGCATATAACTATTTTAGTTCAACATTTGCTGACCCCTAAACTTTCACTTTTTACGAGCCCACAAATAAATATTACAAAAGGGAAAAAAGTTCCAAAAAAAAAGCAAACCTTAAGTTGCAGGACGGAAAGTGCAATAACGTTTATCTTAAGCGCATCTGCAGAGCTGAATACAACGGCAAGAAAGAGCTAAGCTCTTAACAACAATACTACCAACTAAAGTTGCTTAAACAAATAACCAAAAACAGTAGCTATTACAACAGGTTTACTTTGCAAACAGAGGTAGCTACATATTTATATTAAGCACATAATTCCGTGAGATAAACTAAGCTTACAACGAGTTGGTGCACTTTGGTGTCTTTCCGAAGCTTTATGAAGATGGAAAGACAATTTTCGATTTTCATTATGCACTTTGTTATCTCTTGTACACACGACAGATGACATCTTCCTCGTCTACATTTATTTCCTTAATGTGTTTTAAGTTAGGCTTAAAGATTTGATGTTTATAAGTAAGTTTTAATTATAACACATTTTAGACAAATCCAAATAGTTAAACAATGCAAGATTTCTCACGATATGCCAACGGAGGGGTGATAAACATTCATGGTACCAAAATGGAAAATTGTATTTACATATACAAGGTGAGATGCATCTTTTCTATGGTTAGACATTTTCCTCATACTATTCTGCATGAACGCGAGATGTCCACTCTAAAGTGCTTGTCTATTATGTTGAACAGACCTTAAAATACAAGCACATACTCCAAACTTAGTCTAAGTTCGGGTAAACCGAACATTAAATACCCAGTTGTAGTTTTCATATGATTTTCGAAATATTCCATTTCGGAAGTGGGCGTGGTTGGGAAGCGATTTCGTCCAATTACATCAGGAAGACTTCCTATTATGCTAGTATGCCTTGTACCAATTTCATCGCTTTACCGTAATCAGTTTAAAAGTTATAACACGTGAAATTTTCAAATATGCGATGCCACGCCTACTTTATCAAAAAAACATAATAGAATGACTAGGGGATTCATTCTACAAAATTGTATCATTTTACCCATTTCCGTCACCGAATTATGTCAATTTAGGGGATTTTCGAAGTTTTCGATATCGAAAGTGGGCGTGGTTGGAGGGCGATTTTGTCCAATTTCATCCGTTTACTCCCCCGCGCACTTTAAAAAATGTATAAAAAAAATCATAAGACCAGGGAGATTCACCTATAAAATTATATCATTTTAGCCATCTCAGCTACCGAGATTTGTCAATTTATGTGATTCTCGATATCGAAAAAGGGGGGGTGGTTCTCATCCGTTTTCGCCCATTTTCAATAGCAACATACATACCTTGGACAGAAAGTAACCTGTTAATGTGTAATTTTTACTCAAGTTATCGTGTACACAGGGACGGACGGACATTCCTTAATGAACTTTTTTTTCAACCAGCAGCGGATAAAAGCTTGGGTAACTACTGGGTCACGCTTACCAAAAAATTGGATAAAAAAGTGGGCAATTTTGTTGAACGAGGTTCCATTATTACCTAAATATGTTGAAGGTGCTAATTAGTGTTGGAATTACGAAACAGAAAACTAAACTGGAAGTGACACCAAAAACAAACAAATATTTGATTGATCTGCGTGATTTGTTTGGTCATTTTCTCTGAACATTCTCTTTCATACAAACTATTGGGACTATGTACATGACCAGATGAACTGAGCTGCACCGTAGTCAACATTACAGATACTCAAAATCTGAGATTTGCCTCATTGGGGTCTGAACTTTAGAATCGCCTTCTGTGACATATCAAAGTAAAAGTAAAATGATGTGCATGTACCTATTTTCCAATGTAATTTGTTTTTACGACATACATATTAAGTTTGATTTACTCATTACGTGTTTTTCATGCTGTGCAGCGTTTTAAGTAGTTGAAAAAAATGTTTTTTTTTTACTTTGATTGTCATTTCACTTTTTCTAATTTCAATTAATAGATATTTTATTCCTTTCATAAGCACGGCATTCAACCATTAAGTTTCGATTTCATTATTTCATATGTATACATAATTATAATTATAATTACCGGCATTACTGGTTCGTTTTGTCATAATATTCAACATCTTCTCCGCTTACAGTTTTTCTTGTCATTTTTATTTTATGCTTCAGCAATTTCCAAGTAGTAGATATGGTTTTACTGCTTTTAGTTGCTATGTTCAAGCAAAACTGAGCAATATGGATTTACAGGGTAGTTTACAAGGTAGTTTCAATAGCAAAAATCACCGATCAAACTCGTTATCTATTTTTCTCTATATATGCAGTTAGCATATTCCATATAAAAGCTCGTTTCCTAGTACACTTCCAGATCAAATTATTGCCAGATTCAATGGTAATTCCCCTGCAGCGAAACCTCAAACTAGTCAGAAAAATACTAGTATACATCTAGAATTTTCTGGCTGAACCCATACTAGTCAGGACATATCCATTTAATCTCTATATATAATAAAATTGTAACAGTTCGATGTCTATGGCAGATATCAACAAAAAATGTATTGGGGAAGTATTATTAAGCGAGTAGAATCCAAATCAACCATTTTAAAAATTGTTGTGTGTCTGTCCGTATGTTTGTGGCCGTATCACTCTGAAAGTAATGAATGAAATTGAATGAAACTCTTTTCGTTGGATTGCTCGACGCTCAACTTGAAATTTATGATATTACTTTTTTCGATATCTCAACCGGTTTTGGAGTTATCGCCCAATATGTGGACCATGTCTGTCTATTGTGGTCATAACCCTCTAAAAGTACTGAATGGAATTGAATCGTTGGATTGCTAGACGCTCAAATTAAAGTTTAAGATATTATTTTTTGCGATATCTCAACGGGTTTTAGGGTTATCGCCCAATATGTGGACCAGGGGTGACCAAAAATATCTTAGTAGAAGTCAAACGAAAGCTGTCAATGAGTTCTATAACATGCGATTTGATTCATTGAAATATCTGAAATGGTTTGCGAGATATTTTGAAAGGTGTTTATGAATGCTGTCATAAACCATTTGATTAGTTTCAATACCTAAGCTACGCATACGAAGTCGCGGGCACCAGCTAGTACTAGTATACAACTAAATTTTTCTGGATGAAATCATACTAATTAAAAAATACAAAATTACATTAATTTTGTTTGCTTGTTTTTTCTCCTATAATTCACAGATACATTTTCGTGATAGGGTAAATACAAATAGTCGCTGCTTTCTTAAGAATAAATATGATAAAAAAAGGCAAATGATAGAATAAAGGGTAAGTTATGAAAATTCTGGTTGAAATCATACTAGTCCAGGTTCAATGCTTTTTGGATTAGTATGGAACTAATATATTTCATACTAGTCGTTTTTGGACTAGTATAGCGGCTAGTGCATTTTATGGAACTCATACTAGTCCAGGTTGAACTAGTGTGGGACTGGTATTTTACAAATAGTATAATTCCAGTATATCATGACTAGTAGATGACTGAATATGTTCTGGTCTAGATGTGACAATTGACATTTACTAGGACATCAACACGTAAAAATACTAGTTGTTTATATGGAAAAAAGACAAAACACTGACTAGTTGGGCCCGGTGCACCAACTAGTTGTAAAGTAGTTTTCAACTAGTTGCTTTCGCTGCAGGGTTATTACTTTATTTAGCAAACGTGCCCACTTGCAAAAATCGAGAACACTCTTTTTTTGAGAAAAAAGGTCAAACTGATTATAAAATATGGACGTCCAAGAGATTTATTTTATTTCCGTTGTACTTGAGAAATCATCACGTTTTCGCCAAAAATTTTGGAATAACCTTTATTAATGAATGTTTCAATTTTTAGCATTTACAGCTGTTGTATCTTAACTCTGTTTATGTTTTAGCTCCATTTTCCTATTATGGTTTAACTTTTCTGAACGTTTGATTTTTTTTTCAGCGAGCGTGGGGGTAATTTAAGCTTTGATATTTTCGTTATTTCCAAAAATTTATTTTTAATTAGCGAAATGGCAGAAAGCGTCAGTGGCTTATATTGAAGGTCATTCTGTGTTAATGCATAAAGCACAGTAGTGCCTAATAAATTTTTCGATCGCGATCGTGAGATGAGTTCACTCTACTTATTCCCTATCCAGCACTTGTATATCCCTGCAGGGAACTCAGGCACTAGTGACACAAATTTCTGGTTCAGAACTAGATATAAAGTGGCCAATAAGACCTACCAATACCCTGTAGGGAAAATCTCTAGTTCAGAGCTAGTTCGTTTCTAGTGCGTTCCGAACCAGTACTAGTTCGCGAACTTTCTTTTTTACATGAAATCAACTGGCGAATTTAACATGGCGATGTCCTAGGCTGGAACTAGTACAAAATTCGATAGTTTGGATCTAGTTCATTTATTGGCACTATTTCTATAGTTCTAAATATAAATTAAGTACAAAAACTTAAATTCAAATACGAATCCAAATGCCTTTTAATGACTCCTCAAACGCTGGTTTCGAACTAGTGAAAATGTAATCACTAACGTACTAGTTCTTATTGGCCACTTTATATCTAGTTCTGAACCAGAAATTTGTGTCACTAGTGCCTGAGTTCCCTGCAGGGTAAGAATTGATCGTGATTTTGGTTGAATCAACAGATATTTTGGTTGAATCAACAGATATTTTGGTTTACATGACCAAATCACTGTCAATTCTTATCCATCACCAGCTCATTTTTCTCTGTGTGTAGGCTTCAATTTCTTTACTAGTTCTTGTTTACAAATATAATGTTATATTAGTTTTGATTACATATGTACATAAGTATTTGTGGAATAAAAACAGAAGAAACAGCCATTCTTCAAAACCTTTTCATTATTTGTTTTCTTTCCTTCAAAAATGCATTTCTTATTATTTACTTCACGCTACAGTGTTGTGGTCAATAAGAACAAATTTATAAATATTTATTATGGGTACGTTGCGTAATACCATCGACGATTTTATGCAAGACAATTTTTCTATTTACATATATGTATGTATGTAAGTCTATTCTAATTCATTGATTGGTCTAACGACGTAGTTGGTTTTGTGAATAAATTTATTTGCAGAGAAGACCCCAACTACTCGGCAAGCATTATTTAATTTTTTCTAATATATAAAAATCTCGTGTCACGATGTTCCTAGGCTTTAATCTTCTAAGCGTCTTGGTCGATTTTTATGAAATTTTGTATGTATATTTGGGGGATATAAGAATAGGTTATAGACTATATTTTATATACTTAGATGTTTAGGGTCTTGAAACCCAGTGTTGACCAGCTGTGATCCTGGAAGGAACTTCTGAGATATGGGTATCAAATGAGGACTGAAAAAACAAAACGTCTTATTTCCACTTTAAAAAAATTTTCATAAACCGAAAAAAACTTTGACAGATTCAAAAAGCCACAATTTAAAGTTTTAATTTGGGGTTACTAAAATAAGACTGCTACACCGAACTGGGGTCATCCTTTTTTTGAATTTTTTCATATCCAGCGTACTAGTACGTAACGGCACAAAATAATCGAGATAGATATAGAGTTCCATATATGAAAGTTCTTGGGTTGAAAAGAGGAGTTACTTAAGGCATGTCCGTCCGTCGGTCCGTCCGTCCGTCTGTGTACACGATAACTTGAGTAGAAATAGAGATATTTGCATGAAATTTTATATACAGCTTACTTTTTGACCAAGGTAGGTTGCTATTGGAAATAGGCGAAATCGGATGATAACTACGCCTCCTTTTTCGATATCGAAAATTTCGAAAATCATACAAATTGACATAACTTGAGTAAAAATTGAGGTACATATTTACATGAAATTTGGTAAACAGATTACTTTCTGGTAACTTGCTAGATAAAATGGGCGAAATCGGATGATAACCACGCCTCTTTTGTCGATATTGACAACTTCGAAAATCACATAAACTGACATAACTTGGCTAAAAATTGAGATATTGGCCTGAACTTTGCATACTTTCTGGCCAGGGTAGGTTGCTATTGAAAATGGGTAAAATCGGATGATAACCACGCCCCTTTTTTCGATATCGAAAATTTCGATAATCACATAAGTTGACATATCACGGTAGCTAAAATGGTTAAAATGATATAAATTTATAGGTGAATCCCTCTGGTCATTCTCTTATGAGTTTTCCATACATTTTTGAAAGTGGGCGTGGCACCGCCTTTTTTTAGGGAAATTGAAAATTCGACTGGTCGTAACTATTAAAGTGATTACGATAATTCTATCGGCACAAAGCAAAATAGTATCGTTGGGAGTATACCTGATGAAATTAGATAAAATCGCCCTCCAACCACGCCCACTTTCGATATCGAAAACTTCGAAAATCACCTAATTTGACATAATTCGGTAACGGAAATGGCTAAAGTGGTATAGCTTGGTAGGATGAACCATCTAGTCATTCTATTATAATTTTTTGATAAATTTTCAAAAGTAGGCGTGGCACCACCCACTTTTTAGGGAAGCATATTTGAAAATTTCACGGGTCATAATTTTTAAACTGATTACGTAGAAAGATGAAATTCGTACAAGGTATACTAGCATAATAGGGAGTATCGCTGTTGTACTTGGACGAAATCGCTTCCCAACCACGCTTACTACCGAAATGGAAAATTTCGAAAATCATATGAAAACTACCGAACCCGAACTTAGTCTTCCTTACTTGCTTAAACTTTTCGTTGTGCCAGAAACACGAATGTGTAGCAAAATTGTTACGTATACGTCATGGCATCTGTGTTCGAGTGCAACACATTCATGCTTCTGGCACAATGAAAATTCTAAAAAGTTTGTAAACTCAAATCTCCAGCCAAGGCGACAATTCACCCAAATACAAGCTACCACAAAATAGTGCAATTACTGCGTGCCTTGATGTCATTTAAGGGGTAGTTATTTCAATTCCCACCTCTAAAATCGGCTTTCTTTACGTAACTATTCAACACATTTTCAAGGTTATGGAGTTACTTAAGTTGGCATTACTCAAATGCTGTTATTGTTATGTCAATAGGAACACGTTCGACTCGATTATTCAAACAACATTTTCATTTTTACTTTGATTGCAAAATTTTTTTAACATGCAACTCTATTTTTGTATGCAATTACTACAAACCGCAATTGAATTTTGCACCAATTATGGACATACAAACATACCAAAATGTTCAAACAACTACTCACTCACCTTCACCAATTTCAATATCCGCATCGCTTTGTTGAAATTTACCCGGACCGGTGGTGGCCGCCGCTGCAGCAGCAGCTTGATTTGTATCCGATTTAACGCCTCGCACGCTGCCATAACCATAAAAATCCCCAAACAACATCAAGGCTAATGCAGTGAAGATCATGATACGAAAACGCCAAGCGACATCCATATTTGAGAATTTTTCAAATTTTTTTTGTAATTTTTTTTTTTTTTTTATTTTTTTTTTTATTTTTTTTTTATTTTGCTGCCTTACTTTGGGTGGCTTTGAAATTTGAGCGTTGCAAAAAATACCATGAATGTGCAATCAATTGAACGAACGTATGCACAAATTATTTATTGCATTAATTGCGCAAAAGAACAACAACACTGACTAGGTAGGTATCACTGCTAGGTATAGTAGGTTGGGTAGCGGTTTTTGCAATTAAGATCTCTACACGCACGACACACGCGAACGTATTGTTTGCAAATCATCAAAGTTGAAAGTAATAAATTTTTATTTATTTTCTTGTTTTTGCAATTGTGGGTTAATGACGATATTTTTTTTAACGATTTCACACCACTTGATTTGGTTTTCTGAACGTTGGACACGCAAAACATTCACGTGTGGGTTAATGAATTCGATGAACCACTAAGATATATGGACTGACAGCCAAAAACAAGGGAAAAGAAAAATGTGTGTGTGCAATTTTGTTGTAAATATTTGTGCACTTTGAGCACGAAAAAGGAAAGTTTTTTTAGTTGATGGCTTGGCAAATTTGTTGTAATGACAAGTACTTAACTTTTACATACAAATATATTTAAGAAAAAAAAAAAAATATTTTACATATTTTTTTTTATAATTTTTTTACTATCTACTTTTTAAAATTTTTTAACAAAATATATTTTTAAATATTTATTTTCACTGGTTTTTGCACTACTCAGTGTTTTTTTTTTTTTTTTTTTTTTTTTTTTTTTTTTTTTTTTCAAGTTAATGTTTTCTTCGCTTATTTACGTAATTATAAATACTCCTCGCTTTACAATTTTCATATACCAACTCTCTTACATTTAATTTTATAATTTACGTAAAACCTCTGTCACAACACACCTCAACATCTATCATGCGCGCCGTTAAATTTTAAACTAAACTCGAAATCAACAAAAACGCAACATTAAAAGACGCTGTCATTGCTTAGCCCAGCGACATGATTTTTTTGCTGTAAATAATATAGTATACAAAACAACTGTATAGGTAGGTATGTACGTGAGCAACAAATATAAACAAATGTTAAACTAGCCATGGCGAGCGCGCTGAGCTCAATTGGCTCTCACACAAAATTGTCAGGTAGGTAACAGACAGGTGATCACACCCAGTAAACAGCTGATTTGACACAAGCGCTCAGTATTCATGAATAATCATATTACCGTTGCTCTCGCTATCGTCATAACCTCTAACAAATACTACTTATTAACAATGTTCGGACTTGAAAATTGAAAAAGGTAGTAGATTTGAAAAAAATATTAGTCTAAATCGTTTCTCAGTGACGTCAAGGAGGTATCAAAACTCTAGATAAAAACGAAAGCCACGACAATATTCGATAAAAGGTATCAAAATGTTGGTCATACTTCACCCTTAACCTAACCTAATCTGTCAATGTCAATAAGATAGTTCTAGTGACTAAGAAAATTCAAAAAAATTGTTTCCAAAAATTTAGTATTAAAGCAACTTAGGCCCGGTTTTTCAGTGCAGGTTTAAGCCACAGACAAAGTTAACTAGAGTTTATCCCATTTAAATTGGCCGCTTAAACTAAGTTTAAACTCGCACTGAAAAACCGGGCATTAGTGTGACATCACCAAGAACATGGCCTTGTCATAGAAATACGATATAGATTCTTTCAACCCAGCAACTTGAGGCTTCTTTGACAACATTTTTTTGGGATCTACCAGAACTACCCCAAAAACCCCCTCATCAGTAGGCAAGCTGGAGGATCTATTAACGACCTTTACATGGGCGCTATCCAATGCCCTAGCACAGTCCGAGATATGTAGCTAGATTTATACTGCGATTATACGACGAATAATACCTTGCGTATTCGTGGCATGGTGGCTTGCGCTGAGCAAGACAGCAAACCTTAATCTTACTTACTTGGCTCTTACTCGTTCAATTCTGCAATATTGCTCCACTGTCGGTGATCTCTTCAAGAGATGGTCCAATAGAAGCGCCTGAGCCTCACATAGTTGTACGACAAAGAGACGGGAAACTACAGGGCATACGAACTATCCAGAAAGGGCACGATCAAGCAGGTTCTTCCGGCCAAGGTAAGCTTGGGTATGCCCTTTGTCCAAACAAATTCAGGGTGCAGGATATCCAAAATATTTCGACATATCTACCCCACTGACGATATTCATATCTTCTATTTTTAGGAAATAGTTTCTTTCAGACAATTTTTGATCCCGAATACTTGTCTGCGGTATCATCTTGCACGGGATTGTTCCTTATTTAGTAGTATATATAAGAAATAACATGTATAAGTGTACCTTCAAGTCCCTCAGCCATGCAGCTGCGACCGAAATCCCTATGGCTTTGTTGTAAACTTAGAGCCTTACAAAATCTGTTATTTGCTTCTGGGCCAAAATCAATAAGAAAGCTGCAGAATCATATGGCACTTATCCTGATAAAGGCCAATTTTTAATAAGTTTCCGAAAGAGAGTTTTAAGATCGTGACCAGAGTTTCGCTCTGCAGAAAGGTAACCTAAAAAATGTCTAAAAAAAATTCTATAAATATGCTACTTAAGCGTTATAAGTCTCAACACTGCCTAACTCAAAGCTTGTCTTTTTCAAATGTCATGTTAGGTATACTCTGTATTGCTCATTTTTACTTGTCTTCTCGTTTAGCCATTTATGGCCAGTTTATTATATCATCGTGTTAACTTCAACTTCTTGTTTCTTTCTTTAGCTCTTTTACTTTTATACATTTGCGTTATTTTTATACTATGCAATGTTAGCCAGCACAGCTGTGTGCCGGCTTAGCGCTACAGTCCAATATTCATAACAAATTACGCTTTCATAAATATTCATCCAAGTATGAAAACTCACAACCATACTTGTCTAACTTGTCCATCTTAAATAATTACCCATATACCTTCTAAGATGTAGGCTTGCATTAGTGATGCGTAGAACTGAGCAATCGAAATCCAAGACCAGTTTCGACTACCGAATATATGGAATGGAAAAATTCTGCAAGTTCAATAAACTCACAAGTCACCATTAAGAAATGCAATTAAATTTGACTGCTAAACACTTGATCGTATGCATACAAATGGAATTGCAAGTATATGGACAACAAGGTTAACCACACTCACATCAGAACTGTAGACGTTTGAGTGTGCTAGTACGAACATTATGACCACTAAAAGGTACACAAAACTGCAGCAAAACTTCTTTAACAAAAAAAACTTTATTTTGAGGTTTTGGTTTGTTTTGTTGCAGTACTCGCGAGAACTATTTACAAATGTAGACTTTATGTGGGTCATTCCATGCCAAATAGACAAATTATTTTTTTTTACAAATCAAAAAAATTTATGAAAAACGTTTTTTTTTTAATGCTGTAACTTTTTCAAAAATCGACCGTTTGGGATAATTTTTTTTTTAATTTTTGTTTTTAAATGTAGTTTTCGGAAAAAAAATAAAAAAAAAATTTTCGAAAAAAAAGTCCGACCCTTTTTTATTATTATTTTTATTTTCTTTTAAAAACTCCAACTAATTCTGCAATAAGCCCCGCTAATAACAAGATGGTGCCGACAATCGCTTCTATTTTTTTTTTATTGAAAAAAAAATTTTCAACTTTGGATCATTTTATATAACTTTTTAATGAAATTTTTTTCTTTAAAAAAAATAGAAGCGATTGTCGGCACATCTAGCACATAGCAGAATTAGTTTGAGTTAAAAAAAAAAAAAATAAAAATAAAAAGGGTCGGACTTTTTTTCGAAAAAAAAAAAAATTTTATATCTGGGCTTTTAAAAATTAAGAAAAAAATGATCCCAAACGGTCGATTTTTGAAAAAGTTACAGCATTTACAAAAAAAATGGTTTTTTTAAGTTCATAACTTTTTTTGATTTGGGGAAAAAAATTTTTAAAAAATTCTGAAAAATGTCTTTCGGGGGGGTAGAAAAAGAGGGCAACAAATATCGATTTGGCATGGAATGACCCATGTATACTTTATGTTGAACGAAATCTCAAGAACCCATATAGTTTCCGCAACCCATGATAGGAAAATTTTCTTATATCGACTAAAGCTTTTATTGAACTGAGCATACCCGTTCACATATCGCCTTCTCCATTCTCCTAAAAAGATATATCGATCGATGGCTTCACCTTCAGATAGAAAACCTCCAAAAGTCCATATCGATCCCAGGTATGCTTAAAAAGTTTTTCGGGGTCGAAGATCAAAATTTTAGGTTTTTGCGACTTTCCTCGAAATCGGTAAGTTTTTGCCGAAAAATTACCTGAGACCAAGTTGTAGACCTATTTCCCTATTGCCATGCCTGGTTCCGGCCCAATAAACCTCTCCTTGCCATCGATCCCTTTGTGACGAGAATCCAGGCTGGTAAATATAGACATTTGAAAAAAACTAAAATTCCCACAGAGCGAAATTTTTACGTGCAGCTTGGGTTTACCTTCAGATAGAAAACCTCAAAAGTCCACATTAATCCTGTCTAAGCTGAAGTTAAATGGTGGGCGGAGAGTAGTTAATATTATATGTATTTAGTTATTGGCTAAGAAGTATGAGCTGTGGCACAGTGGTTGACGTACCCAACTCACACTCCGGCGGTCAGGGTTCGAATCCCGCCGCCGGTATTTTTTAATTATTAATTTTATTTTTAATTTTTAATTATAAATGGACTGTAAATTCCATTTATTTAATTTTATTGTTGTTACTGAATGAGGGTGAGCGTTAGCACTAACGAGTTTGCAGATAGCAGCAAAAGCTGAATGATACTCAGCACTAGGCTCTGAGACAGGCATCTGGATGACTGCTCACTTTACCCAAATTTTATTTTTATAGGGACTGGTCCGTTCCAAAAGTATGCTAGGCTAGGTATGGAGGCTAGCACAGTGCTAAAACCACCATTTGTTGAAGCGGCTATAAGCTATGTATTCCGTAAATTCCATAAACTATCTGCGAATTACATTGGTATGTAATGCAGAAGATATGAAATGAATCATAGCTTATGCCACGTAAACAAATCCCATGTGCGCTAAAACAGTTTTTTTTGGGGTCGAAGGTCAAAATTTTAGGTGTTTGGGACTTTCCTCGAAATCGGTAAGTTTTTTTCGAAAAATTACCTGAGACCAAGTTGTTGTGGACCTGGAATATCTCTGCAAGTATAAGTAAATAAAAAAATCCTCAAATTTGGATTTTTCTCGACTCTTGTACTTCGCCATACTTAGTCGGCGCAACCATTTAACGAGACGTGATGGATCAAACAGAGTTTGACAATACTTGGCCGAGTATGAAAGCTATACTCTGAGACGAATAGTTCTTTTTGTGGTATAGACAGCCATACCTATTTCGGCTATACTCCAAACCTTTAAACCCATTTCCCTTTCACTCTACATAGCCCTCTACCGTATTTTCTTTACCACCCGTGTCATCTGTCGAGTGTAAATGAAGAATTGTGAAGCTTAGAGACTCCAGCTTAATGTAATTTCGAATCTATATCATATGATATCCAATATTTCTAGAGCAAGTCGATACTTTTCGTATTTTTCCAAAGTCAAAAAAAGTGGTTTAACAAAAATTTGTAGCAATGTGTGTTCTAAATTTTTTAATTATTGCAATCGCAGTCTTTTTTTACAAATAAACTAATATATTGTTTAATTTTAACTCCCTCTGTGCTTCTCCCGCTCTTCGCTTAAATATTAACATAAGCGCATGTAATCTGCCGGATAACTGTAAACGTAAATACCTGTTACAAATTGCAATTACAAATTTTGTTATTAACGGTTTTTGTTTTTTTGTTATCTTTTAGCCAACCAGTTTGACGTTGCAATTCGTTCAAAAGTCATTGTTGCACAGTTGATTGACTCGACATGTCAATTGTTTGCCGGCATAGTCGCTGACAGCGCTGCATTCAGTTTCTGCTATTTTACCAATGCAAACTTGGTAATTTCTTAAAGCCAGTTTTTGTTAACTGATTTGCTTTTTATTTTCTGATATTTCAATTACTTTACTAGCTGTGCATTAAAATTATCACATACTGAGTTTCAGTTCATTGTGGGCCGTTTGCATTGTGTGCAAGCTGCTTATACTAATAGCCTTAAGAGTATAAATTATAGCATTTGTAGAGGAAATTCGCTATTTAATGTGTTAGGTACTTTATGGCCACATAAACATTAAAAGTGGGAACATGAAAAAAGGAAAGTGTTTTTTAATAATTTCCTAAAAATATAAAAAAATGTAATAAAAATATTCGATTAGTTGTTATGGTTTCCTGTCTATCGAAAAGCATACAACAGAGACGTTGAACTCAAGGAAGCAGCAGTTAAACTCACCAAAGCTTAGCTTTTGTGTCTTTTATTTCACAATTTTTTATGCAATGTCAATTTAATTAAATTTTTTTATTTTTTTTTTACTATATTTTTCTTTTATTTTAATTTGATTTTATTAAATTTTTTTATTTTACTTAGTTTTACTTTATTTTTCAATTTTTTTTACATCAATTTATTTTCCTTTTTTTTTCTTTTAATATTTTTTACTTTATTTTATTTTATATTATTTTATTTTATTTTATTTTATTTTATTTTATTTTATTTTATTTTATTTTATTTTATTTTATTTTATTTTATTTTATTTTATTTTATTTTATTTTATTATTTTTTCTTTTATTTTATTTTATTTTATTTTATTTTATTTTATTTTATTTTATTTTATTTTATTTTATTTTATTTTATTTTATTTTATTTTATTTTATTTTATTTTATTTTATTTTATTTTATTTTATTTTATTTTATTTTATTTTATTTTATTTTATTTTATTTTATTTTATTTTATTTTATTTTATTTTATTTTATTTTATTTTATTTTATTTTATTTTATTTTATTTTATTTTATTTTATTTTATTTTATTTTATTTTATTTTATTTTATTTTATTTTATTTTATTTTATTTTATTTTATTTTATTTTATTTTATTTTGTTTTATTATATTTTACTTTATTTTATTTTTTTTATTTTATTTTATTTTATTTTATTTTATTTTATTTTATTTTATTTTATTTTATTTTATTTTATTTTATTTTATTTTATTTTATTTTATTTTATTTTATTTTATTTTATTTTATTTTATTTTATTTTATTTTATTTTATTTTATTTTATTTTATTTTATTTTATTTTATTTTATTTTATTTTATTTTATTTTATTTTATTTTATTTTATTTTATTTTATTTTATTTTATTTTATTTTATTTTATTTTATTTTATTTTATTTTATTTTATTTTATTTTATTTTATTTTATTTTATTTTATTTTATTTTATTTTATTTTATTTTATTTTATTTTATTTTATTTTATTTTATTTTATTTTATTTTATTTTATTTTATTTTATTTTATTTTATTTTATTTTATTTTATTTTATTTTATTTTATTTTATTTTATTTTATTTTATTTTATTTTATTTTATTTTATTTTATTTTATTTTATTTTATTTTATTTTATTTTATTTTATTTTATTTTATTTTATTTTATTTTATTTTATTTTATTTTATATTTTTCTATTTTATTTTATTTTATTTTTTATTATTGAGCAAGAGGGTCCCAATGGCACAATCTTCTACAAGAGCGTACAATTGCTGGCGTATGCCGATGATATTGATATCATTGGCCTTAACAACCGCGCCGTAAGTGCTGCCTTCTCTGGGCTGGATAAAGAAGCGAAAAAAGTGGGTCTTGCGGTGAACGAGGACAAGACGAAGTACCTACTGTCATCAAAGAAAGAATCGGCGCACCTGCGCCTTGGCAGGCAAGTCACCGTTGATGGCTACAAGTTTGAAACGGTGAGAGATTTCGTCTATTTGGGAACCAGCATTAACACCGAAAATAATATCAGTCTAGAAATCCAACGGAGAATCACTCTTGCCAACAAGTGCTACTTTGGACTGAGTAGGCAATTGAGAAGTAAAGTCCTCTCTCGAAGAACAAAGATCACGCTCTATAAGTCTCTCATCATACCAGTCCTGATGTACGGCTCGGAATCATGGACAGTATCCAGAGAAGATGAGATGGCCCTTGGAGTATTTGAGAGAAAAGTTCTCCGGAAGATTTATGGTCCTTCCCGTGATGCCAACGGCGAGTATCGAAGGAAATTCAACGATGAGCTGTACGAGCTTTACGCAGACCTGACCATAGTTCAGCGGATTAAAGCCCAAAGGCTCCGCTGGCTGGGTCATGTTATGCGAATGGAAGAAGAAGCTCCAGCACAGAAAGTTTTACTATCGACACCCGAATTCGGCAGCAGAGGAAGGGGGAGGCCTCGACTGAGATGGAAACAACAGGTCGAGGATGACTTGTACTCCCTTGGGGTTTCCAATTGGCGTCAGTTATCGCTAAAAAGGAATGACTGGCGTGCTTTGATTCGAAACGGCCAAAATCGCCTAGGCGGTTAAGCGTCATTATGACGCAAGCCAAGATTAGATTAGAAGAGGGTCCCATAATAGGTCCCAATTCACTCTACCACATGCTCATATGCATAAACTAATCGTCTTAATTTAATATTTACATAATTTGCAAGGAGTTAACATGGCGCACATAGATTCACCACATAATAAAATAGGCATATTTAATAGAGTCTGCCTACATATATGTACATTATGTACATGTTACATAATCTATACAAATTTACAATGCTGATAATTATAACTTTCCACTTTGATGAGTCCACAATGAATTGTTGTTGCTCATTTGCAAGACAAGGAGACATATGCAAAGCATAAGAAAATGACACATACATGTGTACAACAACAGATGAGTGGGTGTTCGTATAGGGTATGCTGATTAGTAGCAGTGGGCATGTAAGCAGTGACGTGAAATTGTGAAAATTATAATGTATCGCAAATATTTAAACAGAAATTGTGTGTTTAACATATACAATTTTAGCTATTTACACCTAACAATACATGTTCATTCATGTTTACATACTAGGGATGTTACCAAGTTTACCAGAATTTGAATTGTAGCATTTTCCACAAACACAAATATTATAAAATAAAATAAAATAAAATAAAATAAAATAAAATAAAATAAAATAAAATAAAATAAAATAAAATAAAATAAAATAAAATAAAATAAAATAAAATAAAATAAAATAAAATAAAATAAAATAAAATAAAATAAAATAAAATAAAATAAAGTAAAATAAAATAAAATAAAATAAAATAAAATAAAATAAAATAAAATAAAATAAAATAAAATAAAATAAAATAAAATAAAATAAAATAAAATAAAATAAAATAAAATAAAATAAAATAAAATAAAATAAACTAAAATAAAATAAAATAAAGTAAAATAAAATAAAATAAAATAAAATAAAATAAAATAAAATAAAATAAAATAAAATAAAATAAAATAAAATAAAATAAAATAAAATAAAATAAAATAAAATAAAATAAAATAAAATAAAATAAAATAAAATAAAATAAAATAAAATAAAATAAAATAAAATAAAATAAAATAAAATAAAATAAAATAAAATAAAATAAAATAAAATAAAATAAAATAAAATAAAATAAAATAAAATAAAATAAAATAAAATAAAATAAAATAAAATAAAATAAAATAAAATAAAATAAAATAAAATAAAATAAAATAAAATAAAATAAAATAAAATAAAATAAAATAAAATAAAATAAAATAAAATAAAATAAAATAAAATAAAATAAAATAAAATAAAATAAAATAAAATAAAATAAAATAAAATAAAATAAAATAAAACAAAATAAAATAAAATAAAATAAAATAAAATAATATGAAATGAAATGAAATGAAATGAAATAAAATAAAATAAAACGAAACGAAATTAAATAAAACCAAGTTCTAAATATTGAAGCGAAAAAAAGAAACAAGTTTTACTTATAACGGCACACCCTACACACCCGTTTATGCAATGAGAACAACATGGCGTATGAGTGACATTCAATTGTCAATTGCCTATTTTAAATACATTCCCCCTCACCTCAAAGCAGACACGTTAAATCAACCAATTTATTTACTTTTGTGTATGCACAAACAGAATATACAAACACACATCGCTTCGATATAATAAGAGTATTTGTATGCATAAATGTTTTGTTGAAAATTACAATTACAAGCTGTGCACCTTAGGGTCTGTCATGTGACACCTACGGAAATTAAAAGTGATATGCCCGTTGGGCTTGGTAATGGGCGTGGTGCCGTTGCACAATTAGGCATCACATTCAAACCAACTACACCTGTTCTCTTGCCCGCAAAATTGGTGACTAATTTAAATTTATGCAATTGTTGTTGCTGTCATTAGATGTGCATCACAACATCACAGACATTTTGTTGTTGTCAATGTTGCGCTTAAATTATTTTCTCTGTTACTCTATTGACACCTAATATTAGTATTACATATATGTAGTATGTAACTAAATATTATAATTTGTGCTTACGTATGTTGGTGTTTTTTGTGTGCTGTAATTAAACTAAACAATTTCATGTATGCGTCTAAATATTTGTAAATATGTACAAAGTGCATCATCACATTTCCTGCAGCTACTCATTCTACTACTTTTCAAATTGTCTCACATCATACACTGGGGAGTATTTAATTTGGTTGCATTTAATTTTGATTACATATTTCTTCTTGGATATACCTACATATGTATGGATGTATGTACATGAAACAAGATCTACAAAATCTCGACAAGCAATGATAGACCTCAAGAAATCAATATTAAGATCTGATACTATATTTTATTAAAGTATAATAATTAAAGCTTGAATTAAATTTTATTTAAGTCATTATGACTATCATATAAATATGACTTGGAAATGTAATTTCTTTAAATTGCAATAGTTAAATGAAATTTAAGTGCACATGCACTCAGCATAAACTGCATTAGCGACCCATACAGATATTATGTATATGCGTCAAGCATAACGCAAAATTAACCTGGACATGTTTATCTGTCAGTGCGAAAAGAGTTCCATTAAGAGAGAGTCAAAAAATGTACTGCTATTTTAATCAGATGAGTGCATGAGAGTGAAATTGAACCTTACCAAAATATATTTTCCCTGGAGCCCAAACAATTAGTTGCAAATTACTTCACAAGCACGATGAAGTCTTAGTACGTCTGCACTCAGTACGTCTCATCATCATTATCAACTTCCCTCCCTCCAAGGGGGATGTCCAGCGAGTTTCGACCTATCAGTGAAGGGGTCTTCCATCACGAAGGAGGTCCTGAGTTCCATCTGTGGAAAGGCAGACTAAAGATTTTTTCTGCGTTTCCCATGTCTCCACCCTCTAGGCAGCATTTTGTGTACTAGAGTTTGCCCAGTGGTTGAAATTCAACCACAAAATCTTATTTTATTTTCCTACCTTTTTGCTATTACTTAAATTTTCCTTTCTTTTCCATATATTTTACATTTTTGCCTTTTCCTCCCTCTTTACACCATTCAGTAATATATTTTCAATGTTGATAATTATTTATTCATACGTATTTCTTTCCTTTCCTTTCATCTCATTTTATTACTTTTGCTTTTCTTTCCTTCCCTTAACTTCCCTTCCCTTTCCTACCCTTTTCCTTCCTTTCCTTTTCTTCCTTCTCCGTTGCTTTTCTTTCATTTTCTCTTCTTCCATTTCATTTTATTTCACTTCTTTCCTTCTTTCTTTTCTGTTCTTTTCTTTTCCTTTCTTATATTTTCTTACCTGACCTTTCTTTTCATTTCCATTACATTCCTTTTTTCCTTTTATTTTCTTTTTCTCTCCTTTCCTTTCGTTTCCTTTGCTGTAGATTCGTTTCCCTTAGTTTCCTTTCATTTTATTCATTTTCTTTTCATTTCATTTCTTTTAGTTTATTTTTTTCTTACCTTTATTTTCTTTCAATTTCTTTTTTTCCTTAGATTTCTTTTCTTGTCATTTTGTTTCCTTACCTTTCCTTTCCTTTCGTTCCTTGCTTTGTTTCATTTCCTTTTTGTAGCTCCTTTAGTTTTCTTTCTTTTCCATTCATTTCCTTTACTTATTTTTTCGCTTTTTATTACCTTCCTTTCCTTTAATTTTCTTTCTTTTAATTTTTATTTATTTTCCATACCTTCCTCCATACCTTTTCTTTCCTTTGTTTTTCTTTTCTTCCCTTTGTTTGTCTTTATCTATTTGCTTCTCTTTTCCACTCCTTTACTTACATTACATTTCCTTTCTTTCCCTTCCTTTTTTCTTTTCCATTCCTTTCCTTTCCCTACCTTTTCTTGCCTTTGATTTTCTCTCATATTTTTCATTCCTTACCTTTATTTTCCTTTCACCCATTCCTTTGCTTTTCCATTTTTCCTTTATTTTATACTTTTATTTATTTCATTTTGTTTTATTTTTGTTTATTTTATATTATTTCCTTTCATTTCCAACAAATTTCTTTTTTACTTTCAATCACTTTTCTATTTCTTATTTTACTTTATTTTATTTTATTAATTTTCCATTTTATTTTATTTCACTAAGTCTAGCCACGAAGGGCCTTGGGCATGACCTAGCTTATTTGTCCTTTTTTTCAAAACATCATGTCTGAGCTAGCATTTGCTTCTCTGAATACCCACTCACAGACTTTGTTTTTGTAAATACTGTTTCTACCTACGCTCAATAAAGTTGACTCATATTTATTATTGCCGCCAACAAAACAACTCTTGCTCTCACTCTCGGGCTCTCCCCAACTGCAATGAATGCAAACACAGCAATGCAAGTGGTCATACCTATATACACTCATAACAGCGGCTCTATAAGGTGAATGCGTATTTAGCATTTCATATTATAATTAATTTTTTTAAAGTTTTGGTTTGTTGTCGCACACCCTGCTCGGGGAGACCTATCGAGACATATCACATTTTATATACCTTAGAATTGTGGTTATTGCAATAGAGGGCGAAAACTTTTGAACATTGCGTATTTATATATAGATAATTGTTACAAGTTGGCTCTATTTTAAGCTAATTCGATCTTAGTCAGAAAATTGTGGTTTTATTTAAACTTGACTGACTATTTTTGGTTGTAAACGGTACGCACTATACTTAATATGCAAATCCACCTTGCTGATTTTAAATCGTCAAGCATTCCATTTTGTGTAAATTTATGTTACATACCTCAGGGCGTATAACCGTGAATATGAGCAGCTCAACTGCGCACATGTTTATATATATGACCACAACGAAAACCACAACTTTAATATGCGAAAATTGACAGTGAAATTGGCAACATTGTGAAGTAATGGAACATATTTCCATGAGTGCTACAAAAATAACAAGAAATATTGGCGGTAACTTAACACTCTTATGAGTTTTGGGCCGAGCTTCTCTAATTTGGTGTTCTACATTTAACTTATAACATATGAAAGTAAGTGGAAGCTACAGTTCGAAAGTGACTCTGGAAGTCCATAATTTTCTTCTTTAATGCGCAATTTATTCAAAGGGTCTGCAAACTACTCCCAAGGATATGACGTTGTTAAAAAAACTTTTAAATTTTTGACAGTAATGTTTCCTGATAGACTTCGAACTGTGCTCCAAATCATATGAGCAAGATCACTTTTAACTAGATTACAGCAATGAGTGCTACATATGCACATATGTAGGTAAGGTACAAAATAAATTGTATATGTATTGTATTTTAGTACGCAAGAGTATAGTAAAAGCTCGGCATTTGCTCCCCCCTTTTATGATGTTACTTGCTTTCACGGGTGCGATATTTTACTTACTGATAAAAAGTATGTATTGAAATTAAAATAAAATCCATAATATGCATATTCCCAGCAGGAAATGCCTAGACTAGAGTAAAATATGTATCTAAATACCGCATTAAGAACCACACAGTTTCGACTCTTATCAGTGCTGACTAAATCTCTGTCCTCCTAAGCAAGCCACCATAGAAAGAGTCAACAAATATTAGGAGCTTAGTTTCTAAGCGATTTTTCGTCCATTTCGGAGAGTGTATGTACTTTCCACAGCTGTGATATGCCTTGTTTTTTAGTTTTGGAATTCGGAACATCTCCTAAAAAATGTTGTTCTACAGTTTGTCGGTGAGGAGATTTTTCCATCGGAAGTCTTATTCATCATCTATAAAATTTTGAGTGATGGGTAAGCGGTTAATTTTTATTCAAAGATAACATGTTACCAAAATGATCCCAAAAACAGCTCCGAAATGATACAGAAAATGTTCCAGAAGTGACCTCAAAACAGTTCCGAAACTTTCCGGAAATAATCTCGAAATTATCCCGAAACAGTAACGAAATAGTCCCGAAGTAGTTTCAAATTAATACCGAAAATCGTTATTTGATTTTTTTGAATAACCAATAACAGATCACTCTTCACTCAGATTTTTTTGAATAATGAATATAAATTATTTTTTTTATTTTTTCGTTACTCAAAAATATAAGAATGCCCATCCCTGTGAACATCAAGGTAACAAGGTTCATTAATAATATTGGTTATCACCATATGAACTTTGAAAATTTTTGGAATAACTAATTCGTTTATAAAATTAGAAAGAGTTTGAAATTCTAGTCACTGTAGCTAGTATGCAGAGTTGGGCCATTTCGAATATAAAAATATAATAGCTAGGAAATGATCCTGAAAATGGCTCAGAAGTGATCGCAAAACAGTTTCGAAATTTTACGGAAATAGTCCCGAAAATATCCCGAAACAGTACCGAAATAGTTCCGACACAGTTTCGAAATAATCCCGAACATGGTTATTTGTTTTTTTTTTTTTAATAGCCAGTAACAGTGTCCCGATTCTGTAACTCAATTCGATTGATCGACTCGACTGAAATAATCGATTTGTGGATTTTATACAGAAACGGGCTACATCTTTTAAACGAATTTTGATTATTTTTTACCCTCTCATTTCCACTAGTAGGATATAACCCAAAAAACCTATGGACTTCTGCATTCAGTCGATTCTTTGTATTCCTCGTCTGGGCTATCAGTGAACTCTTATAGGGCTGATACATTAGCGCAAATCCGGAATTAAAAAGTACAACCAAAATGAAACAGGCTACCGCTAGCTGCCACTATTTTATCGCTATTGTGTGGATTTTCCGCTAGATGTCGCCGATAAATAAGCAATTATCGGCGAGATCTAGCTTTAAACCGCAAGAAATACACTCAAAATGAGAGATTGGACGCTAGATGGCGCCGACACGATGGATTATAAATCTTCAATGTTGTGTGTATCACGATAAAATTTGGATCTGATAAAAGAAGATTTATACGCGATAATCTCCATGTATGTATCCATAGCCTTAGGTACTGAATGAGGATATGAGACCAACGCTGCGTATGCGCAACATTTTTCTAAAAACATATAAAAATCCATTACGTCACACATGTGTGGATTTGTATATATATCCGGATATATTTTAGATATGTATATTTCTTTTTTCTATCTATATACATAAAATTCAAATTATGTACCTATGTATGGACACACTTGGCTCATAAACGAATAAGCCGATCGTAACCAAATTTTACACACGCACTGGATATCTTCCAGGGATGGTCACAAGCTAAAAAATATTTTGATATATATAGGGGGCGTGGCACCTCCCATAAAAATGGAATTTTTCATTGTCCGTATCTTTGGAAGTATTCGGGTTAGACCACTGAAATTTGGTGAGGGGTTGTACGAGATCGATCCCTCTCGCCTCCTAAAAAATTGGGGATAACGAAAAAGGAGGCGTGGCACCTTCCATACGAATGAGATACTTCATAGTCGATATCTCTGAAAGTATTTATGTTAGACCACTGACATTTGGTAAGAGGTTACATGATATCGATCCCTACCACCTCCAAAGATACTGGGGATAACGAAAAAGGTGGCGTGGCACCTCCCATACGAATGGAATACTTCATAGTCCATATATGTAGGTTAGACCACTGAAATTTGGTAAAGGGTTATATGAGATCGATCCCTACCACCTCCAAAAAAAACTGGACATAAAGAAAAAGGGGGCCTGTCCCAATAGGACACAAGACACTTCTTTTTATACAGTTTTTTCTATTGGGTTTTGGAATCTGATGGTAGGGATGGGAATAGAGATGGGGTTAAGGATTAAAATAGATATAGCGATCGGGTTAGAGAAACATGCAGGGACATAAATTTGTGGAAGGCAACGTCTGCCAGGTCAGCTAGTAAATATATAAAGAAAACAAGGTTGGTTAAGCCAACAATTTAAAAAATATTTACAAAAAAAAATTAATAAATTCTTTGAAATTATTTTGTTTGTTTTATAAATAAGCTGATTAGCTTACGAGTAGCTGTGTTATTATAAAACATACAGTGACTTAAACATAGTGCACTTGTAAGCCCCTCTGAAGGAGATTGCAAGTTTATTAACCCAGATCTACACTCAAGGTTATATTAGTACGACTAAGATCCGACTTAAAAATGACTTTTCCTACTGGCACTTGCACAATAATGACGATATCATGCGTGCATATATGCATCAACCTCAACAAAAATACTTACATACATATGAACATTTGTATGTTTATATTTTGTCCAACGCATAACCGTAACTTTAAATTAAAATTTTAATGTAGGTGAGCAGCAAACATTTCGGCTTGCGCTCTTGTCCATGAGCAACACAAAAACAAGTGTTAAAATTACACTCTTGTTGTTGCATTTATTGTGAAAATATGTTGCATGCGAATTGCAGCGGCAAATATTAAAATTAATGCAAATATGCCAACTGTCGCACATTGCCAAATACTCACTAACATTCATACACTCAGCAAAGTTATTTCAGTCACTTCGCTTTCCCTACTTTTGTTTTTCGATTCATGCTTTCATAAATAAATACGAATGCGTGTGTGCACAACGAAACCTCTACATTTTATGTGCTTACTCATTTATGGCATTCCCTGCATTTGTGAAATTTCTAGCAAACTTGTCGCCGCTTCACTTTCGGCCATTACTGGCTCTGACACATTTGCATTACTGGTTCAATAAACTGGCACATTCGTTGATTCTCATCCCAGTTTCCAGCTAGTTATTTAATTTTATGTTGCTTTGTTAATTTTATTTGCGATTTTGCAGTTTTGGAGTGTTAGGTTGTTGCATTTTACTTTGTACTAGTTTCTGCTGTTGTTGCTGTTGTTGGTAGAGCTTGCATTTAGTGACACCATTAAATCGAATAGCTATACTGCAACACCTGTTATGTTGCAAAATTGTTGCTTTTTAGGGCAAATACCCATTAAATTCAGGTAAGAAATTCTTTCTTCAATTGGTTAACTAGACGATTTGGTCTCTAAACAACTTAAGCAGGCCAATTATTTCTTCATAACTGACGCTGGTTTAACAGATTTCAACCATATTGAAAGTGGTGCTAAAATTGAACATTTGAAGAGATGCAGCACAGTAGGTATCATGAGGGGACATAAAACGGATATATTTAGTATTTTGGGATTAAGTTTGGATATGGAAAAGTTTAGACTATTACAATACCCAGATCGAAATGGAGCCTAATGTGGGGTTAATGCTGCATTAAAAATGCGGAATTTTGCATTTTAGGACATGAGCTTTCGAAAAGCGTTCTTGCTGCTGCATTTAGTAAGTGCATATTTGGGTAATTTCGAATCATGGTTGCAATTTTTTTAGGCTATGAGCACGTGTGCAAAATTTTACACTTTTTATACATATCACAAACATCAGATCACTTGTTGTTTCATTTTTTTTTAATTTAATTTCCACACACGCCAGCGAGTTTGCAAGTTCTTCAAAACAAAAAAGTTTAGAAATGAAAGAATATCAAGAAACAAGTACTGCCCACTCAACTTTTTGCTTTCGAATCCCCTTTTTTCTTCGAAGAGCGCAGGGTTGATTCTGCTTTTATAATGCTAAATGCAGAAATAAAGTTGCATTAAGTAGCAGCCGAAAATTGGCAGAGGCCGCCGTGGTGTAGCGGTTAAGTGTTCGGCCTTCTAAACCAAGTCGTGGCGGCACGATGCCCGGCAAAATTAACATCAAAAATTATTTAGAAAAAGAATTTTTCTAAACGGGGTCGCCGCTCGGCAGTAGTTTGGCAAACTCTCCGGGTATATTTCTGCCATGAGAAGCTTCTCAGCAAAAAATTCATTTGCTTTGCAAGTGCCGTTCGGAGTCGGCAAAAAACTGTAGGTCCCGCCAACTTGTAGGAAAACTAAAAAGCAACACACCACAAGTTGGAAAGAGAAGCTCGGCTAAAAATCTCGTTAGAGGTTATGAAAACCTGTTGGTATATCGCCGCCATTAGTTTCTTTTTTTTTTAACTACTATGCCGGCCACCATGTTATAGCGATAGTGTGCTCGGTATACTACAATAAGTGTTGGGGGATCTCAACCGGGTAAAATCAACATCAAAAATTCTTTAGAAAAAAGTTTGTCTAAATGGGGTCACCCATCGGCAGTGGTTTGGCCGAAATGTTTTTAGCAAAAATTAATCTGCCTTGCAAGTACTGTTCCAGCTCGACATAAAACTGTAGGTACCGTCAAATTGCAGGGAAAAATTCAAAGCAGCACACTACATATCGGAAGAGAAACTCGGCACAAAAATCTCTTTAGTGGTTCTAATGAGAACCTTTAGGTGTATCGCCGCCTTTCTTGTAATGTGGAGTCACGCTCATAGTGTGGCCTTGCTGGCATAGCTCTGAACAAATTCTCTTTACACGATTGCTTTTTTTGCTCTCTCGACCACGGTGGGTCTCGAAGGCATCTTGCCCACTTTTTCATACAGGTTAGTGTGAATAAAATGGATAGACTGAACATTACATCGCCCCAGATGACAATTGTCCCACTATGTGCCTAGGCCTGCTCTAAACTAATTTCTCAAACATAAATTACATTAGTAGATATTTAATTTCGTTATCGCTAGGTAATTAACTTGCATTACCAATTAACGTGTGCACATAACTAATAGACAACCGGAAGGAAGTTTCTGTCGCCAAACTAAATTGACACGCTTTTTGCACAACACGATGCGCATAAATATTAACAATGCGGTTACACGCACTAATCAAATGCATTAATAGTCTTATGCACAACTATGCTTACATGCATAGCAACAACAAAAAAAAAGTTATAAATATACATTTGTATATGCTAGAGATGGGAGCTTGACTATCGATAGCCCAAGCGTTCATTCCAACTTTGAATGTTTCAAAGCTTAAAAGCACGAGGATAGTCATAGAGTTCAGCCTTTAGTCGCAGACGTGACGATTCAAAGCTATTTGTTCTATAATTGAATAATTGAAAGAAATGTCAGAATTAAAATTAAATCGGGAAACGAAACCTCATGCTCATCTATTTTTGTACCGAGAAATTAGTTCCAAAAAAAAAAAATTGACTATTTTTGTCTCAAAAGACTTTCCCAAGACCTTCTCACTACTTTCACTCCCAACTTTTTCGTAATTAGTACCTTGCGTCCCGTTATCCGCTCTCATCACTAGCTTGTACATTAAAGTTAAGTGTGGTTGGCGGCATTTTGCAATTGATGACCAAATGAAATTAGTTGCAGTTAACGCTGACAAAACATGTGATTAAATTATTGCTTGGGGCTTCGTCAACAACTACGTCAAGCGGTGTGTCGGTCAACCACAATTTTACGACTTATGTACATACATCTTCACTCAATAGTGTGCTCAAACAACCGTAAAGAATGTAAAAGTGAGGAATTTGATCACAATATTCATAAAAATATAAAGTGTATTAAGATATTGTAAATATATATGTACATATAAGTTTGCATATATTTATTGGTTTGTGTAATTGCATTTGTTGTTTTTAGATTGCATTAATCTGCGAATCACTCAATTGTCACAATCGAAAAAATAGCAATCAAACTATTAATATAGCCACAAACCGCTGCGGTGGTGATTAACTACTTGTCACACATTAATTGTACAGATAAGGATCTCTTGCGGTTTAATGACCCTAGCCAACACATGCGTCATTATATATACATATGTATGTGGTCTAAGTTATGATTTTGTACGATAAATAAAGCACTTCCTCGGCTAAATAAAGAAAAAATCAGGGTCAATCGCCCGATTATTAAAACAAATATAAGCCAGCGAGATTTATACTACTTAAATGCTATCTTTGCTACTTTAGATAGACCAAAAATTTGTGTGCTACAGCATACTACACTTTCTAACTATAATAAAATGACACTTTGAAACATTTTCTATCGATTCCTGAAAACTATGTTTGCGCATATTTGCCCGCCGTTACGTAAACTTCCATTAAAAGTATACGTAACATTTTTATACGCAGCTTACTTGTACTAGTGCAAGGGCATTATAATTTTGTTCACATAACGGTACTACGTAACGGCACAAAATAATCGAAATAGATATAGAGTTCCCTATAAGAAAGTTCTGAGGTTGAAAAGAAGAGTTCATTAAGGCATGTCCGTCCGTCTGTCCGTCCGTGTATACGATAACTTGAATATAAATTGAGATATTTTCGTGAAATTTTGTATACAGGTTACTTTCTGATCCAGGTATGTTGCTATTGAAAATGTGCGAAATCGCCCCCTTTTACGATATCGAAAACTTTGAAAGTCAGACAAATTGATATAACTTGAGGAAAAAATGAGATATTTGTATGAAGTTTGTTATACCGGGTACTTTCTGGCCAAGGTATAATGCACTTGAAAATGGGCCAAATCGGATGATAACCACGCCCCCTTTTCGATATCAAAAATCACATAAATTTACATATCTAAAAAAAATTGAGATATTTGCATGAAATTTGGAATATAGGTAACCTTCTGTCCATGGTAGATTGATATTGAAAATGGGCGAAATCGAATAATAACAACGCTCAGTTTTCGATATCGAAAATTTCGAAAATCACATAAATTGACATATCACGGTAGCTAAAATAGCTAAAATGATATAAATTTATTTGTGAATCCCTCTGGCCATTCTATTATGATTTTTTGATAAATGTTGTTAAGTGTATGGAATAAACTCTACTCAACTTTGTGTGTGATTTAAAATTTCACTGAAAATCCAGTCCTGAATTTTAATAATTCAGTGAAGTAAAAAACGTGATGTGATATTTTGAAAGTAAAACATATAGGTGAGGCAGCTGTAGCTCCTCTTTCAGATATACTGTACTCTGACTTCGAGTCTCACTGTAACGACTAATCAACTTAGCGACTTAAAAATAGCCCAACTAAAGCTTACAATGGGTTTCTGCACTTTTATAAATAGGCTTTGATTTAAATTTAAGCAGGCATTTGAAAAGAAACTCATTTAAAGATATCCTAGTAAAAAATGTTTTAATAACTCGCCACTTACTTTTTTTTCAATGGAATGTTGTTATGCTGACTTTCGGTTCATTTGTAAAAAATTACATACTTTACATGTTTTTACGGATGTATGAATGAGATTTGTTGTCATTAACCGTTCACATATGAATTTTTATGAATAATGCACACATATGTACATGGGCATTATAAAAAGTGTTGCCAAGTGAAAATAAACTCATCTAAAGAGTGCTCCTTGACTATATATAAGGAAAGGAAAGGAAAGGAAACGAAAGGGAAGGAAAGGAAAGGAAAGGAAACTAAAGGGAAGGAAAGGAAAGGAAAGGAAAGGAAAGGAAAGGAAAGGAAAGGAAAGGAAAGGAAAGGAAGGGAAAGGAAGGGAAGGGAAGGGAAAGGAAAGGAAAAGAAAAGAAAGGAAAGGAAACGAAAGGAAAGGAAAGGAAAGGAAAGGAAAGGAAAGGAAAAGAGAGGAAAGGAAACGAAAGGAAAGGAAAGGAAATAAAAGGAAAGGAAAGGAAAGGAAATGAAATGAAAGGAAAGAAAGGAAAGGAAAGGAAAGGAAAGGAAAGGAAAGGAAAGGAAAGGAAAAGAAAGGAAAGGAAAGGAAAGGAAAGGAAAAGAAAGGAAAGGAAAGGATCATTTTGGGGTCATGGTGGAGTCATTTTGGGCTATTATTGCGGTTATTTTAGGATCATTTTGCTATGAATTTTGGGTCCTTTTGGGGTCGTTTTACGATTATTTTGTGGTTTTTTTCAGGAGTACTCTCATACTCCTTAAGGAGTATTCTTTACATGTTTCAACATACTATTTTCGTTTTTGAAGCGTAAGTAATCATTATGATTGCAGCAGTAACTTATTCACTTTTATTTACTTTGTGCTGACTAACTGACTGCGCTTGCCAATATGCTTTTGAACTGTGAAAATATTTTTTTTTTAATAATTTTTAATTTGCTATCATAATGGACAACGATGAAATTAAATACATAGTTGGGCATAAAAGTGTTGAAAAACATAAAAAGTTTTTTCTTGTTTTCGGTAATATTAATTACTCAATGAGGCTGTTGGTGACTTTTTATACCATTCATGAACATTTTCTTCATGACTTCACGGATCATTATGCGATCGAAATTTAAAAATTGAAAACTAACTATTATAACCAACTTATATAACAAAAGTAACTGTTACTTGCGGTCCCTGATAATAACCTGAAAAAATGTTAAAAAAAAGTGTTGATATTTTGTCACACTTTGCGTTACCACTTAACTGAGTTGCCACCTCTCTTAAATTGAAGAAAACATAGTTAAGTTAGATATGTCAATATGGGTTTCAACCGGAAGGTATTTAACTCCGAATTTCAGTGTTGCCAGTTGATGAAAAATATCAAGAAGAAAGTAAATTATACGGCAACCTCGAAAAGTGCAGAGTAAATTTTGGTCTCACAAGAACTATTATTTTATATTACGCTTTGTGTAGTGATATGGTGTGTTATGCTTTATTAAGTTATGCGCAATTATTTTCTGTTGTGTTACCTTATTTTATGCTATGTTATGTTATGCAATTTTATGCTATGTTATGTAATATTATAGTATGGGGTTTTATGGTGTCTAATGTCATGTTATAATTATTATGCTAGCTTACGCTATATTCTTTTATGTTATGTTATGTTATGTTATGTTATATTATGTCATTTTATTTTATGTAATATTATATGTATTATGGAGTTTTATGGTCTCTTATAAACATTATGTTGTGTTAATGTTAACTATGTTATGTCATGTTATGTTAATATGTTATGCTACGTTATGTTGTCTTATTTTATTTTGTTATGTTATGTTATGAGATGTCATAATAAGCTCCCAGCCAAACATAAAATATATGCAGCTTTCAACATACCCAAAGACCGCGTTATCCTTACCGGTTTTACATTGCTTTCACTTGGCTTCTTTATGCAACGAATTTACAGCTATCATTATTAAATTTATAAATAAATGATCAAATGAAATTTTCACATAATTATAGCAAGTGCAGAAAATGCGATAATTATTTAACAAGTTTATTGTGCCAATTTATATAAGACAACAACACAAAAAAAAAAAAAAAAAAATGCAAGTTAATGAAGTCATACAAAAACAACTCAATATTAAACCAAAACAAATAGGATGAGGCGTGAAAAACTTGATAACTGCGGTTTTGCCTTTGAAAAATGGCATTCATTAAAATTACTGTAATTCTAATTAAAAACGTAAAATAATCAGCGCATTAAATGAATAAATACTATTGAAATGTTAATTTAAGGTAGGATTTTTTTTGCAACAAGAATAGCATTTTTTTTTTTTTAATTTTGCTTTGTGTAAGAGATATGTTTTTCTGCCCATTTACGGGTTTTTAATTGAAATTTATAGCTGTGAATGGCGCCAGCAGAGAGAATCGGACGTGCACACATACATATGTGGTAGTTTAATACACACATATGCATGTGTACAAGTGTGTGTGACAAATGTATGTGAAATCAGATTGTGAAAACAAATAGCAAATTGTTAGCAAAATCCCCAAGCATTAAGCTAGAAATCGCTCGAAAAGTGAGCGCAATAAATATTAGAAAATTGTTTATCTCCTAAGCTAAAAAAATAGCAAAAAAAAAAATAAAGCGCAATACTCAAACAACGAATTGTTAAAAAACTGTGGATTTCCTTGTGTCGTTGTTGGCTGTTGAAATCCCCAAAGCAACACATGTTTCACGTCCTGTCTTGTTTCACTTGTCTTGTCGAGACATGAGTTGCGACAATTGTCTGTGAAAGCTGGTTAAGTCTCGAAAAAAAATAAAACTATCAAAGAGGAGAACGTAACAGTGCACAGTGGGCCAGCTACATACATTTTTTGGAAACAAGTAGAAGAGTGTTCCAAGGTCATTGAAGTTTTTAGCTAGTTAAGGAAATTGTTGAAATCAAATAAAACCTTACTGTTATTCCAAATTGGAGATTTAGCTCAAAACATAAAGATATCTTCATAGAACTTGGCGCATAAATTACCCTCATAAAAATTATTGACTGTCCCAAAAATAGTTGAAATCGGCCATTATCTAGGGGTAGCTGCCTTAGGCCCAGTTTTCGGTGCAAGTTTAGGTTCAAGTAGCTGCCGCAGAGGCACACTTAGGCCAGTTTTGAAAGGCCCGTTGTGATACCACCAACACAAGGAAAGTCAGTCCCGGGACCCAGCCATGTGGAAAATCCCTGAGTTGTTGGGATTTGCGGTGCAAGTTTAAATCACAGACAAAGTTGACTGCATTGAAAAACCGCACCTTAACCCTCAAATGCATACTGTGCTATATAAGGTACATCTAGGTACAGCCATTAAATCCTTTACAACTCCTGCAAAATAATATGCATCGAATTTTTTTTTAACCATATAAGAACTAAAAAATCAGCCTTACAATAAAATATTTTCACAGCTTTCTGACGTTTATATTTAGTTGTCGGCGAGCTAAGCAAGCAAAATTTTACCTTCTTTTTTGAGCTGAGGTCATGCATTTAAGGAAAAAAAAATAAAATTTTGTCACTTTTAGGAAAATTTCATAAAATATGGCAAGCATTTTATGAAATTTTCGTAAAGGGGATGCAAATAAGGGCAAGCAATTACTTCAGGAATCGATAGAAAATATTCCAAACTTAAATTTTATTACAGTTAGAAAGTGTAGCACGCCGTAGCACACATACTTTTGTAGGTAAAAACACAAAAGCAACACACAACAATTTGGAAAGAGAAGCTCGACAAAAATCTCGTTAGAGGTTATGATAACGATATACCCGGCCCCATTATTATTATTATTTGTCAATTTTGGTTTTGTAACAAATCGGTTTCGGCGATCCGCCATCTTCAGTGTTTTATTTCGTTCTAGTGGTTAAATAACAATAATTCCCACAGAGCCAAATTTTGGTAGAGAGCTTAGATTCGCCGTCAGAAAGAAAACTCCAAAAGTCATCATCGATCTCATGTGTGCTAGAAAGGTTATTCGGATTGAAACGCCAAAATTTTCGATTTTATGGACTTTTCTCTAAAACGGTAACCAGTTCTGAGACTGTAAAATTAACTCTGCAAATTATATGAAAATATATACATATATGCACCGTATTAACTTTTCAGGATTTTTCTCGAAAAATTTAGTATGTGCAGAAAACTTTTCTTTTACCGTTTATTTGACACCAAGTTCTCCATCGACAATGAAAAAGGTTAGTTTTGTAAAGCCTTTGTTCTCGAACTAGAGCCACCTTTTCTCCATCCATAATATCAAAAAATACTAGTCCGATATCTTGTACAACGAAAATTCCGAAGGAAAATTTTTTTTGGGGAGCTTAGGTTCACCCCGAGTTAAAAAGCTAGCTGCAAAAGTCCCCATCCATTCCACTTGTGGCAAAAAAGTTATTCGGCGACAAAACTCAAGAAAGATTCAAATTTGAGGGTTTTTTTTTTAGATTTTTCTCGCCTTTTGATCGATAGGGACTTTTGCAGTTTTATTTCTTGGTGTGAACCCAAGCTCTCCAAAAAAAAAATTTCTTTATAAAACTGCATCACTAAAATCTAAAAATTAGATATTGAAAAAAAATGAATATTTTCTGCGACTGAGCCACTGTGCAGCGGTTAGAGCAGTGAAGTACACTGAGTAAAATGTATGCTTCTATTATTGAAAGTTTTAGATTACTTGTTCTATGGAATACATTTTATAAATAGACAGCTGTAAACCTAGCAAACGATATAATTTTCTTAAATTAAAATATTGACAGTTGCGATGCCAGGTATGGACTTTATTCAATGTTAAAAGGTTCGGCGTTAGCAACATAACTTTACAAAAATAAATATAAGCGTTGCCTACATTTCGGCGTATGACGTTGTACTGATGTTAGCAGCAGGCCGATTAAAATTGGAGCTGTACATTACATTACATTAAAATTGGATCTGTAAGCGTTGCCTACATTTAGGCTATACTACTAACAGTATGACGTTGTACTGATGTTAGCAGCAGGCCGATTACATCAAATTTGAGCTTTACATTACATTACATTAAAATTGGATCTGTAAGCGTTGCCTACATTTAGGCTATACTACTAACAGTATGACGTTGTACTGATGTTAGCAGCAGGCCGATTACATAAAATTGGAGCTGTACATTACATAAAATAGGTTGTTGACTATTTTTAGGGTATGCTGTTAACAGGTTAAGACTGTACTGCTCTAAAGTCATAAATATGCTCATTGAGTTTTCATAAATATTATAATTGCATAAGTTGATAAAAAGTGATATACAATAGCTTTACCGCGGCAGTCCCCGAGTGCCACACGTCCTTTTTTTAAGTATATTTCTCTATACTACAGAATTTTTTCAAGTGTATCAGATTTCCAAAAAATGCCTTATTGCATGCCACACTAGGATGTCGCACAACTAAGGATTTATCATTTTGGAGCAGTTTATTTAAAACGTAAAGCTTAATTTATACGATTTTGTAAGAATGAAAAACAGTGCACAAATACCATCAAAGGAAAAAAAGTTTCTAAATTCAAGAGAATTTAATAATTTAAAGCAATCGGCTTTTGAGAAGAAATGTAGTTGTTATATGCTCAAGGAACTTTGTGTTCTAAACTTGGTATGTATTTATATGTTATGTATGTATGTGTGTATATGACATTAGTCCTTGTATGCAAATAAAGAGCAATGGAATGCCCCATTAAAAAAAAGTTAAATTGATCTTCTCTTTAGAGTCCTTCAAGTGTGACGTCATACGTTTAACGAAGTAAATACTAACGTGTAACAACTGCAGGCGGTCCCTAGAACTGTTCCTCCACATGTTTTCCTCTAAACATCACAATTCTTTTAACTACCTTCATCTTCATCTTGTTGACAGCAAAAATTTAGCAAAAACAATTGCACCAACAAGTGGGATAAATAAATCAATCCGCTTTGCTTACAAAGCCATTTCTCGGTAATAAAAAAATGCAATGCAACTGCATTGAAGAGATAAAGTTGCTGAGTTGACAACAAAAAGGCATGAATACAAATTTTGCAATAAATTTTCTTCATTGCAACGAAATCTCAGAGGAGCTGCTTGTGAGACGACAAAATACAAGTGTCGGATAGAATAAAATTATTTTATGGAAATCGGCTTAAAGAAAATTCGTCACAGAACAACAATGTTTTAGTGATTTTTTTTTTTTTTTTTGTTAAAAGGGAGAGGAAGTTTTTAAACTGAAATAGAAGTTAAGTACATAGAGTGATTGTTTTTGGAAGACTTTCCGGTGACCTAGAATTTGAGAGATCTCAAAATGGTTCGTGCATATTTTTCTGGTAGTCAAAAATAATATCTTCATACAGAAGAGAAGTCTCTCCGTGCCGACCATTCTTTCAGACCTTAGTGACATTGTAAATTTATAGAGAAAAATCCGCTAGGTGGCGCAATGGAAAGCATTTTCCTTTGCAATTGATTATGGTATCGCTTTATCATTTTCGCTATCCAGCAAAGTGGAGAAGTGTCGTGATGGGGGAACAACCGTTTTTGTTGGAAGTTAAGGAAATTAAATTAAAGAAAAGTAAAAAAGAGGAGAAAAGGAAATAAAGGAAAGGAAAGGAAAGGAAAAGAAAGGAAAGGAAAGGAAAGGAAAGGAAAGGAAAGGAAAGGAAAGGAAAGGAAAGGAAAGGAAAGGAAAGGAAAAGAAAGGAAAAGAAAGGGAAGTAAAGGAAAGGAAAGGAGAGGAAAGGAAAGTAAAGGAAAGGAAAGGAAAGGAAAGGAAAGGAAAGGAAAGGAAAGGAAAGGAAAGGAAAGGAAAGGAAAGGAAAGGAAAGGAAAGGAAAGGAAAGGATAGGTAATGAAAGGAAAGGAAAGTAAAGGAAAGGAAAGTAAAGGAAAGGAAACGAAAGGAAAGGAAAGGAAAGGAAAGGAAAGGAAAAGGAAAGGAAAGGAAAGGAAAGGAAAGGAAAGGAAAGGAAAGGAAAGGAAAGGAAAGGAAAGGAAAGGAAAGGAAAGGAAAGGAAAGGAAAGGAAAGGAAAGGAAAGGAAAGGAAAGGAAAGGAAAGGAAAAGGAAAGGAAAGGAAAGGAAAGGAAAGGAAAGGAAAGGAAAGGAAAGGAAAGGAAAGGAAAGGAAAGGAAAGGAAAGGAAAGGAAACGAAAGGAAAGGAAAGGAAAGGAAAAGAAAAGAAAAGAAAAGAAAAGAAAAGAAAAGAAACGAAAGGAAAGGAAAGGAAAGGAAAGGAAAAGAAAGGAAAGGAAAGGAAGGGAAAGGAAAGAAAAGGAAAGGAAAGGAAAGGAAGG
>CAXKVI010000002.1:147210051-147255424 GCA_964058755.1 Campiglossa producta | reverse complement strand
GATCATTCAAGGATCATTTCATGGGTGATTTTGGGGTTAATTTAGGATCATTTCGGGGTCATATAGACTACCTTACTTGTTTTCAATAGTTCTTTCTACATCGTCCTTTGCATCTTTGTTTTACTAATTCCCACTAAGTAATGTGTTTAACCTTATTCTAACTTATTTGTAAGCAATGACATTTATCACTTTAGATACTCTTAACGACTTCATTCTCTTAAATTCGTTCAAACAACAAAAAAAATGTCTGAAAGAAGCGAAGACAGAAAAATTCAGAAACAGCCAACTGGTACGCACCAGACCTTAATAACATTAAATTAATAAAAAATGCAGCCACTAATTAGGCGCAATATTTTTCGCTAACAACTTTTTTTTCTTCTCTGTGAAATAAATAGAAAACAATTTGCCCTTTTTAAATGCATTCTACAACTTTTTACATTAATGCGAGCACAAACTTTCTGATTGTACTTGCTGCAAGAGGACGATGCTGCCGACAGCACAAAACTGCGCGCTTAAAGCTTTTTCGAGCGCACAAAAGGCTAATTAATACAAAACCGTTACAAATTATTTGCGTTCGCTGTTACGCTGTAGTCGGATGATCCCCAAAATGTGTTGCTGCTTAGCGTCAAACTTACCCTCTCCCGCAATATTAAAGCCAATTTATAAACATGAAATTTGAACAAGTTCAAGTAAATTACCCTTATTGCCTTAGTACCCTTAGTACGAGCGCGCTCACAGCGCTGAAGCTAATTTAACAAAAAATGGGGAAAATTTATTTTTATTTTTTTCCGCGAAGTTGAAAAAATTGCTTGTTTGCTAATTTACTAGCATCCTTTGCAAATTTTGCTCGGTAAATAGTAACAAGCAAACGAAAGCTTGTTTACTCAATGCAACTTGATCTACTGCAGATGAATGAATTTATCTATTTATTTATATTTTTTTTTATCTTGTCTTCCTAGGCAACAATTTGTTGTTTTTGTTGCTCGTGCATGCTTCTCTGTGTTTTTTTTTTGTTGTCTTTTTAGTAGCACAAAAAATTTAGCTGCACACGCTTTTACAATAGCAGCAGGATAATGATGGCAACGCCAGTAGCTATGCATGTAAAAAAGGCGCACCATGGCGTATGAGTGATGTAAAACAGTTGTAGAAAATGCGTCGCTACTGTATTTTAGCGAAAAATATGTAACGTTACTGCACTATAAATCAACCACGTATGTAAGCTTGTGAGTAAGGACCGTGAGGGATTCGATTAAAATTAATTTTTAAAATTTTTCCTTTACTGTTTTTTTTCTTTAGTCATTATATTTTGCCTTAGTTTATTTTATCTTATTTTATTTTATTTTGTTTTGTTTTATTTTTTTTTCTTTTGCTTTGTTTTATTTTTTTTTCTTTTATTTTAAATTTATTTTATTTTATTTAATTTTATTTTATTTTATTTTATTTTATTTTATTTTATTTTATTTTATTTTATTTTATTTTATTTTATTTTATTTTATTTTATTTTATTTTATTTTATTTTATTTTATTTTATTTTATTTTATTTTATTTTATTTTATTTTATTTTATTTTATTTTATTTTATTTTATTTTATTTTATTTTATTTTATTTTATTTTATTTTATTTTATTTTATTTTATTTTATTTTATTTTATTTTATTTTATTTTATTTTATTTTATTTTATTTTATTTTATTTTATTTTATTTTATTTTATTTTATTTTATTTTATTTCATTTTATTTCATTTTATTTTTTTTATTTTTTTTATTTTTTTTTATTTTTTTTTTTTATTTTTTTATTTTTTTTTTATTTTACTTTATTTTATTTTATTTTATTTTATTTTATTTTATTTTATTTTATTTTATTTTATTTTATTTTATTTTATTTTATTTTATTTTGTTTCATTTTATTTTATTTTATTTTACTTTATTTTAAATTTATTTTATTTTATTTTATTTTTTTTATTTTATTTTATTTTATTTTTTTTTTTTATTTTTTTTTTTATTTTTTTTTATTTTTTTTTTTATTTTTTTTAATTTTTTTTTTTTAATTTATTTTATTTTATTTTATCTAATTTTTGTTTATTTTTTTTATTTCTTTTTTTTTTTTTTTTTTTTTTTTTTGTTTTTTTTTTTTTTATTTAACCCTTTCGTCCCTGAATTCATATCTTTCATATTTGAGTAAACAGCTGAGATTTTGGGGCTAAGTTCAACTCACGTTTACCATTTGTACTGAAATAATTGATGTATGAGTTGGGTTGAGTCCTTGGTGGCGAGGGGGGTGTGGTACATATATGTACCGTCAGGGATTTTGTGTGGTACATATTGGTACCAACAGGGCTGAAAACATAAAATAAATTGTTTGTGTGGTACATATATGTACCGTCAGGGTTTTTGTGTGGTACATATTTGTAGCAACAGATAAGAAAACATAAAATAAATTGTTTTAGCGGGCCTAAACGAATCATTAGGAACCATCCAATCGAGAACCCGGTTAATAGGGATATTATTATGTAAGCTTTCAGTTTCAGTTTTCTTCCTTTTCATATCGCTGTGCTTTCTTAGATGTAGAAGTTTTTTGAAAATCACTTTCACTTTCTTCCTCTATTTGCATTTCTTCGTCACTACTCCCAAATAATGATTCTCCTTCATATTCGCTGGATCATATTTGTCAGACGAACCATCAGAAAAATCTGACAAATCTTCCATGAAAAGCTCCAGCTCCTTTTGACTCAGCGAACGTTTATTCATTTTCCACCTGGAAAGAAAATAGATATGCTGCTAACCCTGATGGTACATATATGTACCACTAGAAAATCCGGGTGGTACTTATTTGTACCACAAACTAAATGAGCTAACAAAATTTGTATATGAAACAAATAAAACAAACTATGTGCTTTCCGATATTCTTTTAGGGTTTTTCCTAAAAATAAAACGAAATTATGTACTTCCACTTGTGGTTTTCACCTTATTTTGACTACCAAACCTTTACTCAGTCGAATTCTGCGACAAAAACACGTGCATAAAACATCAGCTGTTTAACGATGTGCTTCCATGTTTTACTCAACTGTCAGGGTTCCCAGCTGGTACACTTGTAATTCGTTTTTAGGGTAATTAAAAGCATTTAAGGTACTGAAATTGGTGCTGGTACACATGTGTACCAACAGGGACGAAAGGGTTAATTTTTTTTTTTGTCAATATGGGTCGACGCCATGATGATTTCTATATTAGTGATTTGTACCTTCTCATACAAACTTTGTAAAATGTTCATGAAGGGTATAGAAATTGATCTTTAGCAAATATTTTGAATATCCCTAGTAAGCGAAAATGAGCCAACTTGTACTATCCTTGCTTCTTTTGCAGCCCGCTTGTCTAGTTAAGCTTATATTTGATGTTGGATAATTGGATTGCAATACTTACAAGTCTATTGGAGGTTTCTTATTGCTCAATTTTGGTGGTATTACACTCATCGGCAGTGGTTATAATAGTTACAACATTTTTTTCTTCTACTTTTCTTGAGCTCTTCTGCTTTTCTTTTGACGACATGTTCGACACGGAAACGGAAATTCATTACGCGTCGCCGAATTGCCTCGTTCTCTTTGTAAAGAAGGTGGGATCACTATTGTGTAGTAGTATCTTCAATATGAAGAAACATGTAACGATTGTGGTTGAAAGTAGTGGGGTGGAAGTGTTCTCTTATATTATTCACATAACTTCGACTTTTAAAATTAAAAATTATTTTTTAAATAGTATCGACTTTTTAGAAATTCCTAAGCCATATTAATTGATCACCACTGTAAGCATACCCTTGATCTTTTAGCTGTTGCTAACAGCGCCCAAAAGTATGCCATTAAAAATGCGCTCATTGCAACTCCTCACTTTGCAAACTAGAGATGTTTCGAGTGTTGAATTTTCAACATTCCCGGACTCAAATGCATTTGCGGATGCCTTTTTAAGAAATATTTTACTTAGCATGAAGTGACAATCGTTACTCGTCTGTAAACACGATAACTTGAGTCAATATTAAGATATCTTATTAAAATTTTGTATGTGAATTCCTGGGAACTTATCTGCTATTGTCGTTTAAAATGGTAAAATAGGTTTATAGTCAGTAAAATTCGTACAAAAAAGGGTCAACTGGCGAGATTTAGCAGCATAGAAAATTCGGCTTAGATATTGTTAAGAAGGTTAAATTTATATTAATAACCGATTTGCGGGAATGGTTTTTTTATTTAGATCGATATGGCTCACTTTGTTTGAAGAACTCATGTAACCATTTTTGTCAAGAAAAGTCATTCTCAAATTTTTAGTTAAACCCGTTTTGCTCTAAATTTAAGGCTTCATTATGTATGGCGAACGATAGCTCAGACGAACGTTTCGTCTGCTCACAACATCGCATAGCCATCGCATTATCTATCATTTTCGTTCGCTCAATAGATTTTTTTTTAATTTTCGACTTTTCTTTGGCATAAAAAATTAAAATGAAAGTAAATGCGATGGCTAGGCAATATTGTGAGCAGACGAATCGTTCGTCTGAGCTGTCGTTCGCCATACACAATGAGGCCCTTAGTGTAGAAAGTTATTAGTAAAAAATTAGGGATGTTTTTTTTATTTGCTCCTGGATTTTTTCTTAATAGTAGAACTTTCTGAAAATGTGACGCCTTACTTGCCTATGGAAGCAAAACAGTTCTCCAGAAAACAGATAAGACATTTTTTTTGGTTCTTTTTACAACCAAGTTTGTATAAGGTTTTTAAAAAATTTCTAAAAATGCATGATCAGATTCGAGAAATAAGGGTTTTTCGACTCTCTCAAACTTTCGTGGATCAAATCTGCTCATGCGGGAGGCAATTTAAAGGCATTTTTGCAAAGTGGAAGATCGTTTTATTTCAGAATTTTTTTCAATAACGCCCTATCTCAGAATTAGTTTGAGTAACACCCTATCAGAGAAAACGTTTCAAAACGCTCTATTAGAAAGGCTTTACTACTTTATTTTTGTCCAACTAATAACACCTCCGCAGCAATTGATATAAAAATGCCTCAGTTTACGCTTTTGTTTTCTGTCTTTCAAACTTCTACTTCCCTCCAAACCGAGGGAATTTATGATTTTCGGCCACTTGCGAATGACGAAAATTGGAAGGCCCTCAGAATAATGAATTTGTGGGAAATTTCAGTCCTGCTCCAACAAAATAATGCCTATCTCTACATGTAATAAAATTGTAACAGGTCGATGTGTGTACATGGCAGATTAAGGGGAAGCATTATGAAGCGAAAAGAATCCAAATCAACCATTTTAGATATTTTTGTGTGTCTGTCTGTCTGTCTGTCCGTATGTTTGTGGCCGTACCGTAATGAATGGAATTGAATGGAACTTTTTTCGTTGGATTGCTCGACGCTCAACTTAAAATTTATGATATTACTTTTTTCGATATCTCAACCGGTTTTGGAGTTATCGCCAAATATTTGGATCATGTTTGTCTATTGTGGTCATAACACTCTAAAAGTACTGAATGGAATTAAATCGTTGGATTGCTAGACGCTCAAATTAAAGTTTAAGATATTATTTTTTGCGATATCTCAACGGGTTTTGGGGTTATCGCCCAATATGTGGACCAGGGGTGACCAAAAATGTTTTAGTACAATATGGGTGTCAAACGAAAGCTGTCAATGAGTGCTATAATATGCGATTTGATTCATTGAAATATCGGAAATGGTTTGGGAGATATCTTGAAATTTCGATAGCTCGACCTGTTTCGGAGGTATCGACGAATTTTTCCACAAAAATTTGTTAGTAAATTATGGTACCCTTGAGTGCTGAACTCCAGTCTTTCTGTTGGATTTTATTCTTTGCTAACCCAGCTGCAAAAAAAAAAAAACAGAAATTATACGCATACGAAGTCGCAGGCACCGGGTAGTACAAAATAGGAATATGAAAAGAATCCAACGGCGATATTAATTCCAAGAAAATAGTCTATTGAAAAACAATATCCGCTTGCTCAACTGCATGTTAATCCCATAGAGCAGGATAAAAATAAAGAAAAGGATTTGAGAGAAATGTGCACTTATAATTCCCGAAGTACACCAGGAATTTTTTGATTTTCTAATGAAATAAAACTAATTTAAACTCAGCTACTAGAAGTTACAAATTTTATTACTTTTGTGTTACAGCTTTTCTAATCAAATAGCCGAAATAGGGCGTTTTTGAAACAAAATCTGAGATAGGGCGTTTTTCAACAAAAAATTTAAATAGGGCGTTTTTGAACTGACTGCTGAGATAGGGCTATCTTCCACTCAGGCATCGATATACAAACTTTGAAATAACAAGTAAGGAAAGCTGTCTTCGGCTGTGCCGAAGGCTTTATACCTTCCATGAATAAGCGTCACGATTTTCACTGTTCGATCCCCAGTACAGCCTGTGCGAATTTAACGTTAGCTCATACCCTAATTATCGGAACTATCGATTATATGGGGGCGATGTGTTTCGTTGGTCCAATCTAATTGATTTTTAACATCGACATTCCACATTCTAAAATAGCAATAGTTACGAAATTTCACGACCCTACCTATATAATTATAGGAGTTATAGCCCAAAATCCGTTTATCGGAACCATCGATTGTATGGGGGCTATATTAAATATTTATCTCATCTCAATGATTTTCAACATCGCTATTTCACATATAAAAATAGCAATACTTACAAAATTTCACGTTCCCAGCTTTATAATTACAGGAGTTATAGCCCGAAATCCGTTTATCGGAACAATCGATTGTATGGGAGCTATATGAAATATTTATCCCATCTCAATTATTTTCAACATCGATATTTCACATACGAAAACATCAATACCTACAAAATTTCACGTTACTAGCTCTTTAATTATAGAAGTTATAGCCCAAAACCCGTTTATCGGAACAATCGATTGTATGGGAGCTATATGAAATATTTATTCCATCTCAATGATTTTCAACATCGATATTTCACATATAAAAATATCAATACCTACAAAATTTCACATTAGCTCTTTAATTACAGAAGTTATAGCCTGAAATCCGTTTATCGGAACAATCGATTGTATGGGAGCTATGAGTAGTTTTGGTCCGATCTTGCTGGTTCCGACGAATGATTATACTCATATAAAATAAAGCCTCCATACCAAATTTCATCGAGATATCTCTAAAATTGAGGGACTAGTTTGCGTACAAACAGACGGACGGGCGGACAGACGGACATGGCTAAATCGAATCAACTCATCGTCCTGATCATAACGGTATACTTATTAGTGGGTATATCTCTTCTTCTTCTCATACTTACAAACATCGGACCAAAGTTATAATACCATTTCATGTTCATGAACGGTATAAAAACAACGTCCATTTTGGAATTCAGGGAAAAACAAATCCTAATCGTTTGCTTGAGAACTGCATAAACCGCCTACTTGTTTTTAATTATTCGAATAATGTCCAGGCATTTCACCACAAACCCAACACCGGCACTCCCAAAAAAATCCATGGGGTCCAAACGCTCATGTTCTAATTGTGTTAGCTCCAGGTTCAATAATTTCAATGCGAATATTCGCAACATCTCTATTTCACAACTTCAGCTGTGTGTGTGTAAATAGCGTTACGCATACGCAACGTACGTTAGTATAGGACTTAATAATGCAAGTACATACATATATGCGAAGTGCGACGGCTTAATTTACGCAAAGTGGATTTTTAATTGAACCATACTTTACTTGCTTGCATGTGTAAAGCTATATTGAAATACACGAATAAGTACATAAATAATTTATATAACTTTTCATTAACTTCTTAACTTGTTATATACACTTGCGTATATAAATTTAATGGCAATTTATTATATACCTCTTTATTTTCTTTTTGTAAAGCGTATTTCAATTAAATGCAATTCAACGCATACAAAAAAACGCGAATGAAGAAAAATTTAAATTTTCTTTTGTGCGAAATGGAAAATTTTCATGAATAAAGTCAAAAAAGCGAGGAGCGCGAAGAAGATGCGGCATAGTGAAAGCCAAGTGAAATCAGGTGCTTTTGAAAATATAAAAAAAAAAAAAAAAAAATTGGTTAAATAATGATTGAACGTTTGAATACTTTTATGTTTATATCTTTTTTTACGTTTTTACCCTCAGCCAATTGTGGCACTACAATAAAGCAGTGACTGACAGTTCTGTGACAGTTGGGGGCTGAATCCATGACAGCAATGTTGGTGGCCACACAATACAGCGAGCGCATAACGAAATTCAATATCGTAATTTACGATACTGAAAATTATCTGTGTTGATTTTTATTTCTTTATTGCAAATAAAATGCTTTCAATGCTGACGATATTTCAAAGGAAGAGCGATATATTCGTTGACAATTCAAATGTGTAGCGTTATGTGGGGTGATATGAGACTATGAATGTATGTATGTATGTATGTGTGTATGTTTGTGACGCTGCAAGGCGCGTTGAGGCGTGGCGACATGGCGACATGTGTCGCTCAGGCAAGATAATAAGGAAGTCATAATTTGCATGCAATCGGTTAGCTATTGGAGTTTTTTTTATAGCATTTCTTCAAATGTTATATAGTCTTGCAAATAAAAATATGTGCGTGTTTTTATCATTATTCAAAACGCTTTGTTGCCTCTAAAATATTTCTGACGAATAATTTATTATAAAAATATCTACAATCATAGTAAAGCGGCTTTATTCACTGATTGGGAATATATTTTTTTAAGTTAACTTCTTAGGTGGAGATATAAAGTTTTGATTGAGAGTAAAATTTGAGAAAATGGCTGATGATGCAATGGAAATTATGCAACGGAAATAAAAATTCTAGCCAACTTTCAGGATGTTGCAGACTTTCAGGCGTAGGTAATTTCACCACGATGTTAAACTATGCAAATCAAATAGGAGGTGAAATTCTAGCATCACAAATTTGAATAGTTAGGCCGAGCAGAATTGATGGGAGTTGCCACTTATGGCGGTTTACAGGGTTGCCACTTATTCTTTTTTGGGAATTTTATCGCAAAACAGGCAATCTCGCCATATCACCTAATTAAGGAGAGATATTAAGGTGAATTAAAAAAAAAAACACTTTTTCCGGCTTAGTATAAGAAATATAAAAAAAATGTATTAAGAATTATTTTTTTAAATTGTGTTAAAAAATTTTTATAGGCAATCACATAATACAAGCTAACTAAGCAAAGATATTAAGGTGAATTGCAAAAAAAAATTTTTTTTCAGTTTAGTACAAAAAATATATAAAATTATAAAAATATGTATTGAGAATTTTTTTTTTAATTTGTGTAAAAAATTGTTAAAGTTTTTTATACTGTTTTTGTAGTGTGATGTGTTCTCCTTTTAAGGCACTTATGGACAATTATCGATTTATCTACCAAAATATTCTGTTTCGCATTTATTTAAAAAAAATCAGATAGGTGGCAACCCTTATGGGATTAGGTGGCAAACTTGTCTGAAAATATCTACGTTGGTATATGACTGAAAACAGTTTTTATTTGATACCCACAATAGCATATCTTGCTCAATATTTTAAAAATATTGAGATAGGTGGCAACTCTGTAAACCGCTTAAAGTGGCAACACCCAAGTAAAAAGTGTAAGAATGAAGCTTATATCTATCGCTTCACCCGTTTTCGAGATATTAGGCGATATACCAATGAATAAATGAAATAGGGTTAGGTGGCAACCCTGCCAAAAAATATCTACGCTGGAATACGACCGAAAGTACATTTCATTTCATATCTATATTGGCAAATCTTTCTCAAAATTTAAAAAAAATTAGGCAGGTGGCAACTCTGCCAACCGCCCGAAGTGGCTACACTCAATTAGAAAGTCTTAGAAATAAATAAACTATCTAAGTATATGCCAAGTTTGTATCAAATCGCTTTTTTTTTCATTTTCACTGTAAAAACTTGCTGCCTGCAGATGGTTGGTTGGTTGCCGTGCTGCCCTGTCAGAAGGACCGGGCCCAAGTAGTGCACTGGGCGCCATTTTGATCCACTAACTGTGAAACCAATTACACTTTATTGTCTATAGACTAGATGGATATTGGTCAAACCATTTGGTTAGACTTCTAAATTTGTTTATGTCAATTATGGAGCACTTAGACACATCCTTCAGGCCTTGTGTCTTATATTGGCCAGGGAGGTGCACTCGCAGAGGAAGTGAGTAATAGTTTCTATGCAGCCATCTAGGCCGCAACTTTTACACACCTCGTTGAATGGTAGCCCAATTCTTTCCGCATTTTGGCCCAGTGGCCAGTGTCCCGTTATAGTGGCTGTGATTCTGAAAATCTCCTTCCTAGATCTGCGTAGCATACTCTCGGTTCTACTCTTGTTGTAGTCAGGCCACGTTTGTTTGACAATCCTACAGCAATTTGAGGAGTACCATCTACGAATGGCCATAGCCTTGTATTTGTTATGTATGTAACTTTTGATTGCTGTGATTGGGCGAAGCACTTCCGAGTTGTCTGCTGATGCCCCTGTTCTTGCCAGTTCATCCGCTTTCTCGTTGCCCTCAATGACCCGGAACCCAGACAAGTGTGGTTTTCGCGGAGTTTGCTGCTGACCTAAGCGACCTTTTGCAGTCGCTGATGCCCTTAGAGGAAGTGATCGGCGAATCGAACGGGATAAGCGCTGCTTGGCTGTCTGAGTATATGTGTAACTCCCTCCCTTCAATTGACTCTCCTATTATCTCGATACCAACTACTTCTGCTTGGAAGATGCTGGCTGAGTCCGGTAGACCGTAGGACTGAGCGGCTTCCAATTGCTCAGAGAAGAGCTCTGCCCTTACGCCGCAGTCCATTTTGGAACCGTCCGCGAAGAGCGAGATTATCCCCTGCTTATAAGCGCTACCATCTCTCCATTCGCCTCTTGATGGGAAGTGCACTTCATAGTTCTTGTCAAATTTCAAGTAAGGCGAGAGTGCGACCACCCACAGTAGTGGAGAGAAAACATCTCCCTGAAGTGGCTTATCCCATGTTGAGTTAATTTAAATTATGGTGATTTCGTTTCATCAAAAAAATGCGCATTTTTGTTACACTCTTCAATTTTCCGTTTTCGTTTGCAAAATGAAGGTAAAACGTCAAACATGATATGCTTTCGTTTCTTAAAAATGTACACTTCAAGAGTGTAAAAAACTCACACTTTTCACCCTCTGAAGCTTTGACAGGGTAGCTGGTTGCACTGAAAATCAGGTGACGAAAATTTTATTTCATAGATAAATTTGGTGAAATAAATTGGATTTTGCAATAACAATTAAATATGGGTGAAAAACGAAACCTAATTATTCAAGCACATAGTATAGCAAACGGGGCAGTGTTTTATGTTCGTTTTATCTATAACAGGTTCATGCAGAACGGGTACACTTTTATCACATCTTTATAGTGTTCTGTGCAAGAGTGTAAACATGTTCAACGTGAAAGTGTACATTTTTTTCGATGAAACGAAATCAGCATTAACTTAACTGAAGAAGTTAACTTAAAAATTGTAAACCTAATTTTTTCTACTAAACATTTTTTTTTTTCGATTTTTCAATGTATCACTGCATGTCTCACAACTTCTCGGTCACATATGTACATATCATATTTGCCTTCGCATCCGCATTCGCTTTTATAACCTAAAATTTATGAGGAACCATTAAAAACGGAAACGGAAAATCGTAATTTGAGCAACAAAAATTGCCTGGAATAAAAAATAACGACAAACAAGTAACAAAATTTCAATGCAAAACCATTCAAAGTAAAAATAGCAAATATAAAAAAAAAACAAAAATCAGACAAGAATAAAAATTAAAAATAAACGTAACAGCATTCGTTCGTTGTAATAACATAAAAAATTATATAACACTAACGCGTGCAATAAACGAATGTCTAAAGTAGCGTAACGAATTGATAAATTGGAAACAAAATCGCTTGCTACTTTAATGTTGCCCTTCGTCTAAGAATGCCAATTTTATATCACAAGCTTATATGACTTTTCCTTTCTAATTTTTATTTTATGATTTTTGTTATAAAAATTTACTTAAATATAGTAAGTGTAACAGCGCGTAGAATTGATAAGGAATAAAAAAAGCAACCCATACCCATATTGTAGTTGGATGTTAGGGTGCTATAAAGGGGTTGGCGGTCATGCTGGACGCACACTTCTTTGTTACAGACTACAGACTACATAGTAAAGATTTGTGATGTAGAAATGCGTAAAAAGTGACTGATAGTGAATATATGAACTTACATACGGCAAATAATAATAAAAAAGGTAATTTGATTAAACTCAACCCCTGTGATTTATATAGAAATCGAGATGTACTTGTTACACTGTGAGAAAAAATCTCTAAATTATAGCTACCGCCTGTATATACTATTGTTGGTGAATTTGTTCTTGTAAAGCACACACCACTCAGGGTTGGGCAACTTCGTTAACAAATTATTCAAATAAAAAATTAAAAATGATTCAACATTTACACAATTTTTATCAAAATGATCCCAATACAGCCCCAAAATGATCCCACAATGATGATGTTCCAGGCTGGGATCAATTTACGGTTCCTAAATGGTAAATGGTCCCGAAATTATTCTAAAACGCTACCGAAATAGTCCCGAAACAGTTTCGAAATGATCCTGAAAATGGTACTTTATTTTTTTCTAATAATGCCTATCCCTGATACCGGTAATGGTAGACTCCGTTGAGCAATAAAAACAGCTCCAATAGTCCCGAAAGGGTTACATATTATTATTACAACTACTTAAGGTTTGATATGACAATCGTTCCACAGGTCGTATGAGTAAGATCTTATAACTTTAAACGATATTTGTATATCCAGACTATCTCGGAAACCGCTTGACCGATTGGGTAGAAATTTTGAATACAGATAGTTTGATTGATTCTAAGACTATCCACTTGGGGGTTGGGACTTGGGGTGGATTACAGGGTTACACCTATCTCAATTTTTTTTAAATGCGGTAGAAAGACATACCAATATGGGTATCAAATGAAACGTATTTTCGGCGACATACCAACTAAACAATTTTCAAGTAGGGTTGCCACCTTACCGCAGTATATATGTATATCCGGTACTATCTCGAGAACCGCTTAACCGATTTGGATGAAATTTGGCATGGAGGTAGTATGTTTGATTCTAAGAATATCCACTTGGGTGTTGCCACTTGCGGGGTATTACAGGGTTGCCACCTATCTAATTTTCTTTAGTATTGAGTAAGATAAGCCAATATGGGTATCAATTGAAAGGTATTTTCGACGACATGCCAACTAAAATATTTTTAAATAGGGTTGCCGAACATGGGTACCATTTTAGCGCATTGTATTTGTATATTTTGGGATTATATTTGGATTATTTTAGGATTATTTGGGGTCATTTCGGGGTAATTTTGGGATCATTTTGGGGATATTTTTGGATCATTTTGAGTTAAATTTTGGGATCATTTTGGGATAATCATTCTGAGATAATTTAAGGATCATATTGGGGTCATTTAGGGATTATTTCGGTTCACTTTACGGTCATTTTGATATAATTTTCGGAGCATTTGGGGTCATTTACGGATCATTTTGGATCACTTTACAGTCATTTTGAGATAATTTTCGGAGCATTTGGGGTCAAATTGGGATCATTTTTAGAAGATAATTTCATAGTCACTTTGGTATAATTTTGGGGGTCATTTTGGAATCATGTTGGAGTCATTTTTGGGCCATGTTGGGGTCATTTTAGGGTCATTTTGGGATCATTTTGGAGTCATATAAGGGTCATTTTGGGATCATTTTGGACTGCTTGAGGGATTTCGATGAAATTTGGCATAGTATGCTTGATTTTAAGACTGTTCATTTGGGTGTTGCCACTTAGGGCGGTATACAGGTTTGAGACCTAACTATTTTTTTCTGTAATACTGAGCAAGGTATCAAATCAAAGGTACCTTCAGCCGTATATCAACCATGATTTCTTAAAAATCTGTTGGATATTAGATATACTTCATTCTAGAATTTTCCACTTGGATTTGCCACTTTAGTCGGTTTATAAAGTTGCCACCTATTTGGTATTTTTGCGGAAATTCATTTTGGAAAGTTTATGTTGGTAAGTAAGAATATTGGAAAAAAATGTAAAAATCAAAAACACCGAGCAAGTTCGATCACCCATGTACTTTACTATAGTAGGTAATCACAATTTTCGAAAATGAGGTTCCAAATGCAGGGCTCAACTTGTTGGCGCGTTTGAAAATCGTTATAACGATTCTGAATTTTTCAACAACCCTCCTTTGTGTGCATTCTCTTCGCCAATGTTTCTGGCGTTTCACGAAACAAGCTCTTAAACTAAAATAACATAAGTAAGTAAAGCAAGCATCGGCGCCCCATAGATCTTAAGATCAGTCAAACAAGTTGGATTCATCACACAGACACGTTGTGCTCTTTGTTTACCAAATGATTTAGTCGTCGCTGGGCAAGGGGCGAAACCACATCGCGTGGGGTGTCGCTTGTTTGGTCAGCGAATGTTAAAAATATAGTTCGGACGATCACAGCGCGTGTATAAGCGTTCTCACTAATACACCTGCATTTACAAATCTGCCGACCCATGAAGTAAAGTCAAACGTATGCTTTAGGATCAGTTTCCCTGAGTCAATCGCACAAATCAGTGCTTAAAATAGTTTTGTTATATTGCCTCTTTTTTCACGTTTGTCGATTTTATTATGCTGTTTGTGAATCCTTTACGCCCACATTGGCGCGCCTCTTAAACAAATGAAAATAAAATACCAACGAAAAAATGAGAACAAATAAAAGAAAACTAAGGAAGTTAATGAATACTCATAAAAACCTTAACAAATAAGAAATTTCGCTCAACAACACGAACCCACTTAAAGGCATCGAATTACACGCTCTTATGAGCACACTTAAGAAACGGAAACACAGGAACACACTCACATGTGGACTACACATATCAACTACCTACATACATGCACTTTCATATAAATCGGTTATAAATAAGGAAAACAGAAATTGGCGCACCCGTTTACACATTAAAAACTCATAAAAATCGCAAATTGAATTGAAACGCTAAAGTAGTAGAAGTACAAAACAAATAAAATAAAAACTAAACAAAAGAAAAGCAAAACCCGAAGGAATTCAGATTGTAATGGCAAATAAAAAATATGTTAAAAATTTCCGTTGCGGATAGGGCGTGGCCTAAGAAGGAAGGTTCTTGTGCTGCTATAAAAAAAAAAATAATTCAAGCTTTTCAAACTTTTTGAACTCATGCTGGAGATCTGCGAGTAAAATGGAAGCAATCAATTAAAATTGCTATAAATCGAAGAGAATGTGCAATACACCTAAAAGCATTCTTGAATAGAAACACATGCACACAATCAATACTACTTGTACTGATATGAATAGAATGGATCACGAAATGTGAATTTCTAGTTTCGACTTTTTTTATATTCCTTATATAAAAGTTAACGAGCGCAAATAAATAAAATGGAAATATAAAAAAAAAATATTCGCAGGAAAACGATACAAATGGAAATTTGAGTAAGGGTAACAATAAAAAAGCGATTAAAATTTGTTTGATTGGTAATACAAATCATGATTTCGGGGTGAGGGTTAAACGTGTAAAAAACTTCAACTGTGGGAGTATATAGAAAAGTTTGGAAAAACGCGTCCGGAAGCTTTCGATTTTTTTTTGTATCTACAATAACGGTTGAAGGCTTAAACTATTGGAAACATTTTTTAGTTTCCCACAGTGGCGGAACCAGAATTTCATTAAAGAGTTATATAAAATGAACCAAAGTTGAATTTTTTTTTTTTTTCAATAAAAAAAAAACATTATCTTGTGATATAAATGAGCCAAGTTTAAAAAAAAATGTCAATCAAAAAAAATAAAGGTGTTATTAGCGGGACTTATTGCAGAATTAGTTGGAGTTTTTTAAAAAAAATAAAAATAAAAATAAAAAACAAAACGATCGGACCTTTTTTTCGAAAAAAAAAAAAATTATAAATCTGTACTTCGTTTCTTTATGAAATCGACAAAATTCTCGATTTTAATGTCGTCACTTTCGACTCGATTCAAAATTGAAAAAATTAATTTTTGTCACCGCATAAAAAGCAAGTGAGAAAACAAATCGACAAAATTATTATTTTTTTACAGAAACAAAAAAAATGAGTGTGACGTCATTATTACGTCAAATCGACTATTTCAGTCGAGACGATCGATCGAAATGAGTTACAGAAACGGGGTACTGGGCTTTTAATTTTTTTTCCGAAAACTACATTTAGAAACAAAAATTCCAAAAGAAAAATGATCCCAAAGGGTCGATTTTTGAAAAAGTTACAGCATTTAAAAAAAAAACATTTTTTTTAAGTTCATAACTTTTTTGATTTGAGGAAAAAAATTTTAAAAAATTCTGAAAATTTCTTTCGGGGGGTGGAAGAAGATAGCAAATTTTTAATGAAATCGAAAGGGGTCAGGTAAAAAAATTTTGTATAATTTTTACTAATTTTTTGTGTAATTTTTACTACAATTTTGTGAAAATTTTTACTATTTTTTCGGTATAAATTTTACTAGCTTTTTTGGGTAATTTTTACTATCTTTTTTGTGTAATTTTTACTACATTTTTTGTGAAAATTTTTACTATTTTTGTTTAATTTTTACTATATTTTTGTGTAGATTTTTACTAATTTTTTATTGTATAAATTTTACTATCTTTTTTGTATAATTTTACTACATTTTTTGTATAATTTTTACTAATTTTTAGGAGTAATTTTTGCTAAATTTTTGCAGTAATTTTTACTATACTTTTTGTATAAATTTAACTCTTAACTTTTGAGTAATTTTCACTAAATTTTTGGAGTAATTTCTGCTATATTTTTTGTGTAGAGTTTTACATTTTTTGTATAAAGTTTACTATTTTTTTGCGAAATTTTTACGAAATTTTTGTGTAATTTTACTAAATTTTTGCAGTAATTTTTACTATATTTTGAAAATTTTACTATTTTTTTGTATAAATTTAACTATCTTTTGAGTAATTTTTGATACATTTTTTGTGGAATTTTCACTAAATTTTTTGAGTAATTTTTTCTATATTTTTTTGTGTGAATTTTTTATTATTTTTTTGTATAAATTTTAATATTTTTTTGTGTAGTTTTTACTACATTTTTTGTGTAATTCTTATGAAATTTCTGTGAAATTTTTACTAAATTTTATGAGTCATTTTTACTATATTTTTTGTGTAAATTTTTACTATTTTTTATTTTTTTTGTTGTATTTTTATGGTGTAATTTTTACGAAATTTTTGTGTAATTTTTACTAAATTTAAGGAGTCATTTTTACTATATTTTTTGTGTAAATTTTTACTATTTTTTTTTTTGTTGTATAAATTTTACTATCTTTTTTGTGTAATTTTTACTACATTTTTTGTGTAATTTTTACGAAATTTTTGTGTAATTTTTACTAATACTAAGGAGTCATTTTTACTATATTTTTTGTGTAAATTTTCACTATTTTTTTTTTATAAATTTTACTATCTTTTCTGTATAACTTTTACAAAATTTTTTTTAGTAATTTTTACCATATTTTTTATGTAAAGTTTTACTATTTTTGAAGTTAACTTCTTAAGCGTCGATATGAAGTTTTGATTGAGAGTAAAATTTGAGAAAATTGATGACGATGAAACGGAAGTTATGCCACGGAAATAGAAATTGTAGCAGACTTTCAGGCACAGGCGTTTTTCTTATATCCCGGGAACCGCTCAACCGATTTGGATAAAATTTAGTATTATAGATAGTATGATTCATTCTAAGATTATATGCGTGGGTGTTGCCACTTGGGGCGGTTCACAGGGTTGCCACCTATCTCAATTTTTTTAAATATTGAGCAGAATACGCCAATATGGGTATCATATGAAAGGTATTTTCAGTCGCATTTCAAGTATGACAATTTCTAGCAGGGTTGGCAGCTAGGGTTGCCCCCAACCCGTATTTTATTTATTTTTCCTTATATCTCGGGAACGGTTTTGCCGTTTTGTATTAAATTTGGCATTATAGATAGTACGATTCATTCTAATACGGCTGATACATTAGCGCAAATTCCGAATTAACTGCGCTTTTGGGAGTTAATTTCAGCATAATCTTCAATATAAACTCCCAAAAATTAAGAAGATTTGAGCAGTTTTAAAAAATTTGCACTGGCAACACTCTGTACATAAATAGACAACAACACCAAGAAACACTAGGAAATTAAGGGTAGCTGACAGATAGGCGTCGCGCTGGTTTCTAAGATCCGACTTTCGACAACTAGATGTCGCTGAGGTAGGTAAGAATATAGTGCAATAACAACCAATGTAGTAATTCTCAATGCTGTTAATCTTCATTTTTGTGTGTATCAGGGTAAAATTTGGATCTGATTAAAGAAGATTTATTGGAGATAATCTCCGTGTGTGTATCCATAGCATAAGACTATATACATACTTGGCGGTTGCTACTTGGGGCGGTTCAAAGGGTTGCCACCTATTTTTTTTTTTTTTAATATTGAGCAATATTTAAATTTCAAGCAGACTTGCCATCTAGTCTTCCTATCTTTCTTCGTACAACTCTCTTTCCTATCTCCCTCCCTTTTGACTTTTTGGATCCCGAGGGGAGGATTTGAACCTGAAAACCACCCCCCGAATAACCTCCTAAAATCCTTTTCCAACGACACCAACTTTTACCCGCAAGAAAATGTTCCCTGCATCAAAACTAGTGATACTCCCAACTTTCTTGTTCTAATTAAATTTTTAATTCTTTGTACAAATTACAGTCTAATAGATTTTTACGACAATTCTTTAATGCATTTAATTTCCTTTCTAACAATACAAAAATTGAATTTTTGTAATGACAAGTTAAACGGAGCAAAAGGCATAATAAGTAAAGGATACTAACAGAAAAAAATCGCTCCCAGTGACGAACAAATTGAACAATCAAATTAGTTGCAATTGTTACAGACAAAAAAAAAATATAGAAAAACTGCACAAAATACAAAACAAAACCATGAAACGTGCACGAATAAAAACACCTTCTGCAGTTGAATGTAAAAATGCAAGCTGACAACAGAGAAGGTGCCACTGATTAAAAACGAAACAAGCAACGCACTGTCTCTCTGCTTGTTGGTTGTATGCAATAACCGTTTTTACTTTAATTACACGATATAAAAGGGAATATGTAGAATAAGGTTTACCTGCAAAAATTACAGCAAGCACAGCTTTAATTAAAAATGTGGTAACCCAATGATGCTGCACAAAAATTTTACTTTAGTGTAAAGTGAAATGTGTCGCCCTCCAGGAAGAAGGCAGTATACAATATGTACCCATTATGTTTCAGAATTTCTTCTCTTTTTCCATTTCCCTAACTGCTGCTGGGCTAAGTCGAGCCAGGACAGCAAGGGCTCTTTACCCCATCCAACACGTACTGACAGTTTGAGCTGGGACAATGTCAATCGATAGAATGTCTTTCCGTTTGCTTGCTATTGTTTTTGTTGTAGTTAAGTGTAAAGATGTTGAAATATTGTTGTACTTACCTATCAGAAACCTATAACTCTATTCAAAGAAAATTTCGTTCTAGTCCAATTGTGGACCAATATTGATTGGTTGTTCCTTGAAGTATTCATGCTGAGCTGATGGTGGTTTCGAAATTTTCATCAACTTTTCGTACACGTTCAGCTTTTAATAACATTGGTACGTAGACCATTGGAATTGAGTACACCCTGGTCCTTCCGCAACTACGAAGTCGCTCCCAACGAAGACTAAAACGTTTCAGTTTTCTGCGACTAACAATGTTCAGTTCTATGCGAACAGTGTTAGTCTTCGACGCAGAGCACGAAGTGTGTTAGTCTTCGACGAAGAAAACTGAACCGTTTTAGTCTTCGTTGGGAGCGACGATATGTAGTCAGCAACGTTTCTTTGTCTTTTCCACCAAGTACTGCCGGCAAGTGACTTAAGGATCTTGTTGCGACCTCGTACCTTTGAGACCATTGCAGACACATGACCAGCAAATGAGAAAGTAATATCCAGTGGCACCCCCAATAACTTTGGGTGGCTGACAGTTGGTAGCTTAGTGCCATCAACGTAAATTCATTTCTCACCTGGTGCGTCCATGTCGTGAAATGTAATGTAATGCAACCTTGTCGCCAATAAAGTAAGTCGGCTATTTACTACTACCGATTTCTGAACAAACCACTCTCTGTAGAGAAAACCTTGGGTGACGCGAAAAATCTGACTTCATATTCGGATTCTGCACGCCCGAAAGCTTTAGAAACCGACGAAAAATTCTCTGAGATTTTTTGGCTATTGTATAGTGTTATTATTCCCAAAATCATCATTATGATATAACGTCCTGTTCAATGCTCCGTTTCATTCTGTCCAATGTGGCAAATATACTCTATTAACCGCACAAATATGTAAAACTCTGTGAAGGCCAGTTAAAAACCTAACTTTTCTATAGGGTATCTTTAAAACGTAACGCTACGTGTTTTGCATTTATTACTTAAATATTCAGTAACTTAGTTCATTTAGTGCACACTTATTGCATTGGGGACAACGTCGAGCGTTTATGGTATTTTAAAGTTACCTGGTGTATGCTGGCAAAAGTCACGGTTTCGATGCAAAGCTCTACGCTGTAATTAGCCAACGTTGGCTGCGTTTGAACAACTTCTGCGCTTACTTTTTTTCGATAATGCAAAAATGTCAAAAGAATGGCATCGAGACAGCTGTTGACTATCAATGCCCCAGCATACATAAACGAAGCACTTTAAATGCACAGGATATTGGCTGCGCTTGGGAATTACTTGTTTCTCTTTCGCAATTTTTTTGCTGCTAACTTTGAGGTTATAACAAATATAACCTTTAGCTTGACATTTTGCGATTACTTACCAACATAAACTTTTCCAAATAGATTTCCGAAAAAATATCCAATAGGTGGCAACTTTATAAACCGCCTCAAGTAGCAAATCCAAGTAGAAAATCCTAGAATGAAGTATAATATTCACAAATAAATTCTATCCAAATTGGCCAATATACGAAGAAATAAATAAAAGGCAGTAAGGTGGCAACCCTAGGTGCCGTCTCATTTTTAAGACATTATGGTTGGTATGCGGCTGCAAGTACCTTTGACATGATACCCATATTGACATACCTTATTTAATATTAAACAAAAAATAGATAGGTGGCAACCCTGTAAACCGCCCCTAGTGGCCACACCCAAGTGGACAGTCTTTGAAGGAAGCATACTGTATGTATGCAAAATTTCATCAAAATCGGTCAATTCGTCGAAAATGGCCTTTAAATGATGCCAAAATGATCCCAAAATGACCCAAAAATTACCCCAAAATGACCCCAAAACCACCGTAAAATCCTCCGAAAAAGACCCTAAAATGATCCCAAAATGACTCTTATCGTCTTATCTTATCGTATCTTATCATTTTACAAAATGATCCAAAAACGACCATAAAATAATCCCAAAGTGACTCTAAAATAATCCAAAAATGATCCCAAAATGGCCTCAAAATGATGCCAAAATGACCCTTAAACAATCCCAAAATGATCCTTAAATTTCTCCAAAAAGCCCCTTAACTGACCCCAAATTTATCCGAAAAGGACCCCAAAAAGATACAAAATTTAACCCAAAATATACAAATACAATACGGTAAAATGGTAACCCTAGGCGGTAACCCTACTAGAAAATATTTTTGTTGGTATGTCGCCAAAAATATCGTTCATTTGATACCCATATTGGAATAACTTGCTCCATAGTTTATAAAAACTGGTGGCAACAATGGAAACCAAGTGGCAACCCCCAAGTGGATACTCTTAAAATCAAGTTTACTATCTCCAAATCGGTCAAATAGTTAAAATATTTCCTTAAATTTTAGCCTTTTTTGATGAAAATTGCCATATGTCAGTTATAATCTATATGTATCATAAACTTATAGTACATTTACACCGCACAAAATTTGGCGAATTTAAATGAGCCAGTTCAACACCGTTTACAAATTTGCATTTGGCTTCACCTTCCCTGCAAGAATTCTACACCAGAACAAAAAGCTATCGAAAGCAAATGCACTACCGTGATGTTTTAAACACCTGTAGAGTAAAAATAAAAGAAGAGCCAAGAATGCTTGTGTCTTTTCCTGGTAGAATTGGCCCATTTTCTTAAAAAAAAAACTAGTCTAAATTCATCACACGTCATTAAACCATTAGGTTCTTACTGGGCACTTCTAAATGTGGAACACAGGCAGGGTTGCTATTTTGAGGGACTGTGCATTGTATTGTTCGGCAAATGAGGCCAAATGCAATGAATTTCCCAATTTGGAAAATAAATAAGATTTGTATGGAAAAAAGCGCCAAATTTGCAATTTTTCGGCAAATTTCGTGCGGTGTAAATGTACTATTAGCCATAATAGATGGAATACAAATTTTTATTACACTTTTAAATGAAACTATAAAAACTCAGTAATTTTAAATTGCTTCATCAACACTATTTGTTTAGCGTTTTTATAGCAAAACAACTGAAAAACAAAGCGAATACCGTTAATAAGAAAACGGTCATATAAATCACCGAATCTGCTTTTTTTTTACCCATTTTTTCTACACACACAATTTTTACTACCCTTCATATTTTTTTGTATGCACTTCTGCTTAATTGCGCCTCAATTTCATTACAATTTGCATAGTCGTAAAAATAACGCCTAAAAATTGGATGAATTTTTCCATTTTTTTTTAATCCTGCATTTTGTTTACTTTTTGTCTCAAGTGTTTAATGCTTAGTAAAACGTAATAAAAACAGATCCACCTAAGAAATTAAGTCATCATCAAAATTGTAAGTCATAAAAATATGTATCATAATTTTCGACAATTAAAATGCAGCAAAGGCAGAAACAACAAAAAAAAAACATAGCCGCCGTACTTTGATAAATTAAAAGTAAAATCATAAAATGCGAAAACTGAGTTTATGATGCATTAGATGAAAAAGAAGAAGAACAAGAAAAAAAATACAGTCATAAAAGCGGCCAGTGCTTTATTATAAATATTAACAAATATTCAAAACGGACGCTTTCAGCTGTGTTTAGGCTCAACCCTTAACCCTTTTGTTGCCGCGCTGAAAAAGTCATAAAAATATCAAATTATAATTACTTAGATGTTTTTATGTTTTTTATTTGCTTGGCCGCACCTATATAAATGAGAAATTGTGTCTGACTGCGTTTACTCATTTACTCGTGTAGCGCAATTCATTTTCCTTGTAAGTATAAATTTCATTTCATTACCACGGCCATCATTCAAAATATGTCTATGTATATTATTTGAGTACATTTTTTAGTGGTGCCATCATTAAACCAAGTAGCGCTAAACAAAAAAAAAATATATATTTTTACACATTTTATTACTTTCTCATAGTATTTTTGCTTAGCCATAGGCCATAACTCCCCATTTGTCTGTTTTCAGTTTAGCCACCCTACTTAACGTTGCATTAATTATGCGCTGCTTAACCCTTTCACTGCAGCCGTAAGGCGTGCAATTTTAATTTTACTTTTTTATTACGAGCATTTTATGTGTTGTTTACAACGAACCCAAAGTATCTCTTTCTCTGTTGCGTTTCTCTGTGAACGTCTATTTATTTTGACAGATACGTGCGTTTTGCGCCTGTCCACAAGTGGGATGTCTCATGTCTACATTTGAATACTTCAATATTCCTAAAAATATATTTTCAACTTCCAACCATAAGTCTTCTGATTGCGAGCGACTTTCTACATCCACTTTAAAATTGCTATGCTCATTAAAAAATCATAAAAGTTTTGAATCGCCAAATGTGACTGGTTCTAACAAAACAAACATGTATACATCTTCATATACATAGTGAGGAGCATAATAACCAGGCACCAAAAATATAGAACGTAAAAATACGAGAGGAGGACAATAAGTCCCTGTAGTCAAACCAAATATGTACTAATGTTATAAAACAAGTCAAGCTTGTACAAGAAAAATATTTTTGAAGTTAACTTCTTAGGCGGCGATACAATTTTGTTTGATGAAGATTGAAATTTGATTAGGAAATACAGAAATGGACGGAAATGTAAACGATTCAAGTGATTTGTATCAAATTTTGCATGTAGCTTCATTCTAAGACTATCGGGTGTTGCCATTTCGGGTGGTACAGGGCTGCCACCTAAGTATTTTGTTATGTTAAACAAGACAAACCAATATGGTTACAAAATTAAAGGTATTTTCGATCGAGAATATACCAACGAAGATATTTTAAGGCAGTGTTTCTACCTAGGAATGCCATTGGGTGGCTATTCTATTCATTCCTTCGGTGTATTGGCCAATATCTCGATAACTGCTGAAAAATTTTTATCAAATTTGGTGTACAGGAAGTATGCTTCGTTCTAAGGAGTTCTACTTGGGTGTTGCCACTTAGGGTGACATCCCAATATGGGATATTTCAAGGCAAGGTTGCCACCTAGTTTATTTATTTCTTTGTATATCGACCACTATATCGGGGCCTATTGACCTTGGGGAAGTTTTCAGGGTTTCCCTATCTGACTTTTTTTAGATCCAGGATCTAGTACTATTACAAAGGTATTGTAATTTTGTCCACATAACGTTTCTACGTAAAGGCACAAAATAATCGAGATAGATATAGAGTTCCATATACGAAAGTTCTTGGCTTGACTTGATTAAGGCATGTCCGCCCGTATCTCCGTCTGTCCGTGTACACAATAACTTGAGTAAAAATTGAGATATTTGCATGAAATTTAGTATACAGGTTACTTTCTGGCCAAGGTAGGTTGCTATTGAAAATGGGCAAAATCTGAGGATAACCACGTCCCCTTTTTCGGTATCGAAAATTTCGAAAATCACATAAATTGACATTACTTGAGTAAAAATTGAGATATTTGCATGAAATTTGGTATACTTTCTGGCCTGGGTAGGTTGGGCGAAAGCGGATGATGACTACGAACCATTTTTCTATATCGAAAATTTTGAAAATCAATCAATCTGGGATATAATTTTATAGATGAATCCCCCTAGTCATTCTGTTATGATTTTTTGATAAATTTTGTTAAGAGAATACCTGATGAAATTCGACGAAATCGCTTCCCGACCACGCCCACTTTCGGTATGAAAAATTTCGAAAATCACATAAATTGGCATAATTCGATGAGGTAAATAGCTAAAATAGTTTGGTAGGTAGATCCTCATGGCCATTCTATTGTGATTTTCCGTTTAACGTGAAAAGCGAGCGTGGTGCCGTGCATTTTTAGGGGGGCGTTTTTGAAAGTTCGACTGGTCATAGTTTTAAAACTGATTATAGTAGAATGATGAAACTTAGCAGGTTTCATGATGACATAGGAAATATTCCTAATGAAGAAACCGCTGGGTATTTAATGTTCAGTTTACCCGAACTTAGACTTCCTTACTTGTCCCTGATTGAATTTGTATAAGCTACGGCAAGAAATTATAATGTTCTCGTCTTCTTCATGAGCAATTGACATGTTGCGTCCAGAGTTTTAATATAACCCAAGTTATCACCAACTGTGTGTAGTTATGTTTCTGCATAAGTGCGGATTTTTATGTCCACCACTGTACGAGTATCTGTTTTCATCAGCAGGGCAAACATAAAAAACTTACGGTATTACTCTCACTGCTGTCCTTTTAAGTCAATGTGATGAATTCCATAGTTGGTAAAAATGAATGATAATGTTGACTTAGATAAAAGCCCAGCGACCGTAGCATTTTAATGATTTTAGTGCGAGAGGAGTCCTAAAAAAGCTTACGCACATATGCAACTCGTAAAGTTAAGTGGTGTTTCAAAATAGCCCTCTGGCATTTAATCGGTATTAAAGTTGCATAAATTCTACATTTTCTAATTAAAAGTGACCCTTATTTGTTTAAGCAGAACAAGAGCATAAGAGCTTTTTAACTGAACTATGCAATAATAATTTGTTGTTGTCATACATCATCTGTGACCCTAAGGCTTTTAAGTATGAGAGATTTTACCCCATAATTTATAAAATAGTTATGTTATTTAAAGTGCAGGTAAATTAAATGGGAGAGGGATGAGTGTAATAAAGTACGAGTTGCAGATGTCAAGTGTCTGATATTACACAATTAACAATAAAGTAAAACGAAATTTGGGTTTGAGGAAAAATAAGAACGTCTTTATCCCGAAACAGAATATTTTTTCTCACTCGTATCACATTTTTGTTGTCGTCCTAGGTTTAAGTCAAGGCATGGAAATTTCTTCCTTTATAGAAAATTATCTCTTTATTAAATTTGACAACCAAATGACTTACGACAGCCAACTGTGTAGATAACAAACCGTTCCCTGGGCAAATCAAACCGTTCCTTGGGCCAACCAACCCTTTCCTAGGAATCTCAAACAAAACTTTGAAGTTGAATCATAATCCCAGCGAGGATAACTAAATGTTCCTCCTGTTAAATAGAGTGTTGGGATAGGTTGGACTGGTAATTCTGTGAAGATTTTATTATGCCCATGGACAAGATAGGAAAATCCCATCAAGAAACAAGATCCACGTTAAGTAATAACTCTGCCCTCTTTGCAAATACTAGAGGCTGTCTAGAACCCGATCAACTTACTCCCTCCAGATCCAACGATTACAGAATAGGAATACAAAACTTGAACAGACGTCTTCTCATACAGTCCGGATATCCAAGCCATGTTGCCACTGACCCTTTTTTGGGGTCTGGTACATGTGTATCGTATCAATAGCCATTAGGCCGATCCTTCACCACTTTAAGGCTTCTAGATCCATTTCCAATCGCAGGAGGGTTCAAGCTGCCCTATGTCATCGCTATGTTTATGGGCACCAATGTTATGGGCAGCTTGTACCCTCCTACGTGAGCCGTCTTACTCTTTTTTTTTAATTCCTGGACTGTTCGTCCCTGGATCGGTCTTTCCTTTACCTTTCGGTTTCGCTGGAATTTAAAATCTCCACGAATTTTCTATTAGACTCTCCTCTCTTTGCTAATTTCACGTTTGCAGACGCTGAACAGATATTAGATATTCAACCCAGTTCTCGTAGCTTTCAGCAACTTTGCTAGTTTCAAACTTTTTCTCTACTGCCCCCGAAGAATCCCCATCACTTTTATCGAACAGGGCTGGCTTTCTTTGCATCTGTATCTCTTTGACTCTATGCCTGTCTAGTTTTTGGTACAGGTTGAGGGCCTGTGGCAAGGTGGTGAGCTGGCGGATGCTGAGAAGACGAGGTAAATCGCCGTTCAGCCCGCGAACGAAGCTATGGAGAGCTTTCTCCCGATACGAATTTGTCATATTTGTCATCGTCCTAATGGCTTCTTCGCCAAGGTCGAGACATTCAATCTTGTCTAGGATCAGCGACAAGTGCTGGTAAACCTTCTGATAGAAGGTAGAGATATCACCCTGGTGTTGGGCCAACGTCGTCATCTGCTACTCGAGGGTACCAATGGCTCATTTATACGAGTAGTGCACTTGCGTATTTGGTTCCACTCGAGTGGGGTACTGTATGACTCGAGGGCGATGTCGATTGAACAAAATATTTTGGCGTATCCTTTAGGGCTTCGTATGCCTTAAGGATTCTATCGAAACTTTTCTGCCATGAACTGAATTATCCGGGTTTACCAGAGAATTCCCGTAAGCATTTCACCTTATCCGGTATTCTATCGAGCTCATTTATGTTGGCTCTATTTAAGGAATTGTTGTACTCCATTTCCCTAACATCTCCAAAGGTTGTTGCGTTCACTCGCATAAGTAAGCACCTCTCGGACCACGGACTCTAATATTGTGGGGTTAGTGGAAGGGTTAGGAGCAGGAGGGTTTGGGGCTGCGTAATCAGGTCTCATCTGGTTATCATCTGGTTATCATCTTATGAAGAATACTCAAGCTGATATACGTATAATCTGAGAGAGGTGTTCTGTCAAGGGACCTTTAGTTATACCCGGATATACTGTGTGCCGAACTCATCACACTTCTACTGAAAAATGTATGTCGTATCTCGAAAGATCCAAATACATTACATCAGATCATTGACGTCCCTTACAACCTCAAATCACACAATACTTTTGTTCTCAGATATAGTTCCTTTCTGCGATACATAGACCGTTAGCACCTTTCTACAACATAACAAAATGTAAACCTTTAAAAATTATTATTATTATCAGCTTCATCACAAAAGTGCACTATAACTTGTTACGCAACAAACTCCCATCTACCTGCAGAAGATTATCTAAGATACACTCGTTAACTTTCCTTTATTGCTGCTTTCTACTTTCGCAACAATGTTGCAGCAACTCCCTCCACCCACCTCTCTTGACAAGCGCCACATTGCTTTCAAGCGGTTAGCCGTACGTTTGTTGTGTGGTATGACTTTATTGTTTTGAACTTTGACTTAACTTCTGTTACACTATGGGTGCATAGTTCATACAGGCAACAAATACAATTTCTATAAAATGTTTATCATTCGGTTTTAACGTGTATGCAAAATTTTTTGATAAGTTTTTAACCGAGTTCAATGTTTAACTTGAAGGCATTCTATGTGTTGTCGTGAGCGGGTTTCATATTGTTGCGGGCAACAATGTTATTCTTCAACAACTTCGTATTTATTTGGTTTCATGTTGGTGTTGCGGTTTAGAGAAATATATTTGCTACAAAAATATTTTGTTTTCACCAAAAAGCTGTTGTTGCAAGCAACTTTGTTTTGAAATGTGTGAAAGAGGATATGACATGAAATTGTTGTTATTGCGATTTATACTATCGCATGCAGCATGAAAGGGATTTTCACATATCATATAACGTTATGAATCGGAAAGATTAGTTCGAAATCTAGTGATATGTTTGAAAGTTATATAAATGCGTTGGATTTGAATTGAAATGAAGTTTTAACGGATGTATACGAGTATATCCACTAGGGTGGGTCGATTTGTATGAACGAAAGTTAACCGATATCGCGCCATCAGTTTTTTTCGATAGATTTTGGGCTCAGGAAAAACAATTCCATTACGTATACGCAAAAAAATAATTTTCAAGCCTGCGGAATTAATTTTTTTTTTTACTTTTTTCTGGGTTGGTCGATTTGTATGAACGAAAGTTAACCGATATCGCGCCATCAGTTTTTTTTCGATAGATTTTGGGCTCAGGAAAAACAATTCCATTACGTATACGCAAAAAAATCATTTTCAAGCCAGCGAAATTTTTTTTTTTTTTTTTTTTACTTTTTTTCTACTTTGATTTTTAAGGTTTTTTATTCATGACCTACTAAAAATTTTCATTTAATTTTAAAATTTTCATGTATACCCTTTCCGAATCGATACCAATGGGTAGCTACCCCACTATTTTCCAAGCGGAATTCCATGCAAAAGAAATCTGTGGCAGAGAATGCCTCCGAAGAGGACTATCCTCTAAGCGAATTTATATTATGTCGCACAGTCAGGCCGCCCTACGTGCCTTGCAGTCGTACACAATAACTTCGAAGCTTGTTTATGAGTGCGTCACAGTCCTTAATGATCTGGGGGCCAAAAACAAAGTGTTGTTAGGTTGGGTCCCAGGGCATTAAGGGCATGACGGCAACGAAAAAGCGGACCAGCTTGCAAAACAAGGTGCTCTAACAGCATTTTATGGTCCGGAAGCCTTCTGTGGGCTCACCAAGGCCCACGTAAAGGAGACCATAAGCAACTGGGAAGACAAATAGTTGTAAAAGTAGGTCGCCTCCCAGTTGGTGCACTCTGGGTAACGCTAAATGACCTACATGGCCTACACGGCTAGTTTCTTGTATTGCCGGTTCTACGAGAACGGTACCAGTACTTGTGCTGTACCCATCGTGCCGAAACGACCCGGGCCGTTTTCTTATATCGACCCGGCCAAGAGCAATACACTCGGGGTGACCCTGTCTGACATTTAGGCAGGCCTACACCTCGCTACAACAACAACAACAACAACAACAAACAGTTTAGGCAGCATTGGCTTAGCAGCCTAGGACAGAGGCAGGCCAAACTCTTTATAGAACCATCGCAAAGATCATCGGCCAGGCTCATAAATCTAAGAAGGGTGGATCTAAGAACCCCCACTGGGTATTATACGGGACATTGTAGTCTACGTTATCACCTGAGTAAATTGAATCTGTCAGATACAACAATTTGTCGGTTTTGCCAATTGGACAATGAAACGCCGGTTCACATACTCTGCGAATGCCTTGCGTTAGCAAGAAAGAGACTTTGCTACCTAGGTGGTGTAACTCTCAATCCGTTCGTGATATGGAATAAAAAACCTGAGGAGGTGCTCAAATTTATAAAGAGCCTCCGCATACAACAATAAGCTGATAGGTCACACAATAGATCGTATTAATGGTCGCGGTGTAATAAGGCCTTATAATAATAATAATAATAAGTATGAAAAGAACAGGTAAATGTTACACATACGCCGTGTAGGGCCTATAAAAAGTGCACTATAGTTGCATAGTTTCAAGATGTACTCAATTATTTTGTCTAAAAAACATATTTTTACGCGATATGCTAAAATACTTTTGAAATTTCAATGTCTTTTTCTCGTAAATACGTTTTTTCAATATCCTTGCAAAGAATCCTGTAATCCTTTAAAAATGCAAAGGTGAACAATTGTTAACAAGTCTTTTAAATATGAGCCAAATATTAGCTTTATGTAATTTTCGAAGCCTTAATGGACTTTTTTGCGGACATAGTAGAAGCTGCTAGCAAAAACTTTAACTAAAAATCGGCACGGGTCTCCGTTATCCTAGAACAATAAAACTTCCCACACATCTTATTTAGCTAAAAAGCTTATCATATTTCGAAACTTTATTTGTTTTAATACATTTTTGGAACAGTCTAATGTATATAGTTTGCTTCTTTCTACTTCGGTGTTGCCAATAGGGGTATCAAGGAAAAGGTATTTTCGGCCTTATATTAACGACGATATTTTCTGGCAGGGCTGTCACCTAACGACATTCATATACCGACCAATATCTCGGGAACAAGTGAAGCATACGAAGCTACTATCTGGCTTCAACCTAAGACTGTCTATTTGGGTGTTGCCACTTCAGGCGGTTTAGAGGGTTGCCACCTATCACATTTTTTTGTTAACATTCAGCAACTTATGCCTTTGGGGGTATCAGAGGAATTTTTTTTTTATTCATTCATCCGACTATCTCGGGAACCTATCGTCCTTGGGGCAGTTTTAAGGGTTGCCACACATCTAATTCTTTTAGTATTCCAAAAACCGGCTTACATTACCTAAATAAAATTAGAAACAAAGCATTTGAACGAAAAATGGAACTTGCCAAATAATCTTAAGTCGATCGCTCGATATGTTTTGGAAATTTTATGTTTGTAGATTTTATAAGTAGATACTGTTGGTAAGTAAAAGATTTGTCATCTCGGAAAAACTCGAAGCAAATGTCGGTCTTCTTACAAAACCAAGCATATCACGTGCAAATGTGTGTAGGTATACCTCTCAAAAACTTCCACGAAATTAAGACACAAAAAGCAATTTACGATTGTACAACGTGTCCATAGCAAATCCCTCAATAATACAACAAAAAGCAAAAATAAATATTTATATTAAATAAATAGATATTAAATCTAGTCAAAAGTAAATAAAACTTAAGTAAAAATATGCCTGAAGCATAACTTTCCAATGCACACTGAGTAAAAGTAATAAAATAAAATCATAACTATGTAATCACATGTGTCAGTGAGCAAACTGACAGGCATGATAAAATTGACAGGACATAAAAATAAAACAAAAGCCACAAAAATGCACTTCATAAATTGTCATATTAAACCACGTGTGTGCCTTGGGTCATGTAAAGAATTTCGAACAAAAATACTAAAAGTAAATATGATTTAAGCATGTATTTTCAATAAGGATAGGACAATTTCCTAATCCAGTAGTTGAAATGTGAAAATATTGCATTGGAATAGAGAGTAATAAAATTGTCAGTAAGTGAGGCGTCATATATTTATGAGCAGGTATGAATCAATAGCATTTATGAAGTTGTCAATAAATGTCTAGAAAACCCGTTTTTTATTGAAATATTTTTAACTGTGAAGGTTTGTTAAGATGGGTTTGAAGTGGACGGGCGAGTTAGCACAACCTAAAGCTTCATCAGAAGATTTCTAAAATTATTTTTGGGAATGCCTAATATATTTAAATGGGTTTCCGTTATAGCTTTTTCCGCAAACTCAGCTTTAGTTTAAGCGCTTCTCTGAGTTAAGTCCTCGGAATTGTATTGTTGGGGCCTAATGTTACGAACCTTTAAGTTTTCAGTGCTTTAGTACAAGCACTGAAGTTTGTAATTTGAAATTTGTTCCACTGCCTCGGATACCCGACATTTAAATTGTTGTTCCGCTTGTAGATGATTAGGACGTGTCGCATGGGGGTCAAAGTTCTTTTTGTCCTATGAAATAGTCCAACATAACACACCAAATTTGGTCAAAGCTCAGATTAATCCAGAGATGGAAAATAAAAGTTATTTCTTTTTTCGATTTTCTAAAATTTCGCGGCTGGATATTGGCCCTGAAGCAAGTTATTAACTTGTCTGTCATTCAAAGAGGGTTTTGGGTATTCTGGAGACGACACATTTTTCTTTTTTGAAAAAGGTCCCATAATAACTAAAAAATCCGACAATATATCCAAAAATTACGGATTCTACGGAAATAAACTTTTTATTGTTCTAAAATTGGTAGGGTCCACTCGAAAGTCGGGGCAATTTTTTTATTTTTTTTATTGTAATTTGGAATAGTTAAAAAATGGTTTCGTTGGAACTATATTTTATAAACAATTATCTTATCTTATCTTATCTTATCTTATCTTATCTTATCTTATCTTATCTTATCTTATCTTATCTTATGTTATCTTATCTTATCTTATCTTATCTTATCTTATCTTATCTTATCTTATCTTATCTTATCTTATCTTATCTTATCTTACCTTATCTTATCTTATCTTATCTTATCTTATCTTATCTTATCTTATCTTATCTTATCTTATCTTATCTTATCTTATCTTATCTTATCTTATCTTGTCTTATCTTATCTTATCTTATCTTATCTTATCTTATCATATCTTATCTTATCTTATCTTATCTTAACTTATCTTAGCTTATCTTATCTTATCTTATCTTATCTTATCTTATCTTATCTTATCTTATCTTATCTTATCTTATCTTATCTTATCTTATCTTATCTTATCTTATCTTACTAATATATAAAAACGTAAGTTTGTGAGTGAAGGAGGATGTTTGGAAATCTTTTACGTCTAAACTGATGCCTCGACCTTTACGAAATTTTGCACACTAATTCTTTCGGGTAAAGAATAGGTAACAGGTATAATGATATATCGATATATTTATCGATAACAGAGTTATGGGGTTTCGGGTAAACTTTGGTATACCCGCACAAAATTGGTATCTAACGAAAGGGAAGACCACAGCTTTCATTTGGACTTCGGTGTATTTCGATATATTTATCGATAACAGAGTTGTCGATCAAAATGTGGTTTCGGGTCAACTTTGGAATACTCCCACAAAATTGGTATCTAACGAAAGGAGAAGACCACAGCTTTCATTTGGACTTTGGTTCGTTTCGATATAGTTATCAATAACAGAGTTATCGGTCGAAATGTGGTACAGAGAGGCCCTCGATGGTATTAGTGCGATGGAAAAAAATCTGATATAAGGAGTTTTTGAAAAATATTTTGAAATAGAGTGATCTTTCTCTCACCAGTTGAAATTCTAAGCAAACAACAAATGCGAACCCACCCTTATATGCAGGCATAAAAAATATTTTATTACATTTATTTATGTATCCCACATTTGGTCATTATTGATGGTAAATCACTTGATGAAGTTGTCAATTTCTCAATAAATATTTTCACGTTTATTTCGCTATACAGTTTTTTATGTTAATAAAATTTATGGCTTTTGCCGCATGGCATGTAAGTTATAGGCAAACCAATCAACAAATTTACTACTCCTACATACTTACAGTTAGCAATAATCTAAAGAACCAATCACACCACCAAAAACTTATTGGTTACTTACTCCGAAGCATTGGCTCAACAAATATGTGCATACATATTTGACATGCATGTCAAATTGACAATAATGACCACAATAGTACAGTAGTCACACAAATTTGATAGTCATTCAGTATGTGTTGACAGTGGCAGCTGTCAACATGTTTAATTGAAACTGACACCACATATACACCGATATGAGTTTACATACCAATACGCGGTACTGCATACACGCTTTTACTTACCCACCCCATTGACAGGACTAAGGCGTCACTTTGCTTTGCTCAGAAGCTTATTTAATTTCGTCAAACAAGTATTTACACTCATCACTAAACTTAGCCAATTTTATTACCTTGACAACAATCCCGTATGTCAGTCAACAGGGCAAGCGACTGTCAATATTGTTGGGGCTGTTCTATTGGTAACTATGAACGAGTATACTTAAGTACTATGTGATTGTCTCATATATTGTAATATGTACGAGTAGTGTGCATTTCGCAGATTTGTGACGGTCATGAAACTGCGAAATTTATAGCTGTCAATTTGTGAAAGGAATTTCTGGCATCTTTTGTGTACATAAAATGCATTTCAAGAACAAGGAAAGTGAATATTGAAATTCACATGATTACAAATGTAATTTGCGCTTACAATTAATGAGAAAAATTCTTAACGGTGATTAACAAATGAGACTATAAAAGGTTGCTGAGCAAATAAAGGAGATTTATTTACGATTAAAAGAAGGTAAAGGGCGCAATTAGGTGAAGTCAATGATATATGAAAAAGAGATTTTATTTGATTCCGCACTTAAAGTACTAAAGCGGAAAAAAATGTCAGAACTTTCCTTTGTTTTTTTTTTTTTTTTCAAGTGAAACCACTTCTCTGACGGTTTTATAACCTAAAACCTGTAAAATGTTTTTTTTAAATGTCACTTTCACACTTCTTTATGTTTAAAAGTCATTCACTGAAGTGTCAAATATCACACTCAATCATTTTTTAAGTATTTGCTTGAATGATTTATTCCCAATTCGCTGTCACAAAACCGCTTTACAAATTCGATTGAGCACAATTGTCAATAATACCAAAATAAGCGATTGATTAGTTACGAATGCAGGGTTGATTCAATTTACACCATACTCAACTACTTGCAGCACCGCTCTCACACTTTGAAGTTTGCTTGATATAGGGAAACTTTTTTCTGGAGTTTTCAAGTACTTGATTTTAGAGTGCGCTTGACAATGGCTTTTGCGTAATTCACTTTACAAAATGCGGCTTCTTACAATAGCGTGAACTGACCATAAGGTCAAGTGGGGTTTTAAATGCCACCTTCATTAGGCAGTATTTTTTATATAAGATCTGAGTGGCTTAAGTTTAAATAGTAATTTTGAAGGAATAGAAACTTTTCTATGAAGTGATAAAATTAAAAGAATTTTCATAGGTACAAAATTTTTGAAAAGGCCTTCAAATACATACAATTTTTTCACGTTATCATTTTATAGTACGAGAATTTCCTCCCAGCACTGGCGCTAGAAGAGGTGGGATTTTAACTCAAGTATGATTACTATTTTATTTTTCAGTACCTGGGTGACCGAGGTGCTATCAATTTAGCGCTAACTAGCCTTTGGGCTTCAATTCGCTGGACTATGGTCAGATCTGCGAAAAGCTCATACAGCTCATCGTTAAATTTCCTTCGATACTCGCCGTTGGCATTAATCTTCTGGAGAACTTTTCTCTCAAATACTCCAAGGGCCATCTCACCTTCTCTTGACATTGTCCATGAATCTGAGCCATACTTACATCAGTACAGGTATGATGAGAGACTTATAGAGCGCTTTGTTTGTTCTTGGTTCTTTGAGTGAACTTTATGACTTCTCAATTGACTACTCAGTCCAAAGTATCACTTGTTGGCAAGAGTGATTCTCCGTTGGATCTCCGGACTAATATTGTTTTCGGTGTTAATGTTGATTTCCAAAAAGACTAAGTCCCTCACAGTTTCCAATTTTTAACTATCGACAGTAACGTGGCTTCCAAGGCGCAGGTCCGCCGATTCTTTCTATCTATATTAAATTTCCTTCGATACTCGCCGTTGACATAAATCTTCTGGAGAACTTTTCTCTCAAATACTCCAAGGGCCATCTCTTCTCTTGACATTTTCCATGAATCTGAGCCATACTTACATCAGTCCAAAGTAGCACTTGTTGGCAAGAGTGACCTGGGTATTCCATCGGAGTGGTGGTCTCCCTCATCCTCTGCTTACACCGGCGGGTGACGCTAAGAATACCTTCTGGGCCGGAATCGACTACTTTGGGAAAAATGTGTCTGAGAACTTACCAAAGGTCGCAATTTTAGCCGAGAAGATTCCATTCTTGACGATAGAGTTTGCCGGCTATTTAGGGATGCTGGATCTTAGGGAAATGGTCGACTTATTTGTACTGACATTTAAGGGAAAAATTTATTGGACATAAAGACAAAAAAAGAGATTAAAATTGTCTTTAGAGGAATACTCCTTTGAGACTTATCCTAGACTAATGACATATTGTACAGAGTTTTGTCCTAAAAACGTGTCTATTAAATATAATTGGTTTATCAATTTCTTTATTTCTGATGTTTTTCATTCGTATCCCTTTCAAACCTTAACCCTCATTACCACAACTCCTCACCTTTTCAATCATTTCTTATCAGTTCCAGCGCATCTCAATGACAGCTAGTTGCAGTGCATTTGTGGGTGTGTATGTGTGCACCAGAAAGCATAAAATTTGGCAATTAAAATGAAAGCAAACTCAACGAATCAACTCGGATTCCGGCAAACGATATTAAAAGGCCAACAACAGCGCACCAACAATTTTAGTAACGTTGATTAATGAATACTACTTGATTGGATTTAATTGTGTTGCCCGAAAAATTACAAACAAACAACAACAAAAACAAGCAACACTTACAAACAAATACAACCCCTTCCCAACCCACTTTAACGCTACCACAAACAGGGTTGCAATACAAAACAAGCGAGAAAACGGTAAATGCCAAACGAAAGTCACATTATCAGTTTGTAACTGTTTGCGGTAGCAGCTACGCCAAAGTCGCAACGCATCGGTAGAAGATGGATGACACTAATGACATGCAAGAAAATTATAATTGCCTTATGGGCTTACCAAACCAAATGAGATAACCTCACTTTCATCTGATGGTAAGAGATAATGTGCGCTATAATGACAGACCAATGGGTGGCTTAAGAATTTATATTGTTGTTGGTTTGGGGGGGGGTAGAAATGAGGCTGCGGTAACTTGCATTAAGTGAAGAGTTAAGATAAAGTCGATTGTCAGTTGAAATGTCAGCTTTGTTGGAAAGTGCTGTTGTAATGTATGCATATGTCTGGTATGAGTGTAATAGATACCCTCAAGCGTTAAGGTAAGCTATTTTGTTCAAAAACTGTTTATTGTTAAGAATTTTCTGGTTTTGCTAAGATTTAATTGCATGACGTATGCTTTTAGTTTAGACGATTCTTGTGTGTCATCTGTACTTTTTGTGCTACTACTTGCCACGTTAGCTACTTAGTTAAAAATGTGTGTACCAAATAAATGTACCATATGTGAAATATTTAGAATGTGAGTTACCCACCACCACTTTTACTCATTACATTTTTAAACGTTTATTCATGAAGACCAAAAATTTAATGTATAAAATGACATGTGTGTTGTTGTGATAAATGATAGCTCATTATCAGTTGGCTGTCATCGCTTAACTGTTGTTATTTCAAAGTTTTCGGGAGGCAATTTTGGCAAATGAGTAGAGGATTTATTTACACTACTCATACATATTGGGGTGACTCGGAAAAGGGTTGTGTCATTGCTCATTTTCTCGTTTTTCTTTCAAATCACATTTTTCGAATTAGGCCTCCGTGCTCAAGAGCAAATACAGCATCCTAAAAACTGAGCTAAAAACTGAGACCTGGCAAAGGTTAATACACCTTCTGAATATATTTATAATTATAATTTTACTTCCTAACGGTATACATAATAAATTTTCAAAACATACCCGCAAAAAGGTCAAAACCGAGAATCATGTGACCTAAGCCTGTTTGGCAGTTAGGGCTCAATATACCGATGAAAATTTTCTGTTTCAAATTTATTTAGATAAAGCTATCGATGTTTGGATTATTAAAGAAATCATCAGACAAGTGGCACCCCTGAAAACTGCTCCAATGTCAACGGTTCCCGGGATAGTGGAAAGTGCTTATAAATAAAACAGGTGGAAACTGTTGGTATACGGCCGAAAATAACTTTCCCTTAATACATATATTTAAAAAAAAGAGATAGGTGACAACCTTGTAAGTCGGCGGAAGTGGCAACACCTAACTATAAAGTATTAGAATGAAGAAGAGAGCAAATTTGATAGAAATCGCTTTAGCCGTTCCCGAGATATTGGTTTGGTCGACATATGAAGAAATAAATAAAATGCCGATAGATGGTGCATCTGCCTGCAAATATCTTAGTTGGTATAGGTTAGGTGACAACCCTGAAAGCCGTCAGAAATGGCAACACTCAAGTATAAAGTCTTAGAATGAAGCAAGCAATCAGTATGCTAAATGAAGTCCAGCAGTTCCCGAGTGGATATATAAAAAATATATTTTTGTTAGACGAAGTTGGATACCCTCAATTAGTATAGTTCATAACCTCAAAATTGCGTATCTTAGTCTTACAAAAGCTTGGTTTATGTTAGTTCTTCACAGAGGGGGGAACACTTTTTTCCGTATTTTTTTTTAAACTTTTCTGCATAAAACATTATTTGCATGATATGGGTTTCTAAATATATTATTTTATGTGGTATGTTGAACTTTTATTGGAAATTTGCAGATTTTTCCCCCCTTTCACGTCAATCAGCAAAGACAAATTTATACACTCACATACCTACATATCAAAACATATGGGCAAATCCGTCATAGTTTTGATTTTTTGAAAAAAAAAAATTTTGTAACATTGCTAGATAATAACGAACTATAGTTTATCACCGTTACTCGTGTTTCATAATGCCTCAAAAAGATATAGCCAATAGATAAAAAATTATATACATATATATAAATTCAGGTCGCAACTTTTAGTATACATTTATTTAAACACGACTGTACCGAATTTGCTGAAACTTAAGCAACGTATAGACAACGTATAGGTTATATTTAGTTAAAATTTTTTGTATAACCGTTTGGAGGTATTGTTAAAAATATAGAACCACAGTAGAATATTTTTTTAACCAAAGTTGGTTGTGCCTTAACATTAAGACTTTACTACCGATCATCTTGATCAGCATACTGAAATAAAAACGGAGAATGATTTGAAAAAAATTGTCGATATCCGAAAACCTGTTGTAGAATATATGTCAAGGTAAACAGGTTTTGATACCCGAAACCCGGTTTTTGAAATAACGTCCAAAATGTGTATTTTTTCTAAAAAAAAATTCTTTTGACCACTGCTACTGGTTAACCATTGAGAGATAGAAAAAAAACAGCCGAAGGCAATTTGAAGGGCGTAAAATTTCCTACAAGGTCCATGAAACTGATTCAGAGTATTTGCCAAAGGCGTTCAAGTAATCGAAATTTGAATGAATTCTGACCGATTACAAATTAATTTTTCTAAATTTTAATTAAAAATGTTTAGGTTCTAAATAATAAAATAATAACAATATATCTTGACATTGACATTGCAAAATTTTATAAGGTTTGTTTATTGAGCTGCTCTAGCTTACGCCAGGTTGAGATATGAAGACATGCATGGATGAAGGGAGTATGTCGCATTCTCACTCAATTTCTCCTTTTGGCATTGGTGAATAGTGTTTATGCAGATCTATATTTCTGTCTTATCAGAATCTGCCTATCGTGAAAATTGTAGAAGAAATTCATGGATGAAGGGGGTATGTGCACAACTTTGCAATATGAATTGTGGAAGAAGGGGGTATGTTCCGATTTTTTCATATAAAACACTAAATATAAACTTATGCTTTTTATTGCATATTATGCAACGTCTTTTATGGCTTTGCATTTTTTTTTTTGTCAGTTTTCGTTCGTAATAACGTTTTTATTTTAAAAATATTACATCCTATTGCTATCTGTGGTCCATATTTAGGTTGATATCTCGAAAAAGGGGTGAAATATTCACATAAAAGCCATTGTCTGCTAATACCCTTATAAGCACTTTAAATATGATGCCAATATCGAAACAAAAAATTTTCTAAGATCACACTTAGTCCAAGTTTTATCAGAAACGGGTTTCACACAAATGGTCCAAATTTTGGTGAATATCTCGAAAATAGGGTATTAAATTGGACTTACTTATTAAAACATCCATTAAAATATTTAAATTTACAGTCATATTGTAGGAACACCTTCTAGGACCGCACCCGCAATAACTACACCATATTAAACATCTTCTACGTCTACACATGGTCCACATTTTAGTGTATATCTCGAAAAATAGAGTTCAGTTTACACCCATTTTGTAGAAACACCGTCCAGGGCCGCACCTGGTCCATATTTTGGCCAATATCTCGAAAACGGGGTCTCGTATGAGACTAATATCTACATCATGTTAAATCACTCGTCAACAGCTTTCAGTTGATATCCATAGTGTATGAACCCGTTATAAGGTTACTCTGGTCCACATTTTGCAGGATATCTCCAAAACCTTCCCGGATTATTAAATTTTTTCTTTGCCTATAACCATGTCGAGATCCAGCAAAAACTACGTGCAAAATTTCATGTTGTTTGACGTTCTAAGAAGGAACATGGAAACCGTTTTCTAAAGAATTGTTTCCGTTCTTTTCGATTATGAATTAAAAAAAAGAAATTATAGAAATATTTTAGTAAAAATTTTATAATTTTAAATTTGGACATTTTTAATTTTTTTTTTTAATTTAAAGCTTTCTTTTTTTCCTTTAAAGTGATACCTTTTTATAATGGACTTTGAAAATTTCTTTAATTAATTGTTATCAAAAAACAAAAAAAGCACACCATAAAATGCAATTAATTTTTATTTTTCATCATAAAATGATGTGTAATGGGTGAATTTTAGCTGAAAAAATTTTTTTTTAGGTTAACAATTCATTAAAGAAGTTTTCGAAGTCCATTACAAAAAAGGTATAACTTTAAAGGAAAAAGATCCAGCTTTAAATTAAAATTAAAAAAAAAAATTTAAAAATGTCCAAATATTAAAAAAATGATAAAAATGTTTTTTATAAAATTTTTATTATAAAATTTTTTTATTTTAATTTTTTTTTATAAATTTTTTTTTATAAAATTTTTACTAAGATTTTTCAATAAAATTTTTTTTAAAACTTATATTCGAAAAGAACTGAAAAAATACTTTACAAAACGGTTTCCACAAAGAAAAAAAGGCTTACACAAATAAAATTGCGATTTCACACCCGTATATCTCGGTAACCATTCAATATTTTTGAGCGACCTTTGAAGATATTTATTTTTACATAGCAGATCATTTTCACCCAATTTCATTCAAATCGAATTTTTAGGTGTTCCATTTGAGGAATTTTACCCCAAATATTTTTTACCGGCTTTGATTCATTAGCACATGTATAGCATCCGAGTATCCAAAAATGTAAAGTTTTGGCGGATTTGCCCATATACTCCTACTAGTACTACATTTTTGCACTCCACTTCACGAATTCGCCTTTTTACCAACCACAAATGGTACACATGCATCATGCAACCATGAGCGTTTGTCATCCCTCTTGGCAACGTGATTTAATTTGCTTTCAATTTTTAATTTGCCAACGAATTGTCTATATGGCTTTACATATGTGGCATAGAAAATATGTAATAAAAAGTGCATAAAAGAATTGAATTGAAAGACAATAGAAATGGGTTTTATAAAAAAAAAAAGCACAGCAGCAAGCAAAACACTTTGAAGCCCACAGCAAATGGGGGGCCTTGTCACGGTAACAAGAAATTGCTATTGCATGAGGAAAATTATTGTTTACATAAGCATGAATATTTCATAAAACAATTTTGTTGATTGACAGAATGAAATCGGTGATGCGCTTTTGATTGCCAAATGCATAAAAATGAAATACTGAAAAAAATTTAAAAATAAAAATGATAATTTTGAATTGAAGTTTAGAGGGAGGGAAAATTGTTGCAGTATAAAAGAAAAATTGTTCGTTGTTGTTGTCTTTTTTAGGGCCACCGAAAAACACAAAGAATGTTTTGGTTTGGAGCGTTTGGATGCACCTCATTGAGCTCTGCTATTCCAAGTCAAACTCTCCAATACCGGTGACAGCCCCTCAACATAACCTAACCTAACCAAGATTTGTGCTTGAGTAGAACTATGAAGTTAAGAAGAGACCAATTCTTGAGAAGCACCTTTTGTCCTTAAGTAGGTATTAGGTACGTTTGACATATTTCCCAACTGCCCATTCACCTAACTTAACATTGCACCAATTCATGCCCCAAACAAATTTCCATACCAAACTTTGGCACTTTCTCTCTCCACACACAAACAGCACTTCGCTGCTGAGTGACAGGATGTCTGTGGTTAACCGTTGTAACCACTATGTTGTACAAATACTCACACTCTCACTCATACACACACCTACAATGAAATAACGAATAAATAAATATTCGCTGTTGTATATACATATGAAGAATTGTATTCACATCACACGCACCGGATGTTAGTGGCACCGCAACGCACCGCCACTGTCATATTTCATTTGAAATTTGCAGTGAATTATTATTGTCGAAAGAGAAATTGAACGTAAAACAAAAAATTTAAAAAAATACTGCAATGGTAATCAAACATGTGTGGCATTGCCAATTCATAAATTTAATCGAAATATCATAAACATATTACAGCAAACACCACCCACATGCGTCGGGTTGCTCTTGACAACTTATGTGAAGAGGACAGAGGAGCCAGAGGAACTCTTAAAAAGCAGTGGGTGAATGGGATGCCATTTTTATACTCAGCTGCGCATGACTTACGGAATATATAAATATTTCTACATCTAAAATAAAGTGACATAAAATAGAATGAAACGAAATCAGATCTTAAAACTTTAAACTTGGGGCGGTTTACAGGGTTGCCACCTATCTCAATTTTGTTTAATTATGCTGCAAGATATACCAATATGGGTATCAAATGAAAGGTATTTTCGGCGACATGCCAACTAAAATATTTTCAAGTAGGGTTGCCACATAGTGTATTTGTATATTCGGTACTATCTCGCAAACCGCTTGACCGATTTGAAAGAAATTTGCATATAGATAGTATGATTGATTCTAAGACTATCCACTTCGGGGTTGCCACTTGGGGCGGTTCATAAAGTTACCACATATCCCAATTTTGTTTAATTATGCTGCAAGATACGCCAATATGGGTATCAAATGAAAGGTATTTTCGGCCACGTGCCAACTAAAATATTTTCAAGTAGGGTTGCCACATTACCACAGTGTATATTTGGAACTATCTCGGGAACCGCTTAACCGATTTGAATGAAATTTGCATATAGATAGTATGATTTATTCTAAGACTATCCACTTCGGGTTTGCCGCTTGGAGTGGTACAGGGTTGCCACCTATCTCAATTTCGTTTAATTATGCAGCAAGATATGCCAATATGGTTATCAAATGAAAATATTTTCAAGTAGAGTTGCCACCTTACCAAAGTATATTTGTATATTCCGTACTCTCTGGAAAACCGCTTGGCCGATTGGAATGAAATTTCGCATAGAGATAGTATTATTGCATTCTTAGCCTAACCACTTGGGGGTTGCCACTTGAGGGGTTTACAGGGTTGCAACCAATTTAAATTTTTTTTTAATTATGGAGCAAGTTATGTCAATTTGGGTATCAAATGAAAGGTATTTTCGCCGACATACCAACTAAAATATTTTCAAGTAGGGTTGCCGCCCAGGCTTACCATTTTGCGGTGTTGTTTTTGCAAATTTTGGGGTCATTTTGGGATCATATTTGGATTATTTTAGGATCATTTTGGGATCATTTAAGGGGTCACTTTAGGATAATTTCGGAGCTATTTTGAGATCATTTTGGGACAATTTTGGGGTCATTTTTGGATCATTGGGTTATTTTGGGCTTATTTTTGGATCATTTTGGGATCATTTTAGAATCATTTTATGAGGTCATTTTGGGATTAGTTTTTTGGTACTTGGGTTGAATTTTGGATCATTTTGGGAACATTTAAGGGTCTTTTTGGGATCGTTTTGTGATTATTTTTGGGTCATTTTCGGATGACTTTGGGTAGATTTAAGGGTCTTTCGGGGTCATATTGGAATCGTTTTGGGACCATGTTGGGAACAATTTGTGGTCATTTTTGGGTCGTTTTGGGTCCGATTTCGGATCATTTTGGGAACATTTAAGGGTCTTTTGGGGTCATTTTGTGATCATTTTTGGACTATTTACCCTGCAGGGAACTCAGGCGCTAATGACATAAATTTCTGGTTCAGAACTAGGTATAAAGTGGCCAATAAGAACTACTTCGTTAGTGATTACATTTTCACTAGTTCGAAGCCAGTGTTTGCGGAGTCATTAAAAGGCATTTGGATTCGTACTTGAATTTACGTTTTTGTATTTAAGTTATATTCGTTTCTTTGCTTAGAAATGGTTCAGAACTATAAAAATAGTACCAATAAACGAACTAGATCCAAACTGTCGAATTTTGTACTAGTTCCAGCCATGTTAAATTCGCCGGTTGATTTCATGTAAAATAGATAGTTCGCGAACTAGTACTGGTTCGGAACGCACTAGAAGCGAACCAGCTCTGAACTAGAGATTTTCCCTACAGGGTGGGGATTATTAGGATTAGCGTTTAATTGATGGCACCGAGAAAAGCGAAGACTTTCTTGTTTGAGGTAAAATTCATACAATGAAAGTGTTTCGAAACTAATAATAACTACTCATAATATGAGATTTAAAACTATTTAATTTTTACTTTTCTCTATTTATTTCACCTTTGACACTAAACTTCATTTCAGCAGCTGTCAAAGATCACATAACACGCAAATAAAATTCTACAAAGCTTCATAGCAACAACTTCTTTGCACTTGTATGTAAATCAAACATTTCCAAATCTACAATCCTGTTAAGCAAATCTTTTTCAAATTCACAAAACTCATCTCACTTAGCTACTTTTGTGCTTTTGTTCTGGTTCAAAGGCTTGCAGGACACACATGTCACTGGTCACACATGAGCGACCACCAATAACAACGTTTCCGCTACCTCGTAACCACGTTTGAAAACTCACGCTCACCTCACTCATATTCATTGTATGTACTCACTCTAGTTACAC
>CAXKVI010000002.1:147080051-147205051 GCA_964058755.1 Campiglossa producta | reverse complement strand
CATACTTTATTAGCTCTTAATCGACGGTTTTGACCTTTGCGCACATGGCACGCTTGTCATCTCTTTTTAGCGATAAAAAACGCCAATTGAAAACACCAAGGAAGACCGGGTCATCATCAGACTTTTTTTCATTTCAGTTCATTTTCCCCTTTTACTTTCATGTCGTGATCGGGTGTCGATAGAAAAATATCGGCTGACGTTCTTTGTATTTATGAAGACAGGTTTGGGGAGCGACTTTGTTCAGTGGGGGACTGCTTTACTTCCCGATTCTTTGTCTGATGATGTGTGTCCCCGTCGATCGAGGTAGATGCTTACCGAATGGCATCTTTATCCAACAATTTTTCTAGTTGAAACGCAAACGAAGAAGAGTCGAAGAGCAGAGTAATTGTCATAACTACAGCTCCCCGCTTTCGAGGGAAGCTATGGCCATTGTATTAATTAAGAACAAGGTCTTCCTGTGATGATAAGAATAGTACCAGGTCAGCAACTAAACTCAATACACTAAATAAACTGTAGAAATATGATAAGATAAAAAATACATCATATGATATAATAAGAGATGATATCGTCTAATAAGATATGATATCGGGTGATATAATAATATATCATACAGTAAGATATGATAAAAAGAGTGTCATATGATATGAAAATATGTATGTATCTAGGTAATAGTTCTTCTCGGCGTCATGCGGCTGTGGAAGTCTTTTGATTGAACTAGATTTAGTGTTTTGGCGGTCTAGAGCACTCAGGGTTGATCAACGGATATGATGCCTCTCACCTCTCATTAACCCACTTCTCCTACCTTGTGGATGAAGAGATGGTATGATCTAGAAGGTTCCACTTGTCATATCAAATCGCTCCCGAGATAGTCGGATTATCAATTTCGACATCACTCCCCGAAACCTTCGAAGAGTATTTTGATCGTTAACAACGACAGAGGTAACATTTACTACAAAAATTTTTCTGAGCATCTCTAAGAAAACGTGTCATAATTCTCGCACCTGGGTATACTCGATTTACTCCAAATTTAGATTGTTGTACTAGTTTTCTAGTAAAATATAACTTAAGTCTTTCAACTTCCCTTAGAATGCATAAGACCCAGCAGCACACTATTATTTTAACATTTCTTATGCATAAATTGCTTTGGCCACATACACTTCTATCCCAAATTTCCATCTTATCAGCATTCATATCATTTTCATTTAACTACTCAAGAATTGCTTCTGCATCTTTTCCTGCGTACTAAACCAGGTATTACATATGGCTGTATCCCTCAGCGGTCGTTAGTGGTCAATGGGTCATCCATTTCAGCGCATTAAACTGCAATTAAGTGGCCTCGTAATGCCAATGCTATTCGAATTTATTACACCGAATTATTTATGCCCCAGCAGCACAAGCTCGCAAGGGCTATGAAAATGTCTACACTTCAGTGGTCAACCTCATATCCAGCGCTTAAGAGCTCATAGCCTGCAGCGTAGTTGTTGTAAGGTGCTGGCGGCCAAAAATGTTGGGTGTATGTTTTCATCCCTTTAACTAAATAAACTAAATACATTAAAACTACTTGTAACCCACATTAGCTTTAGTCTTAAGCCTGGAAAGGTCGCAATACCAAATACGAATAAATCTTCGCTGCTTCCTTTGATATAAAACAACCGTTCATGCGCTGATATCAATAAAAACAATGAAAACTCCACTACTTTGGTAGTACGGAAAAAGTTCACTTCCTCTTTTTTTTTTGGTAGCTTGCCTTTCCACACATCCCCTTCTCCCTTTCACCCCTCCACTAGATTTTAATCCTTTTAATTAATTGAAATTGCTGGCAAATGCCAAAAATATATTTATTTACGAGTATTTATGCCCCAAAGCGTATTTATAGTGTATTTACACATATCCCTATGTACCGCGTATTTATTTATATTTTATTTGTTGTCCTAGGAGATTTATTGAGTGCGAATTATTTGTATTTGCTGACTTGCATGACCCATAAGCACTACTACTTACATATGCCCAAAGATTATTCGGGGTGAAAGTATGTAACTTCTTACGGTTGAGGAAGCGCGACAGCGGAAGTGCTCGTGTTCATTAATTATGATTGTCGACGGCACAATTAATAACACAAGTTGAAATAGTGAAAGAGTACAGGATACTTCGTTTTATCTTCTTTGGCATTTTAAAGAAAATAGCTAAGTCTAAAATTAAAAAAAAGTTAAATTAAAATTAAATAAAATAAAATTAAAAAAAATAAAATAAAATAAAATAAAATAAAATAAAATTAAATAAAATTAAATAACGGTATTGTGAAGCAATTTTCGGGATTGTATGAAATAAAATAAAATAAAATAAAATAATATAAAATAAAATAAAAATAAAATAAAATAAAATAAAATAAAATAAAATAAAATAAAATAAAATAAAATAAAATAAAATAAAATAAAATAAAATAAAATAAAATAAAATAAAATAAAATAAAATAAAATAAAATAAAATAAAATAAAATAAAATAAAATAAAATAAAATAAAATAAAATAAAATAAAATAAATTTAAATAAAATAAAATAAAATAAAATAAAACAAAAGTATAATAAAATAAAATAAAATGAAATAAAATAAAATAAAATAAAATAAAATAAAATAAAATAAAATAAAATAAAATAAAATAAAATAAAATAAAATAAAATAAAATAAATTTAAATAAAATAAAATAAAATAAAATAAAATAAAAGAAAATAAAATAATATAAAATAAAATAAAAATAAAATAAAATAAAATAAAATAAAATAAAATAAAATAAAATAAAATAAAATAAAATAAAATAAAATAAAATAAAATAAAATAAAATAAAATAAAATAAAATAAAATAAAATAAAATAATATAAAATAAAATAATATAAAATAAAATAAAATAAAATAAAATAAAATAAAATAAAATAAAATAAAATAAAATAAAATAAAATAAAACAAAAGTATAATAAAATAAAATAAAATAAAATAAAATAAAATAAAATAAAATAAAATAAAAGAAAATAAAATAATATAAAATAAAATAAAAATAAAATAAAATAAAATAAAATAAAATAAAATAAAATAAAATAAAATAAAATAAAATAAAATAAAATAAAATAAAATAAAATAAAATAAAATAAAATAAAATAAAATAAAATAAAATAAAAGAAAATAAAATAATATAAAATAAAATAAAAATAAAATAAAATAAAATAAAATAAAATAATATAAAATAAAATAAAATAAAATAAAATAAAATAAAATAAAATAAAATAAAATAAAATAAAATAAAATAAAATAAAATAAAATAATATAAAATAAAATAAAATAAAATAAAATAAAATAAAATAAAATAAAATAAAATAAAATAAAATAAAATAAAATAAAATAAAATAAAATAAAATAAAATAAAATAAAATTAATATTGATCTAATTGATTGACCCTGTATGTAACCATAACAAAAAATCCGAAACTATAAATTGACCAAAGGACTTTTCGCAGTTTATCCTGGACACCACTCGATGACGTATTTGTAGATATTCTATTTTACTTTCCGCTTAATACATCAGAGGCCACGAAAGCCTTTGCAAGCAAGTTTGTATGTGTGAAAAAATAGTAAAATATCTCCAGCTACGTCCAGCTTTTTCGATGTTAATCAGCATTTTGATTAATTATCTACGCAAAATTTATTGCTTTTAATTGTTTGAAACCATATCATTTGCTTTGGATTTCTTTTACAAGTTTTTGTCAAATATTTATAGTTCATGATTTATAGTTTTGTGTTCACTTCCGTTAAATTACACACAAAAAATTTGAAAGAGGGTAGGAAAAAATCAAAAATCTTCTCTCAAGAAAGTACAGTCTGCAAAAATTACCTAACAGAAGTGTTTACTTTTTCAAAACCTATCCGAAGTGCTTTACATTATTTTCAAATGGTGTTTTTTTAATTTATCAAGAACTGGTAATATTGCAAATAACCCAACAATTTTTTAAATCCTAACCTCCTCACCGCAATAAAAAATTCAAATTTAACAAATTCATAGCAAATTTTTAGCTGATTACTTTCGCTCAAAAGCAATTTTTCATGTCAACATCGACAGTCGAATATGTTACGTTTTCCAGCACAGACTCGCCCAAATCGCTGTCCAAATCAACCATAAAACTTAATCATTATTCAACCGACTCATCTCTTTCACTAGCTGTCCGGTTGGCTGTCTAATGATATTTACGGAAATTGCTTTAAAAAAAATGAATGGATTTGCTTTTAATAAAATGAGAAAAAGTAAATAAATGAATAAATGAAAAATTGTTAAATTGGCATCATTTTTTATGCTTGACACACAATGGGCAACTGGACCGGGTTGGTTGGGGTATGAAAAAGCAGCTATGGAGCATGTTCACATACGATTTTATAATACCAGCGAGTATTTGTTTATTGTACTACCATTTTTTTTTTTTTCTATTTTCTGTTTTTATGATGCATAGAGAAAATTGCAATATTTTGGGCTATTTGCACTAAACAGCATCATTATGCTGGTTCAAATGAAAGCACAAAAAAAAACAACAAAATGTGAATAAACAATTGTACCAAACTTGGATACGAGATGTGATAGAATAGTACGGTAGAAAAGTTTTTGAAAAATTAATGGGCAGTTTTTTTTCTAATACATTCAGTTGTTTTTCCTTCTCTTCTAATTTTCGACACGAATTAGCAACTCCAACTTGGGTAGAAAAAGAACCTTGCTGAAGAAGATTGCCCACTTTTGTAACCTCTTTTTTGGTAAGCACTACCCAGTTATTTACCAAGATTTCATCCGCTGCTGGTAGGCAGGGTTTGTACTTTCGGCATAAGGTGGTATTTGTTTCCTTTAAGAGTGAACTGCAAAATAACGTCGAAAAGTGTAGGCGGAGATATCTAAAGACCCACGTCTATGGATATCGATGCCAAAAATCGTCTTTTGATAAGCTTCACAACATTTTTGGACGTGTTTTAGCAGTTATTTCCCAAAGGGAAACAAACACATACATACTTATAATTGATGTAAAATTCCCAACTCTAGTTGGAATATTCTATCAGTGTTCTATTTCTCGATTATTCTTTCTCCAGATTCACTTTGCTCTTTCTTTGACTCTTGGTTTGTCCCCATTTACGTGACTTGGGGACTCATTGCAACGATCCTAAGCTCATATCGACATGCCATACGAAAACTAACACCAGAATTTTTTTGTCTGACGAAAACTAACTGATTTTGTGTCTCCTTCCTTCTCTTTATAATTTTACACTTTTCTTGCTTCCTTTTCCCTTCCCGTCTTCAAAATTTTCAACCATGAAGCTTTTTGGTGTTGTGACTTTGTAACGGAAGAGCAACTTCCCTGATATTTCCAGGCCTTAGCTTGATATATTTAAACGGAGGACAGAATGTCCTGTCCGTGTTATTTTTCTTGTTGAATCTTTTTCAGGGTTTTTCTTTATTCTTTCGCATTTCTACTTTTTCATTTAGATAGGTAGGTAGGTTGCAGTGGCTACTAGTAAATGGACTAGCACACATAGGGCCCGTAGGTTCCGTTTTGATTCCACCTGGATCTAAATGACCCCCTACTCAAACCATTTCGTGAATTCCGCGACGCGCAGAACGTCCTTGGGCTTATTTCCTGATAATTCGCCAAGGTGATAGAAAATACCCGTCCCCAGATACTTCAACCTCTTGCCCCCCAACGAGGGACATTCGCATAGAAGATGCCTCACTGTTTCAGGCTTCTTCTCGTCATTATAGGGAATACCCAACCTCTACGCATGCCCTGTGAGAAGTCCCATGAGTAACAAGAGCTCATCCCTTCTGCGCTTGAGCAGGTATTCTGACCTACTCGGGACAATCTCTGGCCACCCCAGATTTTTATGATTGCAGGTAGGTATGTACCTATGTTTTCCCAACTGTCCCTCCCTTGAGTAATATTTTCCTAGTTAAGAGCTTGCTGGTTGAGATCGGCATGCCTAAGCCCTTCCAGGACTGTGAAAGCGGAGCGGATGTGCCCCCTCTAGCTAGCTAGTCTGCCAGCTCATTTCCCGATATGCCACTGTGTCCAGGTAGCCATACCAACTGAATTGAGAGCTGCTCAGCCATCTCGTTCAGAGATTTTCGGCAGCTCTCCACAGTCCTGGAATTGAGGGCTGCTTGGCTCTCCGAGAAGAAGTACACATCCTCGCTATTGATGGTCGCTGTCTTCAGTAGTTCTACAGCTCCCTGTATATCATATTTCTTCTCGAAACAGTACTTCGGCATGCAATAGTCCGAGATGTGCGTAAGGACATTTTTAAGGATAATATTCGATATCGTTTGAAGTATTAGTGTCTTAGTCCATCTCACTACGAAATCTTCACTTCCCTTTCAAGGTGATATTCTGGAATTATAAAGTAAACTGAAGTGCGTATGTGGCAAAAGACTGCTCTCTGCACTTTCAACAACTACCCTATTCAAAAACACACTTCCTCGGAGTTTAAAAAAAACCTCATGTCTCGGGGCTGTTTTAAAAAACCCACCATCTCCGAATTTAGTTTGAAGAAGTTGAACTCTGAGTTGGGCCTCCTTCCATTGCCAGAGTTTCTTTGTGGTTCTATAATTCTTCTTTCGTGGAATAGTGTTTAAAAAATTCCTGTTCTAGTTGCTCTTCGTAACGGCAATATGATTGCCGAAGATTCAGCGGATCCTTAACGTTGCAGTTAGCGCTTTGCTACCTTTATATCGCTGATTCAAAGGGCTCTTATCACAGGTATATCTTCGGCGGAAATATACTGAGCTTCCTCAATTCCTGAGGGGCTCTGAAAAACTGCCTAGTGTAAAATGACTGAAGGTATATTTCAAGTCAACCTCGTGCTTTTTCGTTCGAACTCAAATATTCTGCCCATTTGTGGGCGCCCAGTGGTTAGTGTGGCCGCCACATTTAACTGATTCATCGTTTTAAATAAATAGAATTGTGCTGCTGTGCATTGCTTCCTGTTGACTGCTTTGCAATCCATTTTTTGCGATGCCAATTCTTATGTTTAGCTATTTGCTTTGCTTTTCATATTTGAATCCTTTTCTTCTTTTTTGCTTTTCATTGTGTTTTTTTTTTTTTTTTGTAGCGTATCCGTTGGCGCATGATTTGGGCTAATGTCGGTTGCAATATTTTAAATTGAAACAAATTTCCGTTTTGTGTGCTCTATTCACTTTTTATACTACGAACACCATGTCACACCACTCCAATTTGCTTTTAAGGATGCTCTCTAATGGTTATCTGTATCGTTTGTAGCCAGAATTCATGTTCAACATGTTTTAACGGCATATTTTTTTTTCGTCCGTAAGAACAACGTTATGTTTTTTCTGTGCTACACATATGCTGTAAGGATTTATTTCAATTCTTTTCCTGCTTGCTAAGCCCACTCAATGGTTGTTACAGTCTTGCTAAGCGAATTTTAGCAAAGTTACTTTTTTGTGTAGTGAGTAAATGTTTGTAAAGTTGTAAGCACGTGTAAATAACAATTGCTTGAGTTATTATTTTGGCTATGCTACATTAAGTCCGACGTACCATATTTGCACATTAATTTGACCGTGGCACTAAAGGTTTCATAGCTTTTAGCCTTACAATAACCCACAGCATTTGTTTCCTTGAAGCAGCTTCAGGTTTGGGTACGTGGTTGTCTTGGTTAAGCAAAATTTGTTGATTTTTCATATGGAAAGTAAAAGCCGATTAAATAATAATTTGCTTACTTTGTTTAATTGTGTGTCTGGCTGAATAGAAAAAGGATTAAAAAAGCGATCGAAAGAAAGAGTATTTTTTTCTTAAATACCTAGACAGATTATAGTCCGGTCAAATAAAATATTTGATATAGCAATAATTCTCACATAGCCAAATTTTGGTAGAAAGCTTGGGTTCGCCGTCAGAAAGAAAACTTCAAAAGTCCACATGTTGGTATTGTTGTTGTTGTTAACAATGCTTCGCCCTGCCTAGAAAGTATGATCATTCCGAAGATCTTCATCAAGCTCTTCTAACGGGAGTCCAAGGAAACGTGCAGTTTCAAAAGTGTTGGACCAGACAGACAGAGGGGTTAGAGATGTAGACTGTCATGGGGAGACATACCACATGCAGGGCATGTTGTTTGAAATGGTGTCATTTAGTCTGGATAAGTAAGAGTTTAACCTGTTACAGTATCCAGAGCGTATCTGGGCCATAGTGCTTTAGTCTCCCTTGGTAAGGTGCGTTCTCATTCAGCAATATCGGGTGGAAGACTATTTAAAACGGGGTTCAAGGCTGAAATCTGACAAAGGTATCAACCGACTCAGTGTGGATGTAGGTTCGAGCCCGCTTATGATTCCGCAGATCAAACAGCAAGCTACTATGATGCCAGATCTTGTCATAATGCTTACCAAGATGTTTCCTTACGTTTCTTGGGGGCGGGTCTGTGTCCAAAAGATGACGGTTTGGGCTTGTGACAGTTCACAAGGAATTTCCTGCTCAGCATTTCCGCGTGCTCTCTTACAATGAGCCTCTTGATGGAGGGGAAATTCAGGAGACATCAGGAGATATGCCGTAGCAGTTCTGATAGCAGTATTTTGGCAGACTTGTAACTTCGTCCAGTTGGTGTTATGCACGTTAGGCGACCATATGGGTGCGGCATAGTCAAAGACTGGTCGGCCAATGGCCTTATATGTAGTCAGCAACGTTTCTTTACCTTTTCCCCAAGTACTGTCGGCAAGTAACTAGAGGATCTTGTTGCGACCTCGTACCTTTGAGACCATTGCAGATACATGACCAGTTGATAGCTTAGTGTCATCAACGTAAATGTCTAATTCGTTTCTCACTGGACGCACCTTCCATGTCGTAAAGAGTGTCCCCGTAGATTTAGTCGGTGATATTGTCAGATCTCGCTCAGTGAAAAACCTGAAAAGGTCGCAGAGGTATCTGTTGATTTTTGCACAGAGTTTCAGTATGGGGCCCTTCCCCGTCGCCATACGAAACGATGGTGACGCCCTCTGGTAGTGGAGACATCTTCGATAGATAGAAGTTAAACAGTGTCGGGGATAGGACACCACCCGTCTAATACGTCTGGGTTCAGATAATTAGCGTTCCACCTCGTTAACCCATCCATCAGGGAGTTGTGCCTCAAGAAGATCTTGTATGAGCGTGGCGTGATGGACTGTTTCAAAGGCTTTTGACAAGCCCAGTGCCACCAGCACAGTCCTGTGATTTTGTTGCGGTTGATTTAGGACGCTATTTATCTGCGTTGTAATGGCATTAAGTTCGGTCCCCATCGATCCCTTGCTATTGTTGCACTAAGACTTCAAAATATATCTTATCTAAAAATCGAAAATATGGTAGTGCATATAAAGATTGTTAAAAACTTCATAATGCGCTTAGTATCACGCGAAACATTTAGGTTTCAATCGCAGATCGAGAAACAGAGAACCCATATGCTGAATCCGATTTAGACATTTGGTATAAGGATGGATCGAAGTTGGGAGATGGTAAAATGGCAGCTGGTATCGACCTTTAGACCAAATTATAAAAAGTCGGTTCCAATGAGTAACAATGCCACTACTTTTCAATCCGAAATCCATGCAATAGAAATCTGGGATAGAGAATGCCTTCGAAGAGAACTATCCTTTAGCCGGATATATATTATGTCGGATTATACTACAACTTCGAAGCTTGTTCATGAGTGTGACGCAGTACTTCATGATCTGGGATCCAAAAAAAAAATTTTCAAAAAAAGGTGTTCTAACAGCATTTTATGGTCCCGAACCACCAAAACAGCCGAGGACAGTGGCAGGACAAACTCTTTATAGAACCGTCACAGAGAGCCTGACCTCATTAATCTAAGCAGGGTAGATCTAAGAACCCTCACTGGGTATTATACGGAGCATTGCAGTCTTTGTTATCTGCTGCTCAATCCGTTCGTGATATGGAATAAAAAACCTGAGTAGGTTCTTAAATTTACAAGAGAGTAGTCGAAAGGGATCACTCGTGGCTTCTCCCTCTCCACTACTCTCTCCTCATACACAAATGACATACATATTTTGTACGTATGTATTTATGTTTTTATCTATGCATAGGTAATTGTACATTTGCATGGTCTATTGCCGCTCAAAAGCATGGCCTTTAACCATAAAAGGATTAAAATTTGCACTTTGATTTTTCAACCACAAATTTTTGAAATTCACTTTTATGGCCAGCCATTGCACTCATTTTCAAACTTAATCGTTTATACGCAGATAACCCTTTCAGGACGTGAAATGAGGGTGACAGCGGAGACAAAAAAAATATTGAATGGTTCATAAAGCTATATAAATGCTCTTAAATGCTACATATTTTGCATATCTGTCACTTAAGTTGAGTTAAGTTTCAAAAATTCAAGTGAACATTTTATTTTGACAGTTAATTGTTTTTGTTTTCTGCATTATCAAAGCTACTTAAATAAACGTATACATACAGACATACTTACATATTCTCTCAGTCAAAGCAAATAAGCTTATTGAAATAATATTTTCTATGCAACTTTAATGTGCGCTTTTAATTTTGCAAATATTTTTATTTCTTGTTTGTGCGTAAATGGAAAAATATTAAATACTTCAGGGCAATTTAAGCTGAGTGAATTATTTACTTCTTTTGCGGCTAATGAGCTTAAATGCGAGCAATGATATTAGGGGTATTCATGTAGTCGTATAAGTTTACGAAATGCGTAAATTTATACATTTGTCAGCTCAGTTAGATGAACGCCCTAGATAAATGTCAAACACAAATTTTTTATGAATTTTGATACTTAGAGAAAATTGACAAAGATTTACACAGCGATGGATACCATGACGCGTTTCGGACTTTCCAGGGTCCACATCAGATGGCTTTTCGGACACAGAAGTACTGTGTCTGCACCGAAGCGGTTAAAGCAATTGCTTATAACAAATCAGCTACGATGCCCTGTAGTATTTCTAAGTCAACTTTTCTTATAAGCGTGCCAATTTCATACCTTTAGACATAAGGCCGCGACATATTTTCCATATAATACACGGAATATGAGTATATTATTAGGCATGCATATTTATGCAGAATATCAAAATTCTCATTAAAAAAGTAATTTTCTACCCATTCTTAGTATATTCTTCTATTTTTGTCCAGTGTGCATTGAATACATTAAAAAAGAATACATGTCGAACAGCGTCATTGAATTGGATAAATTTACGCACTTTTTTACACACCAAATTGTGTAAACATGGTTCCATACAAATTTTGACAGTTAATTTACACACTTAATAAAGTTATACGTCAACCCGCTTATTTATAAGGTTTGATGAATCCCTCTATTGTAAACTTTTTATCTATCTAAATATATTCGTATTAGAATTATACTTGAAATTCGTTTTGAACGTATTCAGCTGGGAATAATTAACCCTTTATTACTCTCGTATAGTGTCAGCCTTTTCCAAAGAGCATAAATGCCATACCGAATAATTTGTCTTTATAATCCTATTTAGAAACAGCATCATACTCAATTAGACTCAGATCTCTGTCAGAACTAAGCTTGCATAAAATCAAAGTATTTGCCCATTTTGCGATTAGGAATAAACAACACACGCCTGTTTTTCATTTTGATGAACGAATGGAATTTTCCATATCGGAAGATATCTTTCAATAAAGCAATCAACCGACTGTATCATAAGCTTTCTTAAGACCCGTTTACATTACTCGATTTTTCGTTCAATTTCATGTTGATTCTGAAAATTGACTCGTGTCAACGGGTCTTGCTAAATTGCATGCAACAACGTTGCTAGCCAGCCGACTTTTTTTCAACTTATCATTCAACTTCTGTACGTAATTCTTCTGTTTACGCATTGGGGGATGTAAATATTTGTCAGATTTTTATAAACAAAATTGGTAAAAAAAAAATTTTTAAATAAATTTTTTCTCTTTTAATTGAAGTTTCATTTTCGTGTTCAGCACCAAAACATACAGCAAAACCTGTGCATTCCGTCCCATCTAACCAAACGAGTCCGTAAGGTGCTTCGTTAGGACTCCCGGCGTAGCGTGTCCGACGTGGAAGCGCCTTTTAAAAATGTGTGCAGAAAATTTTCTTATAGGACTCCTTGAGGATGCGTTTATGGCGTTCCAAAACACTCCCGCAGATACCCAGATAATGGAAAAAGTGTTTCGTTGTAGTGCGGAAGGACTCCGTGCGGGCTCATCTTTACAATTATGTAAATTCGTAGACGCTCTCATTATCATTCCTTCAAAAGGGCTTTCGCTTCTTTTATCCGCTTTACCAGGTTCTTGTTGTAACGAAAGATATCCCTGCCCAGACGCCTATTGGTCTAAATTATCATCAAACTCTTCTAACGGGATTGGAAGGAAACCATAAGCTTCATTATGGTTTCACCAAGGTGAGATTGGTGTTAGAAGAGTATATTCAGAGGAGCAGCTGAATCAATGGTTAGTGTCGTGAGAAAAGCCACATGCCAGGCACACATTTTGCACTTTGGGGTTCGTTCTAGATAAGTGAGGGCGTCACTTCTACCTACCCAAATCAAAGTTAACGAGAGTGTGTTCCTACGCAGCAACCAGTGGGCTTGCTGTTGCAGGACGGCATTCGTCGGGCGGGAGCTAATAAAGGTGATCACCATCTCTATGTAGATGTTGTTGAGAGCCTGCCTGTAAACCCGTGGCAGCTCTGGGTGCGGTTTTCAGAAAGCTTCAAGGCGAATTCATACAGGTGTGTTCGAGCGAATTCAGATTACACGCACGCACACACTCCTTGTAACTAAAAATGTCAGAAAAAGCGACAACATAAGCGATTTGACAGCTACGATTTGATTTTCAAGGAAGAAGAAGAAACCATATGGTGGGAGGATGCCACCTGTAATGAATGCGCCTTGGAAAGCTTGCATTGAAAAAAAAAAATTAAATGAAAATAGTTTTTTTTTCTATTTTTATTTAATTTTTTTTTTTTCAAAGACATAAGCAATCGTCAAATAGTTTTCAAAAAAATTGATTGATGTAAACGGGTAGTCAATTTAATTTGGAATCAACTATATATGCAACGAAAATTGATTCCAAAATTGAACAATGTAACAGCCCTTAAGTCTCAAGCTACAGAATTTTTTTTATTTGGCGAGTATATACAAGGTTAAGGTGTCAGGGGGATTAAGAGGCAAACACGAGAGGGTGATGCGGTTTTTATGTACATATGTATTGCAAACCAGCTAACTAAGATTAGCCATATCAGTCGAATATCACTCCTTTCGCCAGTACAGTGACATGACCAAGAAGGTTCCAATGGTCATACCAAAGCACTCTCGAGACAGTCGGGCAGTACCGCAAGGTAGTACCGGAGCGTATCGGGTTCATATGGGTATCAAATGAAAGGTGTTAACACAACTTTTAAGAGGAATTTGTTTCAAGTGCAATGTCCGAACCCGTTTCCGAGATATCGACCAAAATGTGGACCAGGTGTTACCCTAAAAAGTGTTTGCACAATATGGGTACCAAATGAAAGGGGTTGATGAGGATTTTTATAGAAAGTGGTTCAAAGTACCATATGGAACCCCGTTTCCGAGATATCGACTAAAGTGTGATCCAGGTGTGACGCTGGAAAGTGTTTGGATAATATGGGTACCAAATGAAAGGTGATGGTGAGGGCTTTAACATGGCGTGGTTCTTATGCATATGCGAACCCGTTTCCAAGATATTGACCTAAATGTGGAAGTCTGCGGGGTCAGCTAGTATATGTATTAGGGTGATTCAAAAAAAATGTCGACTTGTTCTTAACCCCTGAAACTTTAGGTATTGACGAGAAAATAAGCCTTGCAAAAAATTAGCGCTCTAACTTAACCCTTAGGGGTGGCTATTTATTTTCGCCCTTTCCCATACATTTTGTATGGGGAAAAATGGCATTTTTTTTTTAAGTGAATTTTCTTTTAATTTTTGAAACTTTTTTGAAAATATTTTTACGTACTCTTAAAGTTGAAGCTTTGAAGCTTCCAAAATGGTAAGCCATGTGCGATTATCTTAACTATTAAGATAATTACAGCCATTTGAAAATGGCTGAGTTTTGTACTATTGCACACACATACACAGTATAAAATTGAGTAAATTTTAAATGGCTGTAATTATTTTAATATTTAAGATATTCGCACATGGCTTACCATTTTGGAAGCTTCAAAGCATCAACTTTAAGAATATGTAAAAATATTTTCAAAAAAGTTTCAAAAATTAAAAGAAAATTCATTTTGAAAAAAATACCATTTTTCCCCATACAAAATGTATGGGAAAGGGCGAAAATAAATAGCCACCACTAAGGGTTAAGTTAGAGCGCTAATTTTTTACAAGGCTTATTTTCTCGTCAATACCTAAAGTTTCAGGGGTAAGACCGAAAAAAAACAATTTTTTTTTATTTGAATCACCCTAATATGTATATTATACATGCATAAGCCTACCATTCCGAAGAGTGATATACATCTCAATATGTACGTCACGTTTACGGGGAAAAGTTTTTCGCAATCGAAGATCTGGAAAAAGATGAGCAAGCGATTACTTTCGAAATGATTCAGGAAGACACTTTCACTTTATCGACACTTCTGCGATAGGCCGAACACACTACCGCTATACCACGGCGGCTGCCAACGGTATTTACCATTGTATTTATTGGCAATCATCGGGCTACCTAGAGGTAGTGTGGCTGTCTGATCTGCGTGGGTTTGAAGGTTCGAGTCCCTTAAAAAGAAAATCATTGAAATAAACCTGAAAAATCATATCACCTCAACGGGAGGCTAAGGTTCAGAAGCATTTCACTAGTAAACTTTATAGTGCATAATTTTAGGCGCTACTTTTTGCATATTATCTGAACTCTAGTAATAGCTTAAAGTAGCCACTAGTAGTAGTCGTTACAGCGCAGCTACCAAATATTATGCAAAAAATTTTACTTATTCCCAAAAGTAGTAAATTTAACGACGGTTTCGTCAAATTTCCTGGAGTGAGTTTGCCGTCTCCGTTCTAGTTACTTGAATGCTAGTTGGGTATATACTCTAATATGTGTGTTTTTTAGACGCACTCTCCCGGAAATGTTATCTTCATTATTTTATCGCTATCAAAGTAGTTTCGCAATGCCTTTAAGAGCTTATGAAAAGATATAAAACAATTTCCAATTCAATTCAAATGATAACGCCGAATAACATGCAAATGTGAGATTTAAATTTTATTGCTTTTACTAAGTTTATAGCATTTATTATAATAAAACAAACAATATTCGTCAAGCATTTTTGCAATCATACTAAAAGCATTAAAATCCTTTACAAACACAACACACTCAAAGAAAATGCTATAAATAGATTGTATGCATCGTGTTGTCTTTTTTTTAAGTAGTTTTCATACGTAAATGCGCAAATCAAACGAGAAAATGCCATTTACGAATTTTTTACGACTTTTGGGTAATAAAAATTCTAAACAAATCCCGACTTTTATCTACTTTATGCAAAAATCAAACTAAAACTGATAAATGTATTGCATACATATGTACGTACGTGCGTGATAGTGTGTGTGTGTGTGTGTTATAAGCTTTTCACGCTCTCGAAATTACCACTCTTGCAGATATGTCACGTACGCTGGAAAATTGTGTCTGATTTTGCAGCAAAAGGGGAACAGCCTTATAAAACTGTGTGTGTGTGTGTGTGTGTGTGTGTGTGTGTGTGTGTGTGTGTGTGTGAGGGATGTAACATTTTATGACCGCTTACTTTGGTGAATTGGCTAAAACTAATTACCTCAACCAGCTACTAACTAACAGCACATATCCGTATACTAGTTTGAAGAGCGTGACAGAGTTGCAACGACGCAATGCTTACTGCTGCATACTTTCAGGCGCTTAAACTTAGGATATGCTATGGGTTGGTTCTAGCTACATGCATTTGCTACTGCTGTCGCAATAAATAATAAAATTGCTTGAAACGTTGTAAACTATTAAAATTTTACTACTTGCGACGATTTGTAAGACAACTTTCCACTGCCACTTATCTCAAATGCTCCTCCCTCTCTCATACTCTATTGCACTCGCAAGCTGGCATTCACGTTTTCGCCTGTACTGCGTCATATGTGTACATGTTTGCGTTGTGTGTGTGTGCTAGCTGTTTTCCAAATTTAAGTATCACTTACACTAACAAAACTAAGACAACAATTTCAATTCAAAATTTTTAATAGCTTTTTGACTGAAATTGCGTCAAAGCGCCTGGAAGTATGCTACAGCAATTGAGTAAAGCTTATAATGTTTTTTGCTTTATTTTGCGGTTTTTATACCCAGATGCGCTTATTAAAAAAAACAATCGGTCACATTGGATCATCAAAATGCACAAAAACCCACTTCCCCTTCAAAATGCTGGCTCTAAGGTGCTCAACAGGGTTGCCGCTAATATGATTTTTCTTATAAAATATGCAAATATGGATATCAAACAAAATATATTTTACATCGTATTTTAAAAGACATACTTTTAAGTAGGGCTACTGCCTAGGGTTGCCACCTTATTATATTTATAATCCCACAAGCTTTCTATATTTTCACAAAATTTAAAAAAAAAAATTCTGAACGTGCACGCAGTTGGCTATATAATGTTCGATTTATTCCGAACTCAGACCTTCCTACCTATTTTTTATCAAAAGTTTTGCACTTGCGGTTGTCTACATCCTTTTCCGCACACCTTGCACGGACACCCACCTTTTCTACTCAAACATGAATTCATATAAAGATTTTTCGGCATTTTGCCACACATTTCACAGCCCGTTGCTGACAGTTGTCGCCACTGTCAATAGCATTTACCGGCGTTGATAAATTGTCTGTGCATTTCATACGATTACACACACATACACCTGTGCAGAATTTGCACACACACATGAATGTGCGCTCACACATGTACAGCATATTTTTATGAGGTTTAGCCCGAAAAACCAGCGACACCATAAAAACGCATCGAAACCATAAAAAGCTCAGCCATAAATGAAAATCAAATAATAACAACAAAAACAACTAAATTAAAACACTTGTGTTGTTGTTGTGTAGTGCACCGCATGTGGCAGCAATAAAAATAATACTAACGTGTGTTGGGTGTTTGTGTTGGTGTGTTGGTGTGTGTGTGCGTTAGTAATAGAGTTGCAGCACTGGAAAATAAGTTTAACTCACTCAATGACTGATCGGCTGTTTCACTAAACTCACCAAATGATTGACGTGCCAGCGACATTCGAATGTCATTGCTTTCGGTGTTAGCTTTTTTGTGGGCCGTTGACTTCAATGTGTGAAATTTTATCACTACATTGAATTTGGTCGCATGAAATTGTAAACTTACTTAGTTGTTGTTTTTTATTTTATTTTTCATTTTTCTTGGGTTTGGGTTGGCAGAACAATTTGACGAAAATTATAATTTTTTTTATTTATTTTATTTTATTAAAAATTTTTATTTTATTTATTATTTATTTTTTATATATTTTTTTTTATTTGTTTTTTTGTTGTTTTATTTTATTTTATTTTACATTATTTAATTTTTGTTGTTGTTTTATTTTATTTTATTATTTTTTTAATTAATTTTATTTAATAAAATATATTTAAAAAAATATCATATTTCATTTTATCTTATTTTTTTATTTTTTATTTTATTTTATTTTATATTAATTCTTTTATTTTACTCAATTTTACTTTATTATATTTTGTTCTATTTTATTTTTTATTATTTTTTATTTTACTTTATTTTGCTGATATTTTACTTTATTTCAGTTTTAAATCTTTCTTATCTTTTTCTTTTATATTTTATTTTAATTTTTTCTTTTTTTCTTAATTTTTTTTCATTTTTTTAAGTAGGTTTTATTTTATTTTGTTTTACTTTATTTTATTTTGAACTCTTTGTTGCTTTTGACTTGTAGTCTATTGCCTGCAGCGCGTAGGTAAATTTTTCTCAAAAAACACATTATTTTATTTTGTTTCATTTAATTTAAATTTTTTTTTTTTTTTACTAGTGTTTATTTAGTTTTTTTTTAATTTCTTAATTTATTTTATTTTTTAATTTATTTCATTTCACTTTATTTAATTAACTTAATTTCTTTGCATTTTATTTTATTTCATTTTATTTTATTTAATTTTGTATTCTTTTTTATATCTTATTTTATTTTATTTTTTTATTTTTTCTCATTTATTTTTTTTTTTTTTATTTTCTTTATTTTTTTTTCTCATTTATGTTTTTTTTTTTAATTTAGTTCTCTTTTTTGTTTTTTTTTTTTTACTTAATATAATTTATTATTTATTTTTTGTTTTCTTTTTTTTTTTTTTTTACTATTTTTTTTTTAATAATGTTTTATTAATTTTTTTGTTTTTGACTTTATTTTATTTTATTTTAGTTTGTTTTATTTTATTTTGTTTTATTTATTTTTTCTTTTTATTATTTTTTTTTTTTTTTCTATTTTGTTTTATTATTTTATTATATTTTATTTATTTTTTTTTTTTATTTTACATTATTTTTTTATTTTTTTTTATTTCATTTTTTATTTTTTTTTTATTTTATTTTATTTTTTTTGTTTTATTTTATTTTATTTTATTTTATTTTATTTTATTTTATTTTATTTTTTTTTTTTTATTTTACATTATTTTTTTTTCATTTCATTTTTTATTTTTTTATTTCATTTCTTATTTTATTTTATTTTAATTTAATTTATTTTATTTTAATTTATTTTATTTTATTTTAATTTATTTTATTTTATTTTATTTTATTTTATTTTATTTTAATTTATTTTATTTTATTTTATTTTATTTTATTTTATTTTATTTTATTTTTATTTCATTTTATTTTATTTAAGTTTATTTTATTTTATTTTATTTTATTTTATTTTATTTTATTTTACTTTATTTTATTTTATTTTATTTTATTTTGTTTTATTTTATTTTATTTTATTTTATTTTATTTTATTTTATTTTATTTTATTTTATTTTATTTTATTTTACTTTATTTTATTTTATTTTATTTTATTTTATTTTATTTTATTTTATTTTATTTTATTTTATTTTATTTTATTTTATTTTATTTTATTTTATTTTATTTTATTTTATTTTATTTTATTTTATTTTATTTTATTTTATTTTATTTTATTTTATTTTATTTTATTTTATTTTAATTTTGTTTTATTTTATTTTATTTTATTTTATTTTATTTTATTTTATTTTATTTTTTTCATTTTATTTTATTTTATTTCATTTTATTTTTTTTTTTTTCATTTTTTTGTTTTATTTCGTTTTATTTAATTTTTTTTTTGTTCTTTTTTATTTCTCTTTTCTTCCAACTTAGTATATAATATTCAGTCTCGCCTGATCTTAGACTACCCACCTTGCTGTGTAACACAGTTGCTGTAATTGTTTGTATATTTTGTTGTTTGCTGTTTATTTTACTTTACTATTTTTTTGGCTCTAAAAATCATAAATTTTTAGCTTTTTACTATCGTCAAACTGCCATAATTCTAAGCCAATTTCCCAAAATCCAATGCAAGTACGAATATTCCAACAACAAACGTAAAAAACACGTCAGCTTGAATAGTTTTTAAAAGTCATCAAAGATTTTACTACTCGCACACATGTTGCCACACATTGATTTGGGGAGGGGAGCAGAAGTGCAAATGGAACTGGCAGGAGTCGCAGCATTTTTTAGTTCATTCAGTTCGTCTGTGAGTTATTATTTGCATTTGCGCATATTTGCATTACTGTTAGTTTTGTAATAGTTTTTTTTATTGCTTTTGTTGTTGTAATGTACTTAAATAATTTAATTAAATAGTTTATGCTCTAACGCTCAAGTCGCAGCTTGTTTCATTTAATAGTTTTTTTTTGTAATGGTTTATGAAGCAAGTATAATTTTTTATATTCAATTATTAAATTGAGAATCCTGTTTTTTTAGTATTGTAATATATTTTTTTTAATATTGTTTTCCAGGATGTGATTTGGTTATGGATATCAGACCACTTATGAATATGGCTATCAAAGGAATGGGGCAGTAAATGACTGTGAGGAAAAAATAATGGATTCGGTAATTAGGAGCTTCTTCCGCCTTTGCGACTCAGTCAGTACCACAAAGGGCTTATTACCCAATCTTCAACCAACCGGAGGGTCAAATGAAGGCCACTAAATACTTCACCTCCATTTTTTGAAATTGACTTCAACAGTTTTTACAGTCTGGTGACAACTAGTACTGTTGGTCCAACTAGGATCTCGACTTCACATCAATACCTACTCAAAATATAATCAAAACATCTTAACACCCCAATCATAATCGCAATGTTATTTCCTTATAAGACAAAACAATCAAAGGGCTTACAAGAATGAGGAAGGAAAAAGAGCAGAATCAGACACGCTTGACAGACACAATACCACATACTTCAAGGTTCAACTAAGAAAAAAAAAATTAACAATTTCATTTTCACCGGAAATGAGAGACAAACGCTTGTAAGTAACTGAAGACGGTTGAGTTCGAAGAAGCAGGTTAGGGATGAAAAGGAGGTATTTACATTAGAGCAATAGCAAACAACAGCACTACCGACCACATTCCCCAAAAGCAAAATCTGAAAGCTATTTACTTACAAAGCGTAACTAATGAGAGCAACAAACCAAATAGAAAATGTCCAAATCGACGGACAGCCATGGCTGAGCACCTTTTTGGGTGACGCGTCTTAAACGAAGCACAGTTCTATGCAAAGCGGGAAAAAATGTTCAAAATAAGATGTTTGTTGGAGGAGGGGCAATTGCTGTCATTGCAACAATTGCAGTCATTTCGGACGAAATGAAGGAAAAAATATGAATGAAGCTAAACAATACGAAACGTAAAAGTCAATTGGTATAAGTTGAAGAAGAGCGGCACTTATTTTAATGAGAATTTCTAATTTCCACCAATACGTAGCTTAACGGTATTTATTGTACAAACATAGTAAGTATGTGTGTATGTAGTAGTTATAATACCGGAAATGAAAAGAATCTGATGCAGTAAGAAAAAGAAATGTCGAAAGAACCAAAAAGTAGAAAAAATTGTAACACAAAGTCTTAGGAAGCTGGTGGCGCGCAGATACAAATATCTAAATACAAAACTGATATCAAAACAGAACAGTATCTTATATCAATTTATATACATATGTATATAAATACAACATACCGTAAAGATATGCGCTCTTGAGTGTGCACTTAGACAACTACTCCCCTTCATTTACACCCATCAAATGTGCTGTTGTTGCAAAGACGAGTTGATCTTAAATGTTATGTAGTGAGTGCGGTGAGTGGACGGAGTATGGTCGAGTAAGTATCTACTTGTATCCAATGTGAGGATTCTTTGGACAACTTAGCGCTAGTCAAATGAAATTCTTTCGTCTCTCAAATATTTGCAACAATTAAATGTAATGTTAGACTATGTCAGATACCGTCGCAATTATGTATACCCAACGTTTTTTTTTGTGGTTTCAATTATCTTATAGCTTTAAACGAACTAATCTTGTATATATACATATATCCGGTAGTATCTCCAGAACCGCTTGACCGATTTGGATGAAATTTGGCATAGAGATATTATAATTGATTTTAAAAATATCCACTTGGGGTTGCCATTTGAGGCGTTTTACAGAGTTGCCACCTATTTCAATTGTTTTTAAATATAGAGCTAGATATGCCAATATGGGTATCAAATGAAAGGTATTTTCGGCCGTATTCCAAATATGCCAATTTCAAGCAAGGCTATCACTTAGGATTTCCGCCTAACCGCAATTTATTTATTTTTTCGTTTATCTCGGGAACTGCTTGAGCGATTTGGATAAAATTTGGCATATATACAATTTGATACATGCTATGATTATATACATGAGTGCTGCCACTTAGGATGGTTTACAGGGATGTCACCTATTCCAATTTTTTTAAATATAGAGCTAAATATGCCAATATGGGTATCAAATGAAAGGCATTTCCGGCCGTACTTCAAATATAACAAATTCACGCAGGGTTGCCACTTAGAGTTGCCAACTAACCACTATTTATTTTTTTTTCCTATATCTCGGGAACTGCTTCACTGATTTGGATACAATTTGGCATTATATTCATTCTAAGACTATATAAATAGGTGCTGCCATTTGGGCAGGTTTACGGGGTTTCCACCTTACTAGATTTTTTTTAAATATTGAGCAAGATATGCCAATATGGGTATCAAATGAAAGGTATTTTTGGACGTATTCCAAAAATGACAATTTCAAAGGGTTGCCACCTGACCGCATGTTATTTATTTTTCCTTATATCTCGGGAACCGCTTGACCGATTTGTTGACGGTGTTGCCACCTTTCTAGATCTTTTTTAATATTGAGCAATATACCAATATGGGTATCTAATGAAAGGTATTTTCTCCGTATTCCAACGATGACATATTTAAGCAGGATTGAGGCCTAGGGTTGCCACCTAACCGCATTCTATTTATTCTTTCTTATCTCGACCACTTTTTCGGTTGCTGATTTACCTATTTGGATCAAATTTGATTACAGGGTTAGTATGATTCTTTCTAATTTTTTCCACCTGGGTGTTGCCACTTGCGGTGTGTTACGGGGCTGCCACCTATATGGGTTTTATGAAAATCTCTTTTGGAAAGCTTATACTGTTGGTAGGTTAGATTTAAAAAATAAAGTAAAATAAACTGAATTAAAATTAAAGTGAAATAAAATAAATATTTCACTTCATATTCCTCTTAATTCACTTCTTTCTGATTCCAAGCTCCTTCCTCAACCTTTTCATCTTCCTAGATTGACCTATTCATTCTACTGAAATTTATTTCTAAAATTTTTAACGCGTTCCGACGACATTTTAGTTTGAGAGCCCTGAAGACAAACACTCACTGTGTATAAAAATTTAGTTGTGAAATGTGCGCATATCCAGCCATCCATCCGATTCATACATATCACTGTTATCCACAAACGTCATCTTATTTTGTTGACAATCCGATAGCAAGACAACAATGACCAAAGGTCCACGAACACAAAATACGTACACACATACATGCATTACAAATGTCACGCCAGCAACTGATGGAAAACTCATCAAGCGTTTTGGCCCCCCGAAAATTACCCCAGCCACACTTGCAAATTGCTATGAAGCTAGCAGTGATACTTTTTTTTCATATCAAGAGTTACTTACACTTGAATGGTTTTTGGGTGTTGCTGGCCATTGGCTGTCATGAGAAGAAAATATTTAGAAGAAGATATTTATGGAAAATGATGGAGATTTTTTTTTGCACTTTTCGTTGTGTTTTCTCTTTTGTAAGTATTTTCATACGTCAACATCTTGCTTGCATCGTTTGCTTCTTTTAATTAAAAGTATTTCGCAGCGTCTCCTTTTCCAATGTCTAAATTTTCCTTAATAAAAATGCTAAAATTCCTAGTCTTAGTAACCTTAAGCCTTACCACAGATTCGCAAGAACACTGTCGCAATGATACAGCTGAGTCGAGATGACGAAACACATAATTTATGAAGAGCTATGTCTTCTTCTTCTTCTTCAGTCTAAGATATCACATCCTCTCTGCATTTCTGGCTCAGCGTTGTTACTTGTTATGTTTCAATTTGGTTGTCACTTCACTTTGTGCAACCTCTTATTATTTTCTTTTCATCCGTCCCACGTCTATTTGGTGGGCGTCAATAGTGGCAAAGCGCACATTTGCCACATTTACACTTTGGCTTTAGCAGATTTTTTGTCACATTTTACGCCAGCAGCAATTGTTCTCCACTTCTTTTGTGGAATTTTTTACAGAAATTAATTTTTCAAACGGATTTGGTTCACAGTCTTCAAACTCCTTCACCAGCATATTTCGGTGCGTCTTTGTTAAAGTGTATCTTCTTTTCCTTGTTCTTGTTTGTTGCTTACTTTTTTGGTAATTCACTAATTACAAGTGAACTTTTATTCACTTCTCGATTTTAGACTTAAGAAAATATATGTAGCTCTTTCTTTGCAATTTGGAAACAGTTCTAAAATCACGTCCGCAATAATTTGAAATCAAATTTCTTATTCCTTTCATCAGCTAAAATTTTGTTCACCTATTTTAAAGACCGAAAAGAAGATACACCCAGGAGTAACTCCACCAAATTGATTCATACGAGTTCTCTGTCCCTTTGTTGGGTTTGGGCGAAAACATGTCCAACTGAAATCATATTTTGTTAAGATATATTTTAATGAAATGTGACGTAAAATAAATTAAAGGATTTTAGTTAGGTGGCAGTCCTGTAAAAAAATTTTAAGTGGCAACATTTAATTGAGAGCGCTTGAATAGTGACGTTTCAGGGGCCTATTACTTCGGATGGGGTTTTAACTCTCCGTCCCATCTCTGGCGTTTGAAGGGATTTCCGTTTACACTCTTGACGCAAGGGTGCTTTGGAAATTGGGTATCAGAGCTTACGCTAGCTCCACTGTCTTCCTGACATTCCCCGACCACCCATATCTGGGGAGCATTCCAAAATGACCACAAAATAACCCCTAAATGAACGCAATGTGACCACAAAATATCCCCGAAATCACCCCCAAAATGACCACAAAATAACTCTAAAATGACCCCAATATGACCACAAAAGGACCCAAAAATATCTCCAGAATGCCCACAAACTAACACCAAATTATCCCCGAAATTTGTCCAAAATGACCACAAAATAACGAAAGATCCCAATATGACCACAAAATTACCAAAAAATATCTCAGAATAATACCAAAATATCCCAGAAATAAGTCCAAAATGACCCCAAAATATCCCAAAAATGACACCAGAATATCCGCGCAATTGCTCCCAAATTGACTAAAAAATAACTCTAAAATGATCCCAATATGACCACAAAATGGCCCAAAATTATCTCCAGAATGATCACAAAATACTACCAAAATATCCCCAAAATTAGTCTAAAATGCAACCAAAATATCACCGAAATTATCCCAAAATGATGCCAATATGACCAAAAAATCAAATTTTTCCTTCTAGTCCCCTTCAAATTCTGTTCGACAGATTTTGACGCTTCGGCGAATGAATTTGGATCGAGTCGTAAACAGTAATCGCTCCATTTTTATACCTTTCATGAACATGAAATGGTATTATAACTTTGGTCCGATGTTTGTAAATATGAGAAGAAGAAGAGATAGACCCATCAATAAGTATACCGAAATGATCAGGATGACGAGATGAGTTGATTTAGCCATGTCCGTCTGTCCGTCTGTCCGTCTGTCCGTCTGTCCGTCTGTCTGTTTGAACGCAAACTAGTCCCTCAATTTTTGAGATATCTGGCTGAAATTTTGTATGTGGCCACCATTTTGTAATATAGGAATCATTTGTCGGAACTGACAAGATCGGACCAGTATAACATATAGCCCCCATACAACCGATTGTTCAGATATAAGGTTTTTTGGCCAAAACTTCCGCAATTAAAGAGTTAGGAACGTAAAATTTTGCAACTCGAGTAATTTCTATTTATGTAGTGTATATAGTGAAAATCAACGAGATCGGGCAAATGCAACATATAGCCCCCATACAACCGATTGTTCAGATATAAGAATTTTTGGCCAAAACTTCTGCAATTAAAGAGTTAGGAACGTAAAATTTTGCAACTCGAGTACTTTCTATTTATGTAGTGTATATAGTGAAAATCAACAAGATCGGGCAAATGTAACATATAGCCCCCATACAACCGATTGTTCAGATATAAGGTTTTTTGGCCAAAACTTCTGCAATTAAAAAGTTAGGACCGTAAAATTTTGCAACTGGAGTACATTCTTTTTATGTAGTGTATATAGTGAAAATCAACAAGATCGGGCAAATGTAACATATAGCCCCCATACAACCGATTGTTCAGATATAAGGTTTTTTGACCAAAACTTCTGCAATTAAAAAGTTAGGAACGTAAAATTTTGCAACTCGAGTACTTTCTATTTATGTAGTGTATATAGTGAAAATCAAAAAGATCGGGCAAATGTAACATATAGCCCCCATACAACCGATTGTTCAGATATAAGTTTTTTGGCCAAAACTTCTGCAATTAAAAAGTTAGGAACATAAAATTTTGCAACTTGAGTACTTTCAATTTATGTAGTGTGTAGAGGAAAATCAAGAAGATCGGGTAAATATAACATATAGCCCCATACAACCGGTTGTTCCGATATAAGGTTTTTTGGCCAATACTTCCGCATTTAAAAAGTTAGGAACGTAAAATAATGCACCTTTAGTACTTTCTACATATGTAATGTGTATAGTGTAAGTCAGTACAATTGAACACGTATAATATATAGCCTCCATACAATCGATTGTTCCGATAACTCGGATCCTATTATTTTGTAAGTTTTTTTTAAATTATAACAAAGATGTGTAATGTGTATAGTAAATATAGTTAAATTGACACAGGCTGTACTGGGGATCGAACAGTGAAAATCGTGACGCTTATTCATGAAAGGTATATAGCCTTCGGCACAGCCGAAGACAGCTTTCCTTACTTGTTTACATTCGCTTAGTTCTGAAGTTTGAGGCGAATGTTGCCGGGCGACTCGCAGTCGCTAATACAAATGTCGGCGAATCGCTCATATTATGGTTCGACTCGAAAACGGTAATAGGCCTCGTAAACAATAAGATGGGGTGGCAACCGTTTTTTTCAAGTATTTTTCATTTTTTTATCAAATAGATGGCAACCTTATGAATTTATAAAGGCTGTTTTACATGGGTCGATTTTCTAGTCGATTTTCTAATCGATTTTTGATTCAACCTTCATATACAAGGTATGAATCGATCGAATTGATAATTACACGGTGAAACGAAAAAAAATCGACCAGTGTAAATCAGCCTTAAAGTTCTCTCAGCAACTTCATTTGTCCGGTATTTTAAAGGAACGATAAAACGGCCGAAAATTTATAGTTAACTTTAAAATTAAAGGTTAAATGAGAGTTGGTAGTTGGTTTAAAGTTTTCTAAAAACTTTCATATAACAGCTATGCAATACTGAAATGAGTGCTATGAGTACTCCCTTTAATTGTCCCATTGCGGAACTTAACGCAAGGCAATACTCGAATACTCCGTCTGCTTCTTGGCTACTAACCATTTATTCTAAGAGCCACTTACACTTATTACCTTTACGCATATGGACCATAAGTATTTACCCAGTCACAATGATTGTGGGAGCACTTGAGGCATTTACATTTACCTAAGCAAATAAATGTGAGAGCTTTGTAAGTCGTCCAGTCACTCGCTTATACGAGTCCTTATGATGCCGATAAACGAAACAATGCACATAACAATTTTGCGTAACGACGATTCTTAGCGTAAATAATTTGAATGCAGATCTTGAGCATCATTTCAACAACAACAATAACCGTTGCATGCGAAAAATATGTGAATGCGTCAGAAAATTATGCGTGCACATTAGCAAACTAATGGAATATACATATATATGTGCATAGTTAAGAAGGAATGATGGGGTTTGTGTGCTCTGGGTCGTTAATGAGCTACTAAACTTACCAGCAATTGAGTACTTTGTAAATAATTACGCAAGGCTTATTAACAATATATGCTTACGTGTATATTTGTATATGCTTGATAATTGTAGGAATAGTGAATGGATGATTAGGAAATGGAAAATTGATGAGGAAATAGTAAAGTTAATGAAGATTAAGGATTTTAGGAAAATAGGGGAGATGGCAGCAAAAGGGTGTGGAGCATCTCATTAGAAAAAGTGTTCTACTTATGAAGCGTTATCATATAAAAACTAAAAAATTATGGCGGCGATATACTTACAGGTTAAGATTATAACCTCTAAAGAAATGTTTGTGTCAAGCTTCTTTTCCAATTTGTGTTGCGCTGCTTTTAAATTTTTTCAACAAATTGGTGGAACCTACGTTCTTTTGCCGACTCCGAAAGACACCTGCAAAGCAGATACATTTTTGATAAAAAGTCTTCCAAGGCAGAAAAATATTCGGTCATTTGGAGTTTGTCAAACCATTGCCGCTGGACGAACCCGTTAAGGAAAACTAATTTTTGATGTTGCTTTTACCGAGTTGAGAACCGCCAATACGTGGTGTGGTAGGGCCAAGCCCAAACTGCTGTACCATGGCGGCCGCTAGCACAGAAATTCATAAAAAGGCGAAAATCTTGTAAACTTTGCTCAATTGATTATAGGTATTAGAAAGAATTGAATGCAAAATTTTATACAGCGGAATGGTAATTCACTGACTAGTTTCCATGCGACCAAGCTTTTAGACGTAGTGTTTTATCCGGTCTGGCTGGCATCGAACCTACCCGACTGCATTGGCATTGCGTTCTCTTAACGCTTTGAGCCATGTGCCCTGCATGCAATCTTGCATTTATATTCTTATAGACTTCTTGTACACCCTATGATCCAAGGTGATAACAGGAAGCACGTAAATTTACATATATATATACCACAGGGTGTATATTTCCGGTTTTTTGGTTCTTGTACATGGGGAGCGGAAATGCTTGTATGTATATGAAGTTTTATTTGTGGATTGAATCCAATGTATATATTTGATTGAATTGACATCTTGTTTTAGTTTTTCTTTTTCTATCCCATATCTGATTTTTGATAAAACGCACATTTTTTATAAATATATTCGCTCAATGCACTTACTTTCCTTATGATTCAATAAATTTGCATTCTTATCTTTACGGCTTCGCACTTTGTTTTGAAAATCATTATTATCATTGCCACTTCATGTTATCTTCTCAATATGACCACCATCCTTACCTTCTCAACTATATCACACAGATTTAATCCTGCAACTATACATTTCAGACATTTCCAAGTTTATAATTAATATTAGCTTACCTGCCGCACTGCACGGTTTCTTACTTCCTTGATTCTTCTTCTTTCACCATTGCAGGCCAAATAAATATTCAGTAAAGTCATTAATCAATTTCATAATGCATTAAGCCATAGTTTACTTAACCTTTCACCATACACCAAACGCAAAGTTATTTACCTTAGACAAATTCAAAATTTTGCATTATTACCATCTTCAAAAGCCACACCACTCCTTTATTCTGTAAAATAAGGAAGGAAATCAAAAAAACTCAACGCTAAGTAACACTGCAAAACGAAACTTCTAAGGTTTCAAAGTGCATTTAAATTACAAAAACACACACACACACACACTTACTCCTGTATTATATTTGTCGCCCTGCAGCATTTTCTTTCCACATTCTACCTGACTGTTCCACAACTCCTGCTAGGTATATTAGGTATTGCCATACAAACATTTGTTGTTTTGTAATATTTGATATTGAGAGCATCACCTTTCAATTAAAATTTTGCTGCCACTCATTTCCGTTAAATGCAAACGCTTGCCCTTGCCCCCATTCAACACCCATCATCTCACACTGAATTTCCGCTCTTTGTTACTTTGGCACTCTTTCATCTATGAAAATATTTGAAATACCGCCTCGTAGCGGCAACGGCGTTCATGCCAAGTCATCGCTCGTATTGTGACGCCTGCAGCTATGTTACGGGCAACGGCAGTAGACAAGACAAATAAATATTAAAAACGTATACCGTTTTGTTTTGTGAATCATGTGCGGAGAGGTGTTGGTATTGCACTCAACTTCCGGTTGCTAAGTCTAATTGAAAGTGCAATCTGAATACTGTGTGCTGTTGTAAAATGCAATTAATGCCCGCAAAACATTTTTGCATATCTTTGATTTGTTTGCTCTGTACTGCTTTCTCGCATCTTACACTCGCACTCTCACTATTTTGGATTTCAACTCCTATTCGATATCTTGCTAGGGCTTCACTTTGCTAACTTCTGCACTTATTCATTTCACCTCTTGGCCTTTAGTTCAATTGTGTATTTATTTACACGTATTTATTTGTTTACTTGTTCATCAGTTTATTCGTTTCGTGAAGTATATTTACTTGTTTGTCCTTGTTTCCTCAACCACTCATATTTGATTTTCAGGCTTATTTGCATTTCTTTTCCATATCTATGGCAATTCACGCATGTTTTGCTAAAAAAAATAAAACTAGAGGAAAGCATCTCTTAGAGCAATTCAGTGCTGACACTCAAAAAAAAGTTAGGTTAGGTTAATCGAATTGACTATAGTATGCATTGGTTCAAAGATATGAACACATTTTCTAGCCGCTACCTTACCAGGGTAGGCTTAGGTAGTTTTTTAACCAATGAACTAGTTAGTCCTCTTAATTGGACTAGTTCGTTCCATAAAGTGAACTAAATTTTTCTGTGATAAGTGTGCAAATGGAAATTGATGTAAGCAATTTTCAAACGTATGGCAACTCACTTCGCTGTCATATAACGAAACAGCTGATCGATTTTCGCTGTAATTTTGCGACATTTAATTTATGATATTTGGAAGAAATTTAGTTGAATAGTAAACGCTTGAATTGTATTCTTTAAAATTAAACTATCGTAAGTGATCATATGTTTTTAATAAATAATAACTTCTTTCTGATAAAGTGGTGACGCAAAGAAAATGAAATGCAAATATGAAATGAAACAACTCGCTACGTGCTAACTCGATGGTTTATGTACGGATATGATACCTGTCACTTCTCATTACCCATCTTCTCCTTTCTCACGGATGGAGGGATGACATGACCTAGACGGTTCCACTGTTCATACGACAGTCGGCAGTACCGCAAGGGAGTACCGCAGCGTACCGGGTTAATATCCGGCCAAGGACTGTCAATTTCGACATCACTCCCCAAAACCTTCGGGGAGTGTTTTTGCTGTTAACAACAACAACAACAACAACAACAGCTAATGATAAACATCGAGGTAATGAGGAAGTGGCGATCAAAAAACTATCCATGGGCTGAGATAATAGAATAATACAGTAAGAAAGCTTGCGTTCTGCCAGACTTTATGAAAGGGCGCATACCCCAATGAGGGATTTAAAAAGGAAGCCAGAATCAAAGAGATACAAAAACTATCATGTGAGAAAATTTATAGTATTTACTCTGAATGAGAAATATTTTAGAAAACATTATCCAACACTTAACTTAGCAAAATGACTTTCAAATATTTTTTATATTTTTATGAGAACGTTGACGAATAAAATAAAAAACTTTTATAAAAACCAGAAAATATAATACAAATTGATTTATTACAAAAGGTAACTGATGAGTCACATATTACTGACCAGCAAAGGTCATTAAAATCCGATGTGACTCTAGAATAAAAAGAAAACAAAATGTTGAAAATTCCTCTCATTTATACTCATTTCCTTGTAGATGGCTAAAGGACGCGATTACAAATTATACGCCATCAATTTCCATGGTTCGACACTCAACTCAATACGTGAAGAGTTTAGGAAGCGAGTGCTTGCTGGAGAGCGTCGTCGTATTTTCGTAATCGATTTGGAAGAAGAAGAAAAAATCTTAGCAACAAAAGTTCGCAACACAATGCGTTTCGATGACTTTGCAGTGGCTTTATCAGCCATAGAGCACTGCCGTCAAGAATACGCCACCATATCGAAAACATTAGCTGAAGAAAAGGAATTTAATCTTGTTGATTTTTGGATGGCAAATCTTTATCTTCCCACTGGCGATGTGATGCCTAAAAAAATGGGCTCGACGAGAAAAAGCTCAGTGAAAACACCTGAAAAGGGGGCGAAAACACCTGAAAAGGGGCCCAAAACTCCTGAGAAAGCAGTGAAGGGTACCGATAAGGCAGCTAGAGCTAGTAAACTTGGTGTTGAAAAGAAAAAATCTATTCTAAAAGTGCCAGTTTGTCCCAAGTTGGCGCCGAAAAGGAGCAATAAAGTTGGACGGCCGGAACCGCTTTCTAAAAAACGGGTAGTTCTTTGATTAGGTATAAAAAATATAAACTTTGATTTGATTTATGGTCTTCCATTTTCTAGTACATTCAAGATGAACCAGAGGACTCGCAACTTTTCATAGTCATCATTGGCGATATGGATAACGAATTCTACATAAAACTATTAAGGTGAGTGCAAAGGTAGTTTTATAGGCTCGATTACTATCGACCTTAACTAACTACATTAGCACCAAAGACTTCTCACCGTCAGTTGAGATAACAGGACGGCACCTTTTGGAACTAGTACGACTGCAGTGAGAATGATTTGTATAGTTCCTAGAACCATCAGGCCATCCATTGTATTTTTCTAGCCCCTAACCCGCTTAATATTTGACTATCGCGTCTTCCTCGCGGGTCGCCCAGACAGCGCTAACAAGGAAGCAAGAAATAGGATCGAGAACAGCCACTCAGAAGAATAACCGCATTCCATTTGCTTTGAGCTACGACCCTGTATACTCATTCAAATATCAATTCGCTCACCCAACTAACTTCACCTCTCAAATAAACTTGAGTACTCTTACTTCTACGACGATCATCTCAAGTGCATGTAGGTAGCTTGTTCTATGATGTATCAAGTTTATCAAAAAGCTTGCAACACATGCATCATGCTTAAGCGCAACATAAAACTGCAATAGAAGTTTGTAGAATTTATAGCATATATCCCACTTGCATTAAATACCCATTAATACACACACAACCATGCATCGCCCATGAACATAAAAAGAAAGAGTATCTGAGCCTTTGCTTACTAACTTGACGTGAACTTAAGACAGCTTAAAATGATTTGCATATAAATATTTGTGCATGTGTGTATGTTAAGTGTTGGAATTTTAAAGTAAACTTGTAAATGTCGTACAAGCATTTGCATATCTCAAAGTTTCTTAGCTTGCACGCTGACACTTTTGGAATAAGGATTTTATGTTTGAACGTATTTAGTTGTGAGTAAGTGGCAACCCATGGGCAAATTATTCTCACATTTGCACATAAAATTGTCTCGATTTAATATCTATGAATATGAATGCATATTTAGCTGGCGAGGTTCTGCTGACCCTATGTCCTTTACGGAAAGACGGGCTGGGAGTAGTCATTTCTAAGAATATTCAACCTAGTCATATATGAAGCATTCACACTACAGCTGGACCCTTAACATATCAAAATGTTGCTCATACGCAACGTCAAACCTATTTTCCCATATTTGGGACTCAACTCGTCAACCGCACCACCTAAAAATTTCATCGCTTCGATTTGAATGAAATTTGGTGAAAGTGATCTGTTATATAAGAAAACAAAAATATCACCAAAGGTCGCGTATAATTTTCGTCGGTTACGGAGATATACGATTAGACTTCGCAATTTTTTTTGTGTAAGCCATATATCTCGGTAACCAACCAATATTTATACGCGAGCTTTGTTGATATTTTTTTTTTCATACATAGTAGATAACTTTCACCAAATTTCATTCAAATCGAATTTTTATATGGTCCACTCGAGGAATTTTATCCCATATTTTATTTTGTTTCTTTTCATTTCACTTTTATTGTATTTTTTTTTTAGTTTTATTTTATACTATTTTTTTTATTTTTTTTTAGTTTTATTTTATATTATTTAAATTTATTTTAATTTATTTCATTTTAATTTTTTTTTATTTTTTTTTTATTTTTAATTTTTTAATTTTTTTATTTTATAATATTTTATTTTATTTTGTTTTATTTTATTTCTATTCATTTTGTATTATTTTATTATATTTTATTTTATTTTTTTTATTTTAGTTGAGTTTATTTTATTTTATTTTATTTTATTTTATTATATTTTACTTTATTTTATTTTTTTATTTTATTTTATTATTTTATTTTATTTTATCTTATTTTATTTTATTTTTTTATTTTATTTTTTTTTGTTTTATTTTTTTTAAATCATTTATTTTATTTTATTATATTTTATTTTATTTTTTTATTTTATTTTATTTTATTTTATTTTATTTTATTTTATTTTTCTTTATTTTATTTTATTTTATTTTGTTTTATTTTATTTTATTTTATTTTATTTTATTTTTTTATTTTTTTTTTTATTTTTTTTTATTTTACTTTTTTTTATTTTATTTAATTTTATTGTTTTCTTTTATTTTATGTTATCATATATAATTTTTATTTTTTTTTATTTTTATTTTTTATTTTATTTTTTTTTATGTTATTTTATTTTATTTTATTTTAATTTATTTTATTTTATTTTATTTTACTTTTATTTTATTTTATTTTATTTTATTTTATTTTATTTTATTGTATTTTATTTTATTTTAGTTTATTTTATTTTATTTAATGTTATTTTATTTTATTTTATTTTATTTTATTTTATTTTATTTTATTTTATTTTATTTTATTTTATTTTATTTTATTTTATTTTATTTTATTTTATTTTAGGTTATTTTATTTTATTTAATGTTATTTTATTTTATTTTATTTTCTTATATTTTATTTTATTTTATATTATTTTATATTATTTTATAATATTTTATTTTATTTTGTTTTATTTTATTTCTTTTCATTTTGTATTATTTTATTATATTTTATTTTATTTTTTTTTTTATTTTATTTTTTTATTTTATTTTATTTTTTTATTTTATTTTATCTTATTTTATTTTATTTTTTATTTTATTTTATTTTGTTTTATTTTTTTTAAATCATTTATTTTATTTTATTATATTTTATTTTATTTTTTTATTTTATTTTATTTTATTTTATTTTATTTTATTTTTCTTTATTTTATTTTATTTTATTTTATTTTATTTTATTATATTTTACTTTATTTTATTTTTTTATTTTATTTTATTTTTTTATTTTATTTTATCTTATTTTATTTTATTTTTTATTTTATTTTATTTTGTTTTATTTTTTTTAAATCATTTATTTTATTTTATTATATTTTATTTTATTTTTTTATTTTATTTTATTTTATTTTATTTTATTTTATTTTTCTTTATTTTATTTTATTTTATTTTATTTTATTTTGTTTTATTTTATTTTATTTTATTTTTTTATTTTTTTTTTTATTTTATTTTATTTTACTTTTTTTTATTTTATTTAATTTTATTGTTTTCTTTTATTTTATGTTATCATATATAATTTTAATTTTTTTTATTTTTATTTTTTATTTTATTTTTTTTTTTATGTTATTTTATTTTATTTTATTTTAATTTATTTTATTTTATTTTATTTTACTTTTATTTTATTTTATTTTATTTTATTTTATTTTATTTTATTGTATTTTATTTTATTTTAGTTTATTTTATTTTATTTAATGTTATTTTATTTTATTTTATTTTATTTTATTTTATTTTATTTTATTTTATTTTATTTTATTTTATTTTATTTTATTTTATTTTGTTTTATTTTATTTTATTTTACTTTTTTATATTTTATTTTATTTTATATTATTTTATATTATTTTGTATTATTTTATTTTATTTTATTTTATTTTATTTTATTTTATTTTATTTTATTTTATTTTATTTTATTTTATTTTATTTTATTTTATTTTGTTTTATTTTATTTTATTTTATTTTATTTTGTTTTATTTTATTTTATTTTGTTTTATTTTATTTTATTTTATTTTGTTTTGTTTTATTTTATTTTATTTTATTTTATTTTATTTTATTTTATTTTATTTTGTTTTATTTTATTTTATTTTACTTTTTTATTTTATTTTATTTTATTTTTTTTTATATTATTTTATTTTATTTTATATTATTTTATATTATTTTATTTTATTTTATTTTATTTTATTTTATTTTATTTTATTTTATTTTATTTTATTTTATTTTATTTTGTTTTATTTTATTTTATTTTATTTTATTTTGTTTTATTTTATTTTATTTTATTTTATTTTATTTTATTTTGTTTTATTTTATTTTATTTTACTTTTTTATTTTATTTAATTTTATTTGTTTTTTATTATTTTATGTTATCTTATTTAATTTTATTTTATTTTTTTATTTATTTATTTTTTTTTATGTTATTTTTTTTTTATCTTATTTTGTGTGATTTCTTATCATTCTTTTTTTAATCCACTTTATTATCCCTCTTTTTCAGCCGTAACGAGCCACTTCAAGCCATTGTACATTTTTTACCGGACGAATGCGGCTACGACATACTACTACCACATCCAGAAAATAAAGAAATGTTAGCAAAAACTATCGAAGAAATACAAGTAGATATTTTTGAAATGCGCAGCATGGCCATCACAAAAGAAATTGGCTACCTGCAACATTATTTACCTGTGATCTCGCGTTGTCTCGCCGAAAAATACTCGCAACAAATTTTCGATGAACTCAGTTATTATCTCTATGATATTGAATTGTTACGGAAACAATATACACAGTACTACCTAAAACCCTTTCACATAACCGATGTAGAAATGCCAGCACATGTGAGCATTGAAGGTTTACGTGAAACAGTCGAGTCGCTAGCCATACATGGTTCTTATCTAACAAAACAATTGCCTGCAATGACAAGCGATCGTGCAACAATCATAATATACTTCGATGGCTTGATGGATCAAATAGCGAAAAAAGAACGTAAATTAACGGCAGAACAAGCACACTTGATCAAGCTACCTCTTAGGCAGTCGAGTCAGTTAACATTGCGTGAGGATTTACGTGACGTTTACACCATAGCTTTTGAGAGCATACTGAAAGTGAAATATTTTGAACGGTTATGTGTGTTGGAGGACAATCAGTTGCTGCGTGAACTTTTACTGTTCACAAATACGGACTCGTTTAAGGATATACACTATACGACATTGGAATATAATGCTTTGTGCACATATAGGGAGAATATGTGTTTGAAGAATATGTTTCGAGTGCAACGCTACGATGAGTTAACTGATCGTGATCTCTTACCATTACCCTATTATGCCCGCCTCTTATATGGTGAGAATGTAGTGAAACAGAATCTAGAAAAGTGGTTTAGGGAATACGCTACAAACGATGTGGATGAAATTATGCCCGGTTGTCGTCTGTACCATTTCAAACGTGTCTTCAACGAGGTTAACGAAGAACAGCAAGTGACAGTGTTGCCAACACGTTTATGCTTTCGTGATTTTACGCTCTTTCAAGTGGAAGAATTTCTTTCAGCGCTGGTTACACCTGAAATGCTGCAATTACGGTACGAACAAAGTTTCGGCTCATTATACAGTTTCATACAACATAGCAAAGAGGCGCAATTTAACAAAGATATTGATATGTCTATATTCATACGGCCGACTTCGTTGAAATGGCAAATGCTTATGGGATATCTTGAGACGCAAGCGTCCGCTGGTGTACAAAGTAAAATGAAGTTGTCCGAAATGACGCCTAAATCAGCACGTACACCGAAAAAAACAACTGTGGACATTGAAGATAAGACTGGCTTGCCGAAAAATCATCCGCTTCTCAAGGGCTACAACTTGGAGAATATACGTCAAGAGATACAAACTAAAAACTCTAAATATTACTTCGAAGAAGGCGGCATTGAGTTATATGAGGAACGTTGGTGTTTCACTGATATGAATAAGAATCTCGTGTTCACCGTTAACAACAAAACTTTCAATATCTTTCGTCCACGTTTTTGGAATAAGGCAGTCTCATCGTGTTTGCGTTTCTCGAATGAAAACGAAGTTGTTGTGCGCGTGCTAAATAGCGAATCCGAATGCGCTAAAATTGTTATAAACTATCCGAATGGTTTGGCTATTTATCACAATGGCACATACGCCGAGCAACAATGGTATACCTCCGAAACGGTGGATAGGGAACAAAGACGCATGTTCATCGCTGAAGGTGCTGTTATAGTGCACTATCAAGCCGCCGATATGATTTTGGTAATGCGTTACAATGGTGAAGTTTATCGTCTGTATCAATATGAATTTCCGGAAGAGGAAGAAGAAGCGGCTTATAATGAAGCGACTGAAGATTTAAGTTCTGCGCTCAAAATCGAGCTGAAAGATAGCACCGTTAATAAAGCGAAAGAGACAACACGCCGTTCGCAGCGTGAGAGTAACAAGGCAGCGGGAAAAGAAGTTAAAGAAACACCTGAAACAAAGAGTCAAAGTGCTAGAGCAAAGGATGTGCAATCCATACGTAAAGAGTCAGTACGCACAGCTAGCGGTTATACGAAAGCTTCGCAAGTGGGCCATGACGCAATATCTCTCCCTTCTATTGTGCCTGAAGAGGAGTTACCTAAGCGTAAAACTTTAAAGGATATACTTGTTGAATCAATTGATAATGAACTTAGATTTCTCAATGAAATATCCTCGAAGTATGGTCTAACTTATTTGCATCTGATTGTTACCACATCAATTGGATCTGTGATTAATTTAACTCATAAAGGGAAGGTAATAATAGAAAACCTTAAAATGTAGTGGGATAGTACCACACTACACACATGACACCACGAAACCAAGTTAGTAGGAACTCTTTCGGCACTTCCACTCCATCTATTCTATCTATTACAAAATTTAGAAAATATACAAATTTTAAATGAAAAACACCCGTCTAATTTCAGGTATATAGGGGTCGGGCCGAGCCCACATTAGAATGGCATGACTACTACGCTAACGAAAGCTATGCACAACGTGGTGATGGTGTACGCATGATTTGGACAGAAGATTCTCTAAAATGTTATCACAAAGATGGGACACTTATTGTAACTACACTCGCAGAAAAAAGTTTATTATTCGAATTTGATACAGGTAACTACATGAGGTACAAGCTACAAATGGTTACAGCCTAAGGGCCTCATTATGTATGGCGAATGATAGCTCAGACGTACGATTCGTCTGCTCACAAAATCGCATTTTCATTCATTTTTGTTTTTTATGTCAAAGAAAAGTCGAAAATATTTGAAAAATCTATGGAACGAACGAAAATGATTTGATAATGCGATGGCTACGCGATATTATGAGCAGACGTATTATGACATAATGGCCGTAAATATTTTTTTTTTGTTCCAAATTTTCAGAACCTTCCTTTAGCATGAGCTCGTCACACATGGAGGAGGACTTCGTTGATGGGGAAGCTGATGAAATATCGGTAAAGCCGCATTTGATTTCTCAATCCAAAGCTGTAATAAAAAAAAACACTTCTCCCTACTTAGACCAGCCGCGTGCTAGTTGATGGTGTACGCTCGGCAGGTTCTGCCTTAAAGCCGATTATAGGTTCTCTAGTTTCTCATACCAAACCTGCAAAGGAATCATTTCAGCGTTCTCCTTCTACACACACACGCTCACGTATCTTCTCTACCATCTCAAATTACATTTTAACCGGTGAGGATGAAGAGGCCCATTATGAGGATCCCTCTTATGTGGCATATCGTTATGATAACTTTCACATGTTACATAAAATATATGCCGAAGTTAAATTTGAACTATATGAAGTGCCGATAAATGATATTGTCCTAAGTATAATGGCTATCGATGGTATTTGTGCGTATGTCTATAAAGTTGTGAATGTGAATGGTGAGCAACGAGGTGATGAGTATACGGAGATACCAAATTTTACGGCCACAATGGGTGATAGCGCAACTGGGAACTCAGAAAAGCATATGCCGAATATACGTAAATCAGGAAGTAAAAGTCATTCATTTCGTACGGATGGTACTGAAGTGCACACCACGGTTGATAATATACAACACACTGATGAAGATGATGAGCTGACCGTTCGGACAGTGGTGAAAGTTAGTTTTGGCAATGACTTAAGTGTGACCAGCACACAAGAAGCGTGTGAACTTGTAATGGATTTGGTGCGTTATGACAATGATCAGGCTAAAGTGCGGTAAGTAATTGAAGCACGAAAGCTAAACGGAATCGCCCCCGGCAGTAGTTTGGCAAACTCTCCGGGTATATTTCTATCATGAGAAGCTTCTCAGCAAAAACTCATTTGCCTTGCAAGTGCCATTCGGAGTCAGCACAAACCTGTAGGCCCCGCCAACTTGTAGGAAAAAAAATCAAAAAGCAGCAAACTACAAGTTGGAAGAGAAGTTCGGCAAAAATCTCGTTGATATATCGCCACCATTAGTTTTTTTATATTTAATTTAAATTTTTATTTAATTTTTGTTTTATTTCCCTTTATTTTATTTGATCTTATTATATATTTTCCTTTATTTTATAGTATACTAGTTGACCCGACAGACGTTGTCCTGCCACAAATTTATTTCCCTGCATGTTTCTCTAACCCGATCCCTATATCTATTTTAATCCATATCCCTATCTCCTTCACATAGGAGGAACCACGCCCCCTTTTTCGTGATCCCCATTTTTTTGGAGGTGGTACGGATCGATCTCATCTAACCTCTTACCACGTTTGAGTGGTCTAACATACACAGTAAAAAAAAGTCTAAATTTAATACCAATTTGGTGTTTATATATAACAACGCCGAAAAGTATTAAATTAATACCACTTTCCGTTTAATTGAGAGAAAGAGTATTATTTTGGTATTATTTTAAGACCATTTGGACTAATTTAATTGCCAAAGTTGATAGAGAGAGAGAGCGATTTAGTATTATTTTGGTATTATTTTAAAACCTTTAGTCCAAATTTAATTTCCAAACTTTCTCAGGGTCTTAAAATACCCTGTAGGGAAAATCTCTAGTTCAGAGCTAGTTCGCTTCTAGTGCGTTCCGAACCAGTACTAGCTCGCGAACTATCTTTCTTACATGAAATCAACTGGCGAATTTAACATGGCGATGTCCTAGGCTGGAACTAGTACAAAATTCTACAGTTTGGCTCTAGTTCGTTTATTGGTACTATTTCTATAGTTCTGAACCATTTCTAAGCATAGAAACGAATATAAATTAAATTCAAAAACTTAAATTCAAATACGAATCCAAATGCCTTTTAACGACTCCTCAAACACTGGTTTCGAACTAGTGAAAATGTAATCACTAACGTAGTAGTTTTTATTGGCCACTTTATATCTAGTTCTGAACCTGAAATTTGTTCACTAGTGCCTGAGTTCCCTGCAGGGAACTAGTGAAAATGTAGTCACTAACGTATTAGTTCTTATTGGCCACTTTATATCTAGTTCTGAACCTGAAATCTGTTCACTAGTGTCTGAGTTCCCTGCAGGGTAATACTATGTATTTGGTATTAAATTTTAAAAAAGTAGTCTTTGTTGTTGTTGTTGTTAACAATGCATTGCCCTGTCATTTTTTACTGTGTAACTACTTCCAGAGATATGTATTTCATTCGTATGGCAGGTGCCACGCCCCCATTTTCATTATCCTCAGTTTTTTTGGAGGTGGTAGGGATCGATCTCGTACAAACCCTAACCAAACTTCAGTGGTCTAACCCGAATACTTCCAGAGATATGGACTATGAAGTATTTCATTCGTATGGGAGGTGCCACGCCCCCTTTTTCATTATCCTCAGTTTTTTTGGAGGTGGTAGGGATCGATCTCGTACAAACCCTAACCAAATTTCAGTGGTCTAACACGAATACTTTCATGGATACGGACAATGAAAAATTCCATTTGTAAGGGAGGTGCCACGCCTCCTTTTTCCTTATCATCAATTTTTTTGAAGGTTTATGAGCCAAGTGTGTCCATACATAGGAAATAATTTGAATTTTTATATATATACAATTATTTTAATATATTTAAATTTAATTTAATTTGATTTTTTCTTTTATTTTTTTATTTTTATTTTTTGTTTTATTTTAGTTTATTTTACTAATTTTATATATACATATTTTACCTTGAATATATATATTTTTATTTTATAATATTTAATTATTTTATTTCATTTTTTTTAATCAATTTGCTTTTATTTTATATTTTTTATTTTATTTTAACCTAATTTTGTTTTTTTGGGTATTTTATTTGATTTTATTTTTTTTTATTTTGCTTTATTTTTATTTTATTGTAATTTAATTTAATTTTATTTTATTTTTTTATTGTTTTTTTTTTAATTTCTTTTTATTTTTTTTTATTTCATTTCATTTTATTTTATTCAATTTTTTTATTTTATCTTACCTTATTTTATTCTATTTGATTTTATTTTACTTGTGTTTATTTTATTATATTTTATTTATATTTTATTTTATTTTATTCTGCTTTATTAAATTTATTTTTATTTTGTTTAATTTTGTTTTATTTTATTTTAATTTTATTTTATTTTATTTAATTTTATTTTCTTCTACTTTATTTATTTTATCGTATATTTTTTTAAGTTTTTTTTATTTCATATTATTTTATTTTACTTTATTTTTTTTATATTTTTTTTTTGTTTTGTTTTTTTTTTTTTTGCTTTTATTTTATTAAATTTTGTTTTGTCCCCTGTTTTAAATTTATTCCACGGCCATATTGGCTGCTTGTAATTTTTAGTCACCATCTTACCAACTCACATTGTCTTACAGATTTCTCATTCAACTGTCATTCACCTCTAATAGTTTGCACACTTTCCAGATTTTTTTTACCGCAAAATTGTGTGCAAATGAGTAGATAAAACTCAGCAATGCCACGCAAAACACATTTATGATAAACTCCCTAAATACGAAGTATGATGCAATAATTTTGGGAATGGATCAAGATTAGTGTGCAAAAATATTATTCTTGTTCTTTCACTTTTTCTCTCTGGGTGATTTTGATTTAGAAATCAAATCAATGCGGATTAAAATCACCGGCAACTTTCTTTTGTCCTTTAATGTGACTAGCTATTACAAATTCTGCTCGGTCCCCCTTTTTCCCCATTCTAGAAACTTTAACAACAGCCCTCGTATTTGTTCCATATGCTTAAACTCTTTCACTCGTTAAGCTTCGTTACATTGACATTTCTTCACGCACCTATAACTCCTTCTAATATCTTTCTGACAGTTGCAGACCGAAGCGTGTATGCCCGACGCACTCCATTTTGATAGACAGCCAAATACTACTTGGATAATGTTAAGAGGATATGCAACGTAGTCGATAATGTTGTACTCGTAGATATCCCACTTATAGTATGTGCCAGTACTTGTAGTATACTATGAGGCGATATGTACTTTGCATTTATGATTAGTGCTGTCATGGGTGTAATCGGTGGGTAACTGGATGTATTAAACTTGGTCAAATAAATTTTTTTCCTCCCCAAAATGATGTTAATACTAATTTTTAAAATGGGGGAAAATTTACTATGCATGAAAGCTTCAGATATTCATATTAGCTTTTGCTATTTTAGATTTTTAGGAATTTAAATTTCCTAGAAAAAATATGTAAATAAAAATTTTTCTCAATCAGGCTGTTTTCGAGTAATCAGGCTTTTAACATGGGTATCTAGATCTGATATCATTTTTTTTTGGTCCAGTCTAATGTACATAGCTTGCGCATCGTTGAGCAAGTTTACTATACGGTTGCAGTGCATCATTGGCTTTATTGCATTATTATCGTTATCCTTGTACGAGTATGTGTGCATTTACTATTATTACTATTATGCAAATGAAAATATTTTATCAACTGGAAAATTGCAACGAAATGCGTAAGATGAGTGGGAACACATTTTAGTATAAAGTTGCTGAGAAGGAGAAATGTGCAGCTTGATATTAATTATGATAAAAAAAATCGTGAAAATATTTATAAATTTTCTTTTTAGCGATACTCTAGAACTACATTTCGATTATGTACAAAATATTACCGATCTCTTTCAATATTTCGTCGATAAGATATCGAAGTTCAAGAACTATCAGCGAGCACGATCGAAGGAATTTTATTTTTTGGAACATCAGAATGAGGATTGCAATACAATAGGTTTGTGATGATACAATGTAATTTATTTTTACTTTTTTTTGTTTTGTTTTGTATTCTTTTTTCTGTTATTATGTTTTTCTAACTCTATCTTATATTTTTTTTTTTCATTTTATCTCTTTTTATTTTATTTTATTTGGTTTTTTTATTTTTTTTATCTTTTTTTGTTTTGTATTTTCATTTCTTTATTTATTATATTTTCTTTTATTCTACTTTATTTTAATTCATATCATTTCGTTTAATTTTTTTTTATATTTTTTTTTAGTTTATTTTTTTTTTTTTTGTTAATTATTTTATTTTTATTTTTTTATTATATTATGTTTTATTTTGTTCTTTTTTGCTTTGTTTTATTTTATTTTATTTTTTTATTTTAAATGTATTATATTTTATTTTATTTTATTTTAAGTGTATTTTATTTCTTTTTTTATTTTTTTATTTGTTTTTTTTTTTAATTTTATTATTTTTTTTGTTGACTTTGTTTTATTTAATTTTTTCATTATAAATTTATTATATTTTATTTAACTTTAACTTTATTTTTTATTCTTCTTTTTTTAATTTTTTTTTTTTAATTTTTTTTTTTTTTTTTTTTTTGTTGACTTTTAATGTGAATAATTTCAAATTAAGGCCTCAATATTTTTTCTTTAAATATACATAGGTTACCGATTTGTTTGCGATCTACCAAAACCAACCGAGTATAATTTCTCAGCCAGCAACACTTTCATAGAACTTAAAAAGTTCAAAAATATCCAGGAACTAATGACCAATGAATATCCTTTGTACGATGCAGACATGAAAAAATTTCCACGGTTTCATACGCAAAGAGAACGTGTACCGCTTGTGATGGACACTTTTCCATTCGTCTTAATGACAAAGTAAGTAAAAAATTTGATTTGTTGGTATTTCACTAAAATTTAAACTTAGGCTAGGTTAGGTTAGGTTGCAAGAGCCGTACTTAGGCTATGGAAAACCAGGAATACAAAATAGGACAGAACCAATGCAGAACAGCAACCGATTCAGAATATGTTTTTGTTTTTGCAGTACTACAGAATAGTATCTATTCCGGCCGAGCTCCCATCGCGAATATTTCGGTAGAGCCGATAGAGATTTCATCGACTTTATCGAAATTCACTATCAAATTCTAATGAAACCGATTGAATTCGCTCATGATCTATTACATTTTCCTCTCTTGGGAGCTTTGTCGTAATTTAGCGATAGACCTCAGTACTTCGGCCAGACGGAGCGGCATACTCATTTCAACAGGGTTGGATAGGAGAAGGTCGCTATGCCATGCTCGTTGCCTAAGTTGTGATAAGAATGACCGTATTTTTAACTGTTGACATTACGAAAGATAAAAAAATTGAAAAAATTTGGGTGACAGGTGTCTATTTTTAACGTAGATTATCAAGGGAAGTGGCCGAGCCTGTTGCCATTATGGAATGGTAGGGAAGTCGATATGAAGCAATCAAAAAAGATCGGAATAGGATTCGACCCTCATTTCATCATACTAGATGTTTTATTTCTGAGCTCCACAGACAAACTGTCAGGGTTATTGTCGTTGCACCGTGTAAATAGCAATTCGATCGATTCACACCTTGTGTTTGAAGGTAGAACGCAGTGGAACGACAAAAATCGACTAGAAAATTTACCCGTGTAAATCAGCCTTAACAGCGAAAATAATGTCTGTCGAAAAATCGGCAAAAACTTTTAACTACTTTGGGCTTAGTAGGAAACTCAGAAGTAAAGATCTCTCTCGACAAACAAGGATCGCGCTCTATAAACCTCTCATCTATCACATCTATCTATAGATAACTAGATGTTAAGTGAATCTTTCAGAAACTTTCAGCTTACCTCTCTGTCCTTTTTTCTAGCATTTTTGTCAAGATTCCAACGCCATTGTGCAACACTGCCGAAATACATAAATTCTTAGCACCCATAGATGACTTTACTTTCAAATCGACCCAACGTTTTCTCAAAGAGTAAGTTAAAAAGATACATATATGTATATGACTGCACTTTACAGCATGTTCTTTCCTGGGATTCAAACAATAGGGTCTATCAGCAATTCCGACGGAGCTTCCGGTTGGGAATGATTCGGGAGAGTCGGATAGATAATTCTTTTATAGAAATTTTTATAGAGGACTTCGATTAATTCCATATATGTAATACTTCTATATAGATAATACCGAACAGTGAAGCGTGTCAAACATTACAGTACAGATATACCATGAGAGAAGGAGACAAAATCTCAAGGATGTCGTTAAACTTTTGTAAACAAAGGGGCATAAATAAATGCATACTTGAACAAAATGTAAATAAATTCACTTCGTTTTTCTTATCACTCCTTTCACTAATTAACATTAAACCATGCCAAAAATACCCAAGGTAGCGGATATGACATTATTTTACCAAATGAAAAAATTCTCTGTAGCTTATTATTATTTTTTAAACAACAAATACGAACATTTTTATTTATTTATTTTGTGATTTACTATTTTGGTATTTTCATTATTTAATCGACTAATCAAAGATTTTATAACTAAAACTATGCACAATTTCTGTAATGGGGATAGTGACCCTTTTTGAGCCCTTTGATATTTTTTTTTAAACGCGCTACTACAATTCACTAACACAAACAAAACTTGCGCATGCGCAGAGCTCACATTTGCACTGATTCATATAATAATGTTTGACACGCTTCTTACACACGGCCAGTATACGAAAGGCGCAGGCTTTGATTAATTCGATAAAATATCTAACGATTTTTATGAATTATTCCCAACGGGAAGCTCTGTCGGCATTGCTGATAGACCCCAATGTTCGGGCTTCATACGAACACATTCGGTCCATAGGTATGAGTTAATACCGACCATTGCTTCATAAGGTTTAATTTTTTGCTTATTATTTTCTAGAGCTCTAGAATATCATTTACGTCCCCGAATACGTATCGAATTGGGAAAACTTTGGAGTTCAAATAATTGGAGAATTAAACTCGAAGAACACAAACAAAGGCTCTTTCGCGAACAACAACGCAACGTTTTGTACACGGCCATGCTGAAACATAAAGTTTTTCCCAAATACCATCAATTTCATAACGATTTTTACAATCATGTGAAAAATATTGATTTCTTTGGCTTCATCGCAGATCGTTGCTTTGTCACACCCGAACAAGTGGAAGCAGAACGTTTAGCAGAGCTTAAACGTATAGAAGAGGAGACGCGTTTGAAGAAAATCCTCGCAAGGAGTCGAGATAATTCAGTGATGGAAATACCACCACCACCACCTCAAGAACCCCCTAAAGAAGGCTTAAGACACAGACGTTGGTCAAGATTTCGTGGTCCACCGCGGCCGAAATGTGTTACAACAATATCACACATCACGGATCAAGTTAATTATGATTAAAATATGTAGTATACCTCATTGTACAAATATATCTGTACTAGCTGCTCCACAGACTTCGGCAAAGATTTTTTTTTTTTACTTCATTTCCAAAATTCACCATTACATCCGTGTGTATTTTTCGGTTCAGAATTATTCATTTATGAATATTCAAGTACGTACTTTTGCATTCGCTTTCACGAATAAGAATGCATTAAAAAATCCACATTTTTCACGTCCACGAACGTATTCGCGAATCATTCTCGAATCTATGTAAGAATATTCTTTATGTTTTAAAAAAATCCCCAAATGGTCCCGAAAGCAATTCCAAAATGGTTCCGAAAAAGGTGCTTCATATCCCCGAATAAAATCCAGGAGTCTCGTCAAAATGTTTGTTTGGCTTACATTCCCATCGGTATACCTACCCGCAACAGTAGTTCTCAAATTTACACTACATTCTTGTGAATAAGCCACACAAAATATGCATTCAGTAAACGGCAAGATGAATATTCGCGAATAACTCTACGCAACATATGCATACATTTACGAATATGAACGACAAGAAGAATATTCTTAAATAGATTCGAGAATGCATTGGGAATGATCATCCCTTTACGCATTAAGCTAGGTACTAACTTCGCGTTTCACGTGAAACAGCTTTCAAAATCCATACAAAATATCTTGTCATCAAATAAGCTAGGTACTAACTTCGCGTTTCACGTGAAACAGCTGTCAAAATCCATACAAATTGTCTTGTCGTGAAATTTCGCTCCCACTTTACGGCAAAGTAGTACTGAAATCACGCCGTAATAATATTGCGCAATATGGCATTAGCAACATTTTTTCACGACTTTTTAAATTGTCCATGTCATTTATGGGTGAGTTACATAAAGCTTTATTTTGGCTTTACCTCAAACTTTGACTTTGACAGAAAAGTTCAGTATACGTATTTAAACGAAGCATGGCTAATTGGAGACCTCAAAGTTGAAGCAAGGTCAAAAATTGGCAAACTCTCAAATTTTGCTTGCTTTGCTTGCTTTGACAATCAGATCTTGATGACTTTGCTTTAATTAAAGAATAAAAAGTTGGAGGAAATAATAATTCATTCATTTTTTCTCTATTAAATTAATAAATTAACCAAAACAGTCTGAATGCAAAGAAAAAATATCGAAAACAAATGTATAAAAGAGAAGCGTCAAGGCGTTCATTGTAACATACCTCTGAAGTTGGACGCAAAGTTTTGAGGTAACAAATGTCAGGCGAGGTTAACAAAGCTTTATGTATTCGACCCTTTAGAGTGGTGCGAAAAGCTAGGTACTAACTTCTCGTTTCACGTGAAACAGCTGTCGAAATCCTTACAATATTTCTTGCCTTGCAATAGCCGTGAAAATTCGCTTGTACTTCAAGGCAAAGTAGTACTAAGTTCACGACCTGAAAATATTGCGCAATATGGCATTAGCAAAATTTTTTCACACCTTTTTTAATTGTCCATGTCATTTAAAACAATGCGAAAAGTGACATTTGTTGACATTGAACGTTGAAATTCCATGGCTTTGATGATCGTACTTGGCTTTATGTGGAGACATTGCAACTCACTTCGCCGCTGAGCTTAACTGGGCCTGTAAGGAATTGAATTCCAAAGTTTTTTTACATTCCCGGGATTTCGGCATTTTAAAATGACAATCCCGGATCGGCAGAGGTACCCCAGTTGGTATGCGAACGACAAAAATCGACCCGTGTAAATCATCGTTTAACCGGGCATCCTTTAAAGACGATTAACACGGGTCGATTTTTTGGTCGATATTTGTCGTTCCACTGGGTACTACCTCCAAATACAAGTTGTGAATCGGTCGAATTGCTATTTACACGATGGAACGACAAAAATCGAACCATGTAAATCAGCCTTAAAGCCTGGAATAGATGTGCAGCAACCCTGCGCAGCTAAAATTGTTAACAACAACAACAACAGCTAAAATTTAAATACACTAGTTTGTACTACTGCATGTCATGCAGGGACTATCCCGGGCGGCAGTCCAGGATTCGGGAGCGGGATTCCGTGAAAAATAATTCAGTGAAAAATTAGTAAAAATATTAGCCATCAGGCTGGCACCACTAATGCTTTGTTGATTGTGAACAAACTACGCGCGGAAGAAGAAGAAACATGAAACGTCAACAACTCCATTCTAGAAGAAGCAGTCAAAACAACAAAAAACCATATAAACAGCCGGTCGTATCTCGATCAATTCATTTGCCACATGTCCACAGATAATGGGATTGTGCTTCAAATTACGACTAATAAAAGTAGCCTACATCCATAGAACAACAAAAATCTGATAGCTTTGCACTGCGAGTTGTGAAATCGAACGGAAACGCTTCAACAGAGCCAGTGAGTGTACATCGAGTGTCACTTGAGAAACTAACCAAAATGAACGGCGGCTCTGCAACAGCCACAACACCGGCCATACATAAGCTATCATCATTGAAACCAGCACGCGATTTAACACTAGGAGGACGAGGTGGCGGCCCCGGCGCCAATGCAGCAGCAAAAAAAGTCTTTACGCCCAATCTTAATGCCGTACGCAACAAAAACACGTGAGTTTCAGAATCTGACTTATATAGTAATAAATATGCAAAGAATTTGTTTTTACAAGGCAATGAGTAATTTTTAAACAAATAAATATAACATCTGCGAATTTTTTTTAGCAATGTGAAAACATCGAAAGATACCACAGCGCGCGGCGGACGTGGTGGGGGTCGGGGTGCGCGTGGTAGTCGTGGCAGCGGTAGTGGGACGCGTGGCGGGCGTGGTGGTGGTGCTGCTGGTAGCGCTAATTCATCACTTATCCAAACTACTGGGGTATTCTCGGAAGGTGCTGGTGCTGTAAATATACGCAAAGCCAGTTCCGGTGGGTCTGGCTTTGGTGGTGGCGGCGGTGGTCGAAACGCTGACGATGCACCATCGCAGATGCGTAAACCAACAATAATCAAAAGTGAAAATCTTAAAAAGATTGATATCAAAGCTGATGATGAATACGTACGTGAGCTATTGGGTGATACAGATGACGATTTGGGAGATGATAAGACTGATTTGGAGCAGATACCGGTTAAATTGAATGAAGGTGAGTCGAATGAAGATTGTATATTGTTCACGTTTTAACAAACCAAAAATGCACAAGAGTCGAGTTAGTCACACATACTATTTTGTATACTCGATTTAGTTCATGTTGATTTGGGACAGTAGGTATACCTAGAGTGTAACAGGCTAAAGCAGATCATAGCACGGCTAAGTGAGAAGTACTACTTGCTTATGCGGCTACTCTTAGTTAAAGATATTATTCATTTCCACATGCTTGTGCAAGCTAATCATTAACAATTTTGATTTATTTTATTTTAATTATCGTTTTGGTTAAACTCTTGTATTATTTGTTTAATTTATACACGACACCTACATACACTCTATCTCTATACAAAATACACACTTTCACTTGTAACTGCTAGCCAAGTGGAAACCCATTAAAGTCGAGTTGAATCTTGAAAAGTTAGATGTTGATGTGAAGGAAGAAGATGCTGAGATATGCGAAAATGCTGGTGAGTGCCAAAGAGTCAAGTAAAAAAGAGCTTTTTATATATTGCGCAAATCCATAATAATGCTGTTCGTTTTGTAGGACATACTCATTTCCATACCCTCAATCCTCTCACCTTCATTGTACATAGAACATTATTATTTTTACTGGTACACGGAAAATGAATTCCTGGTTCAAAATAGAGTAGAGGGACCAAATATGAGTAAAAAAAAATTGATTTCCAAAAAATACCATGTATCACTAAATAGAGCTTAACAGAGAATCAAGTGCCTGAGGCGCGTCAGGAGGAAAGATCATGCCCGAGGAAAATCAAGATATTCGGGCTAGTAGCATAAAGTGCTTTTCACTGGAACGTATCGTATTCATCTTCGGCAAGGACTGTCAACATTCGTACAACCCTGTCTTGTCCGCCAAGTAACTTTTTATAAGTGGTTCTTCCAACTAGGCAGGGCGAATTACTGCTACAACAACAAGAACTGAGGCATGATTGGCGGCTGATGCTCGATATATTGACCAAAACTTTCTGACTATAGGCTCCCAAAGCCCTGCGGGTTAAGGGTTTAGAATGTGCCCGAGGTAGGTATGCCGGTCGTAAGAGGCTATTAAAATCCACGAAATCGTTAGCAAGATAGTCGGACAGTACCACAAGGGAGTACAACAACAACAGTACCGGATTCATCCGTCAAGGAATTTCAAACCCGTACAACCCCTGTCAGGTCTGTCACGTAACTTTTTATAAGTGGATCTTCCGACTAGGCATGGCACAGTATGGCTACAACAACAACATAGTGAAGAAATAAATAAAATAGGTGGCAACACCTTCTAAAATAATCGTCGTTTATATACGGCCGAAAAGCCCTTGCATTTGATACCGATGTTGGCATACCTTGCTCAGTAACTACCTTAAAAAAATTTGGTCGGTGGAAACCCAGCAAACCGCCCAAAATGACCACACTCAAGAAAAGGAGCTAAAAACGAAACATACCATTTATGGTATGATCCAAATCGCTTCAGCCGTTCCCGAGATACTGATTGCTATACGAAGCCATAAATAAAAAGGGGCTAGATGCAAACTCTACCTGAAAGCATTTTCATTGGTATACGACCGAAAATATCTTTCATTTGATACCCATTTTGGTCATAACTTGCTCAATATTTTAAGAAATTAGATAGGTGGCAACCTACCACCCATCCCAAGTAGACAGCCTTGGTATGAAGCTGCTTCTATATGCCAATTTTGATCTCCATTGCTTCACCTATTCCCGAAGTACTAGTCGATACACGAAAGAAAGAATAAAATGGCGTTAGGTGGCAGTCCTGCCTGAAAGTATCTTCGTTGGTATACGGCCGAAAATGTCTTTCCTCAGTATTTAAAAAAAAAAACGTCCTTCCTATCGACATTAAAATTTGGATGGGAATATGAACAAATCCACACAAAAAAATAAAACTCATAATTGGTAATTATACCCCATTTCAACCAGAAATTCAATGGTCGGTATAGGTACCAGTCCAAAAAAAAATATAATCATTTTTGTTTTGCCCACCCTTATATACATTAATATCACCTTTTACTCCTTAATCTAACTTTCTATCGTCTTCACTTTCTCAAATTAGACTCTGCTATCAATGTTGCACAAAAGCTGCAAAAAATGTCTGTTAAAGAGCAACAACTCACAAACAGTGCCTTGGCGCGTTATCCTGCTTCAGTTTGTGAGCTATTGGACCTGACACCATCACAGCTATTGCTGCTACAGGTGAGTGTGTGCTGTTAGTAAAGAGTAATAAAATACTGAAAATCTTATAATTTTAGCTACCAGATGCACTGCCTTGTGAGGAGGATGTCGACGAAGTTGCGGATAAACAGAAACATCAAGACAAAGTAAATTTCACAAAATTTGCCCACTAAAATATTCAATCACTTTTTATCTTTTCTTTACTTGCATATTTTTACACACAAATTTGAAAATCAATCTTCAGAATGCTGCCGATATACCCTCTACTTCCAAAAATGCACCCGCTCAAAAAGTGCCAACGAAAAGTTTATCATTCAAAGAAATGGAAGAAGGTAAAATTGGTAAATTACTACGTTATAAATCAGGCAAAGTTAAATTAGTTTTTGGCGAGACATATTTCGATTTAAATATGGGCATGGAAACTGGTTTTCTGCAGGTGAGTAAAAATTTGAAGCTTATAAGGACTTGAATGCATGTGTAAAGCTATTTTTAATTTACAGGACCTAATGTCAATCAATACAAATCGAGAAGAACGTAGCGGTAATATGATTAATTTAGGCCCCATACAAGCTAAACTGACTGCCACACCAGATTGGGAACATCTAATGGAACAGGAAGAACGACGGCAGCGGCAAAAGCCAGCATAGCATCGCATAATAGAGGATATACATTTTTGTTTTGTATCATATATATGTTGTTTTAGTTTACAAAGTACTTATAGGCTAGTATAGTTGAGATTAAAAGCGAATTACAGAAAAAATATGGAAACTCTATATGTGTATGTATGCATTTGTATGAAATTAAATAGTTTGAAGAAAGCCTAGTTTGATTCACTAATGTTAAATTAGGCATGAATTCAATTAAGTTAAAGAATAATTAATTGAGAATCGACAAAAGCAAGTAATTATCAAACATTTTTTGAACCCTAAACAAAGCTTTCATATGACTATATGCGTTACAACAAAAATAACTCCTATATAAAATATAGTTTTGTTATATGTATACCACAAATTAAACAGAAATTATTATTTTTAATGAAAACTAAAATAAAATTGACTTAAATCAAACACTGTACTAGTATAATATTACTTCATACACTTTATTAACTTGCTGCTTTCATAGAGTTTGCATAAACAAGGGCCGGTTATATTATAAGCAAGCGACAACAAATTGCAAACTTTTTTTTTTTTTTGTATGGGCACCGACCCAGTATAGTGTACAGCAGCCGGATGGGTATTCGATCAAACCAACTTTTTTGAGGAGATTGGAACATAAGTAAAAAAAAGTGATTTCGCCGTTGTTCGAAGATAGCCTAAACAACTTATGGGCTAAACAGAAACAGTACTTCGTACGACAGTTACTTCAGATACGTCGAAATTTAGTGCAAATTCTATTTTGCAGTATCCGTTGAATCTGTTGTTATGGGCTAAACCGAAACAGAACTTCGTACGTCAGAACGATTAGAAAACTAAATCTTCGAAGGGTCAAACTTCGAAAGCCCATAACTAATTTTTTACTTATGTAAGCCTTAATCTCCTCAAAACAGTGGACTAGCTCCAATACCCATTTTGTCGTATAGGTAGTGTGGCCGAATACCAGAATAGAGCATGATTGTTTTAAATACATTTCTTAATTTTGTGCTTTTATTTGTAATCCATCATTTGGTTGTACACCTCCTTCGCCGCTTGTAATTGGTGTACCTTTACCATCAACCGGCAAAGTTTGACGTCCCCGATAAATATTGCCTTTGATATCTATTGAAAAGTTATAATCCACGGGATTAGCTAACGCATGTTCTATAGCAGCATCGAGTTTTTCGTGTGTTATAAATGTCTTCGACAACTCCTTTTCACGTCGTACAATCTCTTCCGCACGTTCGTATTGTTCTTCCTGTCGTATACGTGCCGCTTCCAGACGATCGCTTATCTCAGCTGCACGTTGTTCACGTTCCTTACGCAAACGTTCATTACGTTCAGCAGCTACATTTTGATTCCAGGCTTCATTCTCTTGCATACAACGTAGGAATTCGGCTTCTTCTTGTTCGGGTGTTAACACAAAATGATCGGCGGTGGTTGTTACATTCAAACGTTGTACCTCCTCGCGTAGATATTGTCGTATGGAGCGCATTTGTAATCTGTGTGATAAATTATAATAATAGGTTTATTTATTGCAATAGGTATATATATTATAAATACTTGTAATTATTATTCAACCGCTTCAGCTCAGCTTTTTCATCGGGATCTTGCACTTTTCTTTCTGGTACGCGATACAATTTACTCTTTGCGGTAGGCAACCAACGGGGCTTTCTGCGCCAACGTACAAATTCTAGTGATAATGTAGAGTTTGTGGTTTTCGCTTCATTCAATGAGAGGCGTGATAAAATGCCGGTTGTTGTACGTAGCATATTGGACTCGCGAGGATTTGCTGCTCAGGCGCTTCAGATTTAGCTATAAAATTGTGATGACCTACAAGAATAATGTGTTGCTTTCGGCGAAGACGCTATTTATTAATTTAGATAGCTTACTGTAAAGATATTAAAGTTATTTCTCAATTTTATTGTAATTATGTAATTGCAACTTTACCACGCACACCGACCAACCATGCAAAATTGTGCTTAGCTACGCCCTCAGTTCAGCCACCAACGTCAATATCAGAGGAATTTTACCTGCTGTTGCTGTTCAATAAAGTAAATTATCAGTTAATAGTGCATTAATTAATTAATCGCAATTTACAAGTTTTTTTAACCTGCATGTGGCTTGGAAAACAAAAATATCAAATACCAAAGTTGCTGGATTTTAAACGTCAAAAGGAACATAGAAGTTGTAAACACAGGGTGCACCGCATTTCCAAAAAAAAAAATACAAACCCTATAAGTACACTAACGGTTAGACGATAGCCATTATGGATAATGACAAGTGTGAAAAGTTAATTTGACAACAAATATCAAAATGTCGGTTTGTTTACATCCTGCACATATTAAAATGTCGCCAGAACCAAATAACAGAAAAACAATGGCCGTATCCAAAAACGTGTAAAAAAAAACACAAAAAATCAAAATAGAATTCGTCGGTTTTAGGAAAGTTTTTTGCACTTGTACAAGACATACGTTTCGTTTCGCACACTTCAGTGGGAAAAGGGATCGGAAAAAATACTTTAAATGGAGCATGAAAACAGAAAAATATACAGTTTTTGCCTGATTTTTCCCCATTTTCAGATGCGTTTAGGGAAATTTTGCTGGCTGGGGAAATACTTATAATCTTTAGATATATTGAAACATCTTCTGTGCGATTTTTGTTAGTAAACTTCGAAACTCCGAATTTGATGAATTTTTTGTGTGTACTCAAATATTTTTTATGCTGGTTTAGAGAGCTTGATGAAGATCTTCGAAATGAGCATGCCCTCTAGGCAGTGCAAAGCACTGCTAACAACAACTTCATTGTATACTTCATGTCTCGTTAAATTTCATGTAGCTCGCAGTTCATATGTGCAAATAAAGACTTCCTTTTCAAAGAAGCTGCACTGGGGTTTAGTTCCGCTGGTAGACGGATTTCAAAATGCTTAGAGATAGGGACCGTAAATAAGTCATTCACATTGCGAAAGATTCAAACTTTTTGTGCCATTTATCATTTAGTTTTTGTTTCGAAATTTATATGACTGTAACAGTGAAAAATGAGAGACGCTGCACATGAAATCTCCCGGGAAGCCCTTAAGCCGATTATGCCGGCGTGGCCTTGCCAGGTTATCGTCATCTCACATAAGTTCACCACTGAATGGGTGTTCAGTGGCTATCCGGAGGATACGTCGCGAACATGGTGATCTACTTGGACCGCACATAGAGGAATCGCTCTGGCCATACCCAGTTGAATGGCCCCACAATTCTGCGGATGTACGTGGGGGTATTTGCTTCTAAAAGCTGGCCAAAAGACCCAAACACAAAAAGTATGCTACAGATTATCTGGATGGCTTATGTGCAACAGAAAGCCTCACTTTATCATACGTGGGAGTATTATGTCAGATGTCCCTTTGATATCAGTTGTACCTGTGAAAACAGTTTAAATTTGACTCTTGTGAAAAAAATATTAATTTTTTTTTTGGAATTCGTTAGAATATTCACTCATACTTTTTGCTTTATAAAACCAGTATATAAGTGCGATTTAACAAAGCTGTTATGGATTCATTTCAGAACGGTATGTACTCCATTTGGTATGTTAAATTTAAAGAAGTTTTTTGTTTAGAGCCCTTGACTATGACTAGTATTTAAAGTGTATTTTTGGGAATTTTTGGAAGTATTTTAAGCTATTGCATAGATTTTATCGCAGGCTTTGGTGGTGGGAGTGAAATGAAAAAAATGTTAATGTTAAAAAAGTTCGTAGTAACGGACTTTTTTCAATGTTGAAAGGTTTGGCGTTAACAACATAATTTGACAAAAAATATATATAAGCGTTGCCTACATTTAGGCTATACTACTAACAGTGTGACGTTGAGCTGTATAGGCTATACTGTTAACAGGTTAAGGCTGTACTGCTCTAAAGTCATAAATATGCTCATTGAGTTTTCATAAATATTATAATTGCATAAGTTGATAAAAAGTGATATGCAATAGCTTTACCGCGGCAATCCCCGAGTGCCACACGTCCTTTTTTTGTGGTTAATGTAAGTGTTAGCCCAGCCGAATTAGGCTCAGTTTTATATATGGGCGTATTCTACACACCTTCTTCTTCAAAGAACTTACACTAAGGTGATCGTGAAAAATATATAAACAAAATGTTAGACCGTTCGACACTTACACAAGTCGAGTAAAAATAAAAAAAAATGTATGGCGGCGATATACCAACAGGTTATCATTATCTATAACCTTAACGAGATTTTTGTGCGAGCTTCTCTTCCAATTTGTGGTGTTCTGCTTTCAATTTTTTCCTACAAATTGATGGGACCTACAGTTTTTTGCAGACACCGAACCAAAGATGACTTGATACGAAACTCTCTAGCGTGACACCTATCGGGGGTACTGATTATGTGTTGCTACTTGGCAGCACTGCATAATTGAGGAACATCTGCCAGCAGAAGCAGCGAAAAATCTGGTTACCAGACAAAATATATTGGCAGAAAACAGTGGGTGTTTTTGCTGTGATTTGGGATTTCAGTTAAAAAGGCGCTAAGAACGCAATAAATAAGAGTATAAATGCCAATCACAGGGATATATGTCGTAGGATTTGCTGGTGACCAACTTTTACTTTAATTTCCCTATTAGCGCGAATAATAACTCGTTCTGAAATTGAGCAGGTATTACGGCGGTAAATTGGTTATTTACTTCGAATAGTAAGATTAAGAACTTTGCTAACTGAAGCAGTATAATATCGTTTTTTTTTTTCAAAATTTTCTGTTTTCCCGCACTTTGTTCCAAAAAAAATTTAAACAAACCGAAATACAAAAATCGGGCTCACCTAATATTTCTTGTAGGGATTCAGTTGTAGCAGAAATATTTATTTTCATCGTAATCACCCGGTAACTTAACAGTGCTGCAAAGCTATGGTACTATCTACTATTCCCTTTTATTTGGATATTTGTTTCAGGATTAGACAACACTGGAAGCAAACGCCATTGCAGTGATGCTAGCGAAAGAAAAACGCTTTGGGGAAAATTGACTGAGGAGAATTGTGTACAGCTTTTATGAGTTCTTGATTGCAATGTTTAAAGTCTCCTTAGAAATTATAACATACGAATTTAATATTTACAAAATACATGTGCGGCAACAAAAATATTTTAAAATTTTTTTTACATTATTAAATTTTTACCCAGCTGGCCTCGAAATAGGGGAACTGATATAGAAAGCTGTTAACAGCACTAACATATTTTCTTTGTTCTATTTTCATAAATCATTCGTCTTTTCTTCAGTTTCTTTTGGACTACAAGCAGTAAAGGTGTATATACGGTTAGAAACGCGCACGATTGCATATGGCGGAAATTTTTTGTTTTTATTTCTTTTTCTACAACATAAAAAAATTCAAAACGAAACGAGTGCGATTATCATAAAATAGGCGAATTAGTGTCGAAATAAACGAATAAGAGACCGGCTGAAGCAGAAACGCAACCAATTGGAATATAAAACGCATAGAAGTGAAGTGTAAATATATGTACATATTTTAGTTAAATTTACAATTATATTACGAGTTTTTTTCACACCATTCGTGTATAGTACACCTAGAGCAGATTAGTTCATTCAGACGTCCACTCCAAATATGTGAAAGAAAAAAATTCCTTTGTGTGCACCATTTGAAATGCGCGTATGTGTATGGGTACATGTGTGTATATGTATGCATGATTGAGCTTGTATGCGTACCGCTTACCGAACTGTTGCGCACACCTTAAAAGTGGCTGGTAGCCAAAAGCAGTTGATTTGCGTCGTCGAAAGCGGCGACGGTGGCAGAGGCAAGGCGACGGCGACGACCGCGTTAAATAAATAACTGCAAAAACAATACACAAGTACATAACTAGCTGTTGCAGACGACAGAAGAGAGACGGAAGCGAAGACGTTGATGAAAAATGTTGAGATAAAATGCGAAGCAAGCAGAACAGACGCAAATAAAGTGAATGAAAGAAGTGTCTGATAATGGGAAAGACTGACAAAATAAGGCGAATATAATAAAACAGAATGGATGAAGCGAAAAATGTAAACGAATGTTTGTATGAATGTGCTGAGTTATATACGAAATAGCGTGAGAGCTAGCGCCAGTGTGTACTTACGAGATACATATGTATAAAAGAGAAGCTAAAATAAGAAATTAATACAAAAACGATGCATAAAATAATTGTGGGGTTAGAATTGGCACTCAAAAGACATGATATGTAGCTAGAAAGAAACCTTGAAAATAATTATACTCTTTATTATTTAGCAACAAAAAGAAACAGGTGTATTTGGTTTGTTTAGTTTTGCGTCACACATACACATGCTGATATATTAATAACGTCATTGTTGGAATAAACGTCATCATTGTAACTACATTCCATTTTCCACCACCAAATTGGTGTCCACAAACAATTGCCTATAAGCTACCACAAAACTAAGTAGCAACAACGCACTTGCCAAAGTCACCACCGTCGAATGAAAGCAAGAGGGGCATTTATGGGTTCGAGGTGCGCCAAAATAGCAAGTGCAATTTCAAATAATTACGAAAGTTGGTGCAAGAATAAACTGGAAAGAAAAATGTGTGTACAGTCAATGTTAAAAGATGGTGTACAAGTTAGAAATGTAATAGTACAATACTTATTTGAAATTCTATTTAGTTAGATATTTAAACTGGAAGAAGAGGAGAGGAAGAACAAGAATGGCCGTATTATTAAAAAGTCGCAAAACGAAGAAAAAATTCACAAATCAAAAGTATGGCAAATTAGAAATATATTCCAAATCAGGGAGAACAAGCGATGTGGAAATAAGGAAAATTGTTGTTGCCCAAGCCATTTAACCACACTTCAAAGTTACTAGAGCTCATCGGACACCTAGGCATATAAATTCGAAAAACGTGTTATGAGAAAGTCTAAATTCGCAAAACATCTTGAGTGAAGCACCATTAAAAGGAGTGTTTGTTAACTAAAGAGTATCGCGATTTCCTAACAGAGAAAGATGCTTATTTGTTTTCGTATATTTTCAGGTTTTAACATATTATTTAAAAACAAACCATCTAGTGTATAAAGGAAGTTTGAAGAAAGAGCATGAAATATGTAATTATTTACGGAAAGTATCGAGTGCATAGGAAAATGCGAAGGTTATGTCAAAAAGCTGTTAAACAAGGATAATGCTGGCAGGTTGTCTCATGAACTCTAGAAAGGGAACTACTGAAGTCTAGACGAATTTAATAAATGTGCTCGCATAATTCAGAAGTGGAATAACTCAGAAACCTCTGAAACTACCTACTTAGTGATATATGTAGCTCATCACAAAACATGATTTTTGTCCACTGTGATTAATAACTTCGTGAACTAAAATTGTATAGCAATATTTGTAATGTATTTGCTTACTTGGTTTCACCATAGTCTGAGATTTGCATGCCATACATTTTCAACATATCCGAAATATGCTTAATGTATTTGCTCTGTGCTCAATTTATTTTTACATACCTATAATTATTTTTTATATCACGCCGCAGTTCATATACATACATGTATGTAAATGTGCGTTTCGTTGCGAAAAATGATTTGCTTAGCCAATTTTATTTTTATTACTGTGCTAAATTTTCAACTTAATTAAGATTTATAAAATTTTTTATTTTTCAAACAATTCCCAGTGGATATTTGTAGACCTAAGATACTTATTTATGACTTTATACATACATATGTATGTATAAAAATCAGTCTAACTACAAACCACAGGAAATATGAATAACCTCATTTGCTACATAAAAAACAAGAAAAGTAAAAACGAGACGCATATTTTATTAGTATTAGCAGTAATTCAGTACAAACCGCAAAGGGAAGTGGCAAGAAAGAAATTGCCAACAAACACATGCATAGCCCGCAGCATAAAATGTCTGAGGGCTCTTCTACTGTCATTGCCGCCAACGTCACTGTACCAGCCGCCCCAAAGTAAAATGGTCGTTGCTCTAGTACCAAGTACATGTTCATGTACCTACGTAATTCTTCTTTACTAAATATACATTTATGTATGTATGTATTTTAGTCTCAGTCCCAGTCATTCAAGAAATAATTTCTTAGCGTCTTAACTCAAATGCGAGGGCTGATTTAGATGTTTTCAAATGTTGCAAAAAATTGCATTCACATATAGACTATTTAGTAGGTAAAACACTTCATAGAAAGAAGCCGAATAATATCATCTATTCCGCTGGAAAATTCAGCTAGAATTTCTTTATTTTTTGAAGTTGATAAAGATTCAATGGTCACAGGTGATGAAGTCGTTTGGGAATAGAGGTCCTTCACTGATGGGCCCAACCGAAAACAGTTACTAATTTTATGTATACAACTTTATTTTCTATGTAGCCATCCTCGTATCTAGTTATAATGCAGAAAAAAAAAAAAACAATTTAATTTTTACAGCAAATGAGCACGCAGCGCGTTTTTTATATGCAAATCATAAACATATCTAGCAAATATTAATATGGAGCTGTAATGCTGTGTTATGCTATGCTATGCAGCGCGATTTGTCATGACGTTCTGCTTTGTAAGCTCATGATGAAGTCAAGTGAAACGGGTGAAGTGCTTGTAAAGCTGCTGACGGTGGCAATCAAAGTGACTTTGAGTGCAAAAATGATTTTTACTTTTAAATTCTTATTTTTTGCTTATGTCAAGAGTGGCCTAGCAGCGACAACAGGCATAATGCAAAATAATTCATATGTATATTTCTATCTTATGTTGCTTTTATTTATCTATTGACATATGCTTGAGTGTATATGTACTGCCAGTTTTCGCATTTTGTGTATTCACGGTATATTAGCTCTCCTTTTTATCTAAAATTTGGCTTTTATCATTTTTTTTATGAACTCTTCTATCAAGTATAGTGGTTCTTAAACTTACCATTAAGCTACCATTTTTCTGTGATAATACGTATTTTTATGTCTATGAGTCTTGAGCTCTTGCGCCACATTTCCTTGGGAAAGAGAGTCGAAAACTTCTCCACAACCTCTTTCTCTAATAAGGGAAATTTATTAAATTTACCAGGTAGTAAGATTTTGTTTCATCGAATTTATCTTATCATGTTTTATAAGTTAATCATTGGGTGCTAGGAAACTTAGTTCATAACGGCTCAGGAGTTCTAGTGCGGTTTCACTTCGGCTGGATCGGCTTGATTACTGTGATGTTGACAAGCTTGTCCACGAAGAGTTTGGAATGCCCTCTTTCTTGGATTAAAAGGCTCTATGTGTCTATATATAAAAGTGTATGTATACTTTTAAAATCTGTGAACTCCGCTTGACTTGGGGAGTATTAATGGATAGACCTATGCCGGGATGAATCCGGTGCAAACATATGGTACTAGCTTGACTAGGAACTAGAAACTTCGTGTAGATTTTAGCAGTTTTGGCCTCAGGCATAGGTACCATACCATAGTGTTGGAGATGCAAAAGGTTCCAGGCAGCGCTCAGACCCTGTTTTGCTAGTATGCATTTTATATATTTTCTTTCTTAGAATTCAACACGAAATTGTAATTCATAACAAGTTGTCGCTGTCAATTGTATTGCAATCGTACACATTTGACGTTGACTTTGCGGCTACGCTCCGGACGACGTCGTCAAAAGTTTGTTGTGTATTACATATAACTTCGACTGCATTGTTGCTCTATCAAGAGATTTTAGCTATTGCTGCTAAAGTTTAGCTCTGCTGACGTTCTGCTGCGCGTGTCGGTGCACAATTTTAAATATGTGACGTGATTTAATATTTTCGTCAAGTTTATTTTTTGTACCTGTAGTACCTACGAGTGTATACACATACCTTAGCAAGATCTCATTTGACCTCACGACCCCAGCAATATCTTTTAAGAATTTTACTCTCCCTTCACTTGGGGTTTCGCTCTTATTTCTAGACAGGTCGATCCCCATTGCATTGCTACTCAGTCCTGTAATACCTAAACTCACTTAAAAACTTCAAAATAGCTTCGTTTCTTTCCTGCTAATCTATATATATAAAAACGAATGCCCATTTCCCTTGGTGATTAAACCACGCCTTAACGAAGGTTCTTATGAAAAAGAAAGTTAAATAATTTTGCTGAATTCTAAGATATTAACCAAAATGTGGACCAGGGGTGACCCAGAATGTGGTTATACGATATGGGTAATAAATGAAAGGTGTCGATGAGAGTTTTCACATGGAGCGGTTTTCAGGTTCATCTGTTTCCAAGATATGGACCATTAGGTAGCCCAAGGCTGACCCATGTTCAAATAATATAGCTATCAAATTAAAGGTGTTGATGGCAGTTTTCACAAAGAGTGGGTTTTCAGTTTCATCTGTTTCCAAAATATGGACGATGAGGTGGACAAAGGCTGACCCATGTTCATATAATATAGCTATAAAATTAAAGGTGTTGATTGGAGTTTTCACAAAGAGCAGTTTTTCAGTTTCATCTGTTTCCAAGATATGGACCATTAGGTAATCCAAGGGTGACCCATGTTCAAATAATATAGCTATCAAATTAAAGTTATTGATGGGAGTTTTCACAAGGAGCGATTTTTAAATTCATCTGGATTCGTTTTCTAGATTTTGACCATTAGGGATAGGGGTAGGGATAGGATAGGTATAGGAATAGGAATAGGGATAGGGATGGGGATGTGAGGATAAGAATGCAGGCAGACTATTTTTTGGCAGGACAATGTCTGCCGGGTCTGCTAGTTTTTTATAGAAATGTGGGGTGAATCCCACGGGTATAAGCTAGTGCTGAATAAACATATATGAAACTATTTTATAGCTCTTAATTTAAAAGCTTTTTAAGCAAACTGTCAAATTTAATTTAACTTATTTTCTTTCTTTTTCAGGTGTTCCTTGTGTTTTAAAATTTTGCTGAGAAAGTTTTGAAATTTTATATAAAAAGGAAGAAAAATTTTATATACTCAAAAGGATTTTAAGAATCCAATGACAATAGAATATAATATTTTCTTATTAATACCAACAAAAAAAAAATTGTGTTGTGTTATATAGCCGTGAAACTAAACGCCTTTAAAAAATATATAATTTTAAACGACGAGCAACGCGTGTAGCAGTAAAGCCGAAAAGTGAAACGAAGTGAAAGCGTATAAATTAAAAAAAAAAGTTATAATTTATCTGATAAGTAGAAGTGTGTTAAAAATTTTTTTAAAAATTTAATTAAAAATTCTTTTTTGTTAAAAACAAGAATTTTGTTTAAAACTTTTTTTTAAAAAGTTTTTTTTTTTTTACAAAAAAAAAGAAACAAACAAAACGACGGCGGCAGGCAAAGTGAAATATTTGCCTACCGAGTGGAAAGTAAACAATTTATGCTTAAATGGATGCAACATCAATAATCACACAAGTCTCACGCGACGATGAGCAATTGAACGTATGTCCGAGTGAGAAAGGTGAGTACCCCAATATTTCCAATGAAGAGAATTATTTGAAAAAAAAAAAAGATATTCGGAAGGAATTTCGGATGTTACGGAATATATTTTTATACCCAGCGTACTAGTACAAGGGTATTATAATTTTGTCCACATAACGGTACTACGTAACGTAATAGATATAGAGTTCCATATATGAAAGTTCTTAGGTTGGAAAAAAAGTTCATTAAGGGTTGTTCTTCCGTCCGTTCGTGTACACGATAACTTGAGAAAAATTGAGATATTTGCATGAAATTTTGTATAAAGGTTACTTTCTGGCCAAGGTAGGTACGTTGCTATTGAAATAGAACGAAATCGGATAATAACCACTCCCCCTTTTTCGATATCGAAATTTTCGAAAATCTCATGAATTGACATAACTTGAGTAAAAATTGAGATATTTGCATGAAATTTGGTATAGAGATTACTTTCTGACCAAAGTAGATTGCTATTGAAAATGGACGAAATCGGATGATAATCACGCCAAAAAACCATAATTCCTTCAATTTAACGTCTTCACATGGAATGCCCCCATAAGTGTTTATGTACCATGAAAAAACGAAACAACTTTGCTGATTAGCAAATATTTTTATTTGTCTTAAGAACTTTGACAAACATCACAAATTAACGAAGTTCAACACAACAAAATTGAAGAAAAACACGACGCAGCGGCAATTATCGGAGGCGGAGGCGGGGGAGTTAATAATTGAACAAAGAAAATATAACTAGATGTGACAAGTTGGCCGTATGCTGGTTAAATGTTGGTCCGAGATGCACCGAGTGGGTTGCCTGGAAAAGTCAGTCGGGCATATACATACATACGAACGACAACAACAAAGACTCAAACTGATCCGGTTGTCGGTCGCACTAAAACAATTGCCATCGTCATCGTTGTCGTTGAAAATACGATGCAGCAACACTGGGAGGACACACACATATGTATTTACATATATATCTATACAAAAAAAGTGGGAAGCCTGACAAGTGGGTGGACGTGTTGCCTGTCGGGCTGTTATACTGGTTGTTGACTTGTATACTTGTTCGCTTGCTCCTCATTCTATGCCCGATAAGTTCGGATGCATGCAGCTTTGTGTATGTATTGGTACGCGGTTTTTTCCTGCCAGACACAAAATGAGTCATCGGCAACCTGCCGTCTGCGCTTCCAAACAACCAAGCAGCCATTTGAATCGATATGTAACAACTGCCAAAGCAATGGTCACAAGGATATGTATATGTGTGAACATTGATTTGAGTTGCAAGAACACATAAAAAATGATGGGTACATAGGTATATCGATGTACGGAACCTTAGTCTATCATTAAAAGTAATTGGTTTAGTCTAAATGAAGTTGTATATCGAAGATTAAATACATGTCGCTATTGCGTTTTATCGACTTGTTGGCAGCAAATTAAATTCATTAGTACTTTTGAAGGATATAATTATTTTTTTAGTACACTGGGTATTCAAACTTTGAGAACATCTCCGCCTTCCACTTCTCTTTCTTTCTCTTACTCTACCTTTTCCTTTCCAATATCCATTCCTATTCTTCCCCCTTTTATTTTTATAAAGCTCTGGGTCACCACCATCTATCCTATCATGCCTAAAAAAGGCTAGTCCGAAGTTTGTCACTTCCTTTTCTTACGACAGTCCATCTCCATCTTTCAATGAGAGAAAAGGATCATCTGTAACAGAAAATATCTAATAATAGGCCACTTGGAAAAGGGACTTATCAATTAGCTGACTTCATCTGAGAAATTTTTGGACAGATGGTATTGGAAGTATACCTGATGAAATTGGATAAAGTCGCCCTCCAATCACGCCTACTTTCGATATCGAAAATCACCTCGACTACTTTTGTCATCCCTAGTTACATACATATACATATACATACACAACAAAATCAGCTAAAAATTTAACAAATCGTGAAATAAAGCAATTCTGGAAACAATAGCAGGTTTGTCTTATTGTTTTTCTCCTTTCTTATTTACTCTTTGTTTGAATTTGCACGTTTTCTACCATTCTTATTGCAACTCATTTCCACTTCGATCTCTTTCACTTTTGCGCACACCTTGGCAGCAAAAACAAACAACAGCAAGGGATGATAATTTGCGTTAAGTTGGATTTTTCTTTTTTTTTTTTTTTGTTGTAATTGTATGCTTTTCAAGGACATTGAACTTGCTCGCCTCCGTTTTATGGCTGCATTTATTTGAATTATTTACGTTAACGTCTTTAACGGGTTTTATTTTGTTTAGTCCACTGGATGTTGTTGTTGTTGTTGTTAACAATGCATTGCCCTGTCTAGAGTCCACTGGATTCCTTAATTATGCTCGCGACTGAGCGCTTAGTAAATTTTGAGAAAACGGACCTAAAAGTACCTACCTATAAGGCCCCAAGTTAAATGATGTAGGATGATTATAAGACCAAGAGGCCATGACAATTGTCAGTAGTCACGATGATAGGCTGACAGTAGGGCAGTAAAATTCAGTAACCGGTCTACGTCCGTCCGGCCTTAACCTAAAAAACCGGCTTTTTTGAGGTTATGGCGGAACTGTGGCCCGTTAGGCAAACTCTAGTTGTAGATTTGGATTTAGCGCTTTGAAATACAGGCTATTTTTTATTTGACCCAATCTATTATACATAAATATATATCGTCGATGCCTATGTAAAACCACCTATCTACCAGATCCAAAATCACCTATGTACATTAGGGTGGTCCTTATAATTAAATATAATTTTTATTAGCCCCCCCTGCGAAACGCCTTAGGCTTAGATTTTGGATGTGATATCTCCGACCATAGTGCTATTGATTTCGAGTATTAGATACCTAAGAAGAAAAATCACTTTATTTACATAGAGCAATCGGAACTTTGAACCCCCTGCGACACGCCTAAACCATCTTCAATTGGGATAAAAATTTTTGAGTTTGCAAATAAATTTGCCGAAATTTCTGTTATTTTACTAAGCGATGGGTGGTTTTGCTAGGTTTGGCTAGGCAGCTTCAGTTTTTTGGGTGTTTTTTTTTTTTTTTTGTTGGAATGCGAAATTTTTTATTTTTACTGATGAAAGTCAATGCCCAGGCTTACCAAATCTCATTAGTTATTACCACTTTCGTCATTTGCGAGGTTTTGCATATGGTAGATAGGTTGATTTGCATACACACGGACTAATTTTTATCAACATGAACCATGTTAAACTAACAAGAGAGATCCTGTTAAATTTGCATTAGATAATGAGGAAGATAGTGTTGTTTTAACAGGAAGACATGATGTTTTGAAAAAAAATTCATGTAAATTTAACAGGAAGTCATGTTAATTTAGCAGATAGTAATGTTAATTTAACACGAAGTCATATTAACTTAACACGAAGTTATGTTAATTTAACACGAAGTCATGTTAATTTAACAAAAAGTCAAGTTTTTCAACATGAGCTTCATGTTAATTTTACAAGAAGTCATGTTAATTTAACATGAAGTGAAGTTATTCAACATGAACTTCGTGTTAAAATAACATGAGCGATAGTGTTGAAAAATAATAACCTGGAAAAATGTTCATTCTACATGAACATTTTTCTGTGTGTAGGCATCGACGATATGTACCATTAGGTATATTTATATCATAATTGCGTCAATTGTACTTTCTCTTATTGCCTTTTGCGCTCACAACAAGCTTCAACTCATTTAATTTTCTGATCACAGCTTGCAATCACCGCATTGGTATTTCCACAATACTTGGCTACGTGTGAACAGTTCAGCACTTTTTTGATGTGCTTTTATATAATTTGCTTTGTGTTTTATATATTTTCTATAATTTTTATTGCGGTAAATAATTTTTTTTCTTGCTATCCATCATTATCACTATTGCGACCGTTGCCAATCAAACGACTTTCATACAGACTTAAGGCTCATTTACATGGGTCGACTTTTCTAGTCGATTTTTGTCGTTCCACCGTGCAAATAGCAATTCGATCGAATCACACCTTGTATTTGAAGGTAGAAAGCAGTGGAACGACAAAAATGGACCAGAAAATCGTCCCGTGTAAATGAGGATTTAGGTATCACGCAAAAATAAATCGTCATCCAAGTCGCTACTCGTAAGCACGCAATCTCTAGGTTTCAAGTCCGAGTATGCCATTCAAATTCACGGATGGCTGGAAAAAAGTATGCTCTGCATATATTTGGAAATTTTTTTTTTTGCCTTTATATGTCCAGTAGTTAGTTAACCCAAAAAACCTCTGGTCCGCGCTACTTCCGTATTCAGTACATTTTCTGTCTTCTTCTGGACTATAAACATATTTATTGAAACATTTTACGATATACTATCATCTCTTAATTGTATTAATAAAATACCACTTTAATAAATATTTTGACAATCAATCGATTTCTCCGGCTTAATTTTTAAAGTGATTCATCCTTTTGTTTCAGTACGCGTGTCAGCAATATTGCTAATAGTATGTACTTGCATTGATGGACTATGCAATGTTAAAAGGGTGACGAAGCTTGATTGGACTAAGTGCCCTACCGTTTTGCCGTTCAGAGCTTCATAAGCGCATTAGACGGTTTCCGATTTTTTTATACCCAGCTGTACTTGTACACAGGGTATTATAACTTTGTTAGGATAACGGTTGGTTGTACAGGTATAAAGGAATCGAGATAGATATAGACTTCCATATATCAATATGATCAGGATCGAAAAAAAATTTGATTGAGCCATGTCCGTCCGTCTGTCCGTCCGTCCGTCCGTCCGTCTGTCCGTTAACACGATAACTTGAGCAAATAATGAGATATCTTCACCAAATTTGGCATGCGTACTTATTTGGGTTCAGAATAGATTGCTATTGAAAATGGGTAAAATCGGACCATAACCACGCCCCTTTTTCGATATCGAAAATTTCGAAAAACGTATAAAATGGGTTAATTCAATATTAGAAGCAGCTACAATGATAAAATTTGCAATATGTATTGATTTAGATGTTCTAAGGCCGATTTTATAAAAATTTTTGAAAAGGGGGCGTGGTACCGCCCACGTATATTTGAAGAAATTTTAAAATTTTGACTCTTAATAACTTCAGAACAGTTTATGCTAGTATAACGAAATTTCGTAGAGGACATACTATTGTTGTGGTAAATTCAGCTATAGAAAATAAACGAAATCGCTTCGCGACCACGCCTACTCTTTCATAAAAGTTATATTGAAAGGAGGTGGAAATATTGAAAAGTCCATATCTAATTAACTGATTTCGCTATAATAATATAATTTGGCACATACATCAACTTTCATATTCTTTACATAATTTTTTCAAAATTTTCTAAAGTGGGCGTGGCACCGCCCACTTATGAGTCAAGCAATTTTTAAATTCGACTGCTAACAACTTCAGAACGGTGTGAGATAGATTTACGAAACTAGGTACCAGGCATGTTATGTTTATGTAGAGTACTACCACAGAAAATAAGAAAAATCGGTGAACGATCACGCCCACTTTATGTGCACAGCTGGGTATGTAATGTTCGGTTTCACCCGAACTTAGACTTCCTTACTTGTTTGTTTTTTTTTGTTCTTCAAGCTTCAAAATTCAACTTTTGTCTAAATCTACATATTTTAAAGGATTTTCGAAAACGACCTTTCTCTGACACTTTTTTCAAAAATGCCCTATCTCAGAATTTGTTTGAGAAACGCCTAACTTAAAAAAAAATTGTATTATTATGTGTTATATTTATCTTCATCATATCTTCATCCATATCTTAATTAATAATACTTCATCTCAATACCCTGCAGCGAAACCTCAAACTAGACAGAAAAATACTCGTATACAACTAGAATTTTCTGGCTGAATTCATACTAGTCAGGAAATATCCTTTTCATACTAGTATTCATCCAGAAATAATACCAGTTAAAAAATACAAAATTCATTCGTTTCATTTGCTTTTTTCTCTTATAATTCACAGATGCTTTTTCGTGATAGGGTAAATACAAATAGTCGCTGCTTTCTTAAGAATAAACATGAATATAAAGACAAATGATAAAGGGTAAGTCATGAAAATTCTGATTGAAATCATACTAGTCCAGGTTCAATGCTTTTTGGACTAGTATAGAACTAGTATATTTCATACCAGTCCTCTTTGGACTAGTATGGGGGCTATTTCATTTTATCGAAATCATACTAGTCTAAGTTGAACTAGTATGGGACTGGTATTTTACAACTAGTATAATTCTAGTATATCATGGCTAGTAGATGACTGGTATGTTCTGGTCGAAATCTGACAATTGACATTTCGTAGGACATCGACACGCAAAAAATACCAGTTGCTTATATGAAAAAAGACAAAACACTGACTAGTTGGGCCCGGTGCACCAACTAGTTGTAAAGTACTTTTCAACTAGTTGCTTTCGCTGCAGGGGTAGTTATCCTTATTATTATATTTATCTGCAGCTTTTATGTTGTTGTTGTAACGAGGTGTAGCCCTGCCATGAACCATGTTAAACTAACAAGAAAGATCCTGGTTCATTTGCATGAGATAATGATGCAGATAGTGTTGTTTGAACAGGAAGTCATGTTAATTTAACACTAAGTAAAGTTATTCAACATGACCTTCATGTTAAAATAACATGATCGTTAGTGTTGAAAAATAATAACCTGAAAAAATGTTAAAAAAGTGTTGATTTAACATGAAAATTTTTCTGTGTGTACATTTATCTTTGTCATGGATTTTTTGTAACGGTCTAGTGTTTTGTAGGGTACATGTAACAGCCTATTATTGTATTTATTTATACTTTTTTGTTTTCCATTTTTATATTCCCTTTCGCATTGCACTAACAACAACAACTCAGCAATATGTGAATTATGTGAATGCAATTAATTGGAAAATAAATTGGCCATAGAAATTACGCAGACGAACGCGCCAGCAACAGCAATAACAACGGCGGCTAAATGAAGGAATTCACTTAGATCGACAATGACATGCATTTACACTTTGCTTAAATGGTTAAACGACATTAAAAAAAAAAAAAAAATAAATGCTGATTACAGAAGATATACATACATGAATAGTAGAACAACATAAATAGAGGGAGAACGTAATTTTGAAAGTATCAGGGCAGTTTGAAATAATTTTTTCGCTATCTATTTTTGGCGTAATTTTTATTTAATTTTTTGTGTAATTTTTTTATATTTTTTTGGGTAATTTTTTACTATATTTTTTTGCGTAATATTTACTATATTTTTTTGCATAATTTTTACTATATTTTTTGTGTATTTTTTAGTATATTTTTTGCGTCATTTTTTTATTTTTTTTTTGTGTAATTTTTTCTATATTTTTTGCGTAATTTTTACTGCATTTTTATTTTTTTTTGTTTTAATTTGACGGTCTTTTTTGTGTAATTTTTACTATATTTTTGCGTAATTTTTAATTGTTGTGTCATTTTTGCTATATTTTTTACGTAAACTTTACTAAATTTTTTGTATAAATTTTACCATTTTTTTCTATGTAAATTTACTATATTTTTTTGCGTAATATTTACTATATTTTTTTGCATAATTTTTATTATATTTTTTGTGTAATTTTTCGCTATATTTCCTACGTATTTTTTTGTGTAACTTTTGTTATGTTTTTTTATGTAAAATTTATTAATATTTTACTATATATTTTTGGTAGTTTTTACTTTAGTTTTTTCGCGTGACTACCTATATTTTTTTTTTTTAATTTTTACTATATTTTTACTGTATTTTTCGCGTATTTTTTACTGTATTTATTAACATGAAAACCCCCACCCCGTGGATCCACCAGCTGACTGAATGTCATAGTACTCTCTAGCAGGATACTCTCCAGCTTAGCTGTTAATATACTCTCGAAATACACTACCTTCAATAATATGATCAATACTATGTCCGAACAACAGAGACTTCATTACGATTTTTAATGAATTAGTTGACGACAGCTTTATTACTGAATTTGAGTTAACTTTTCTATCGTTGTTGTTGTTGTATCAGCTTATCAATCTCTGCTGATTATTTATGTATGTTTCCTAAACGTTCGTCAATTATAAATAAACAATCGTAAATGTGTCCAATAAAAAATGACCGACTGTCATCATAAGTACTCGCACATATATAAAACTGTATTTTTTATTATTGACATGAGAGGTTCAATAACAATCTTCTATGCAGTGACTGCAAACTATGATTATTTGTCAAATCAAAAATCTTGAAATACACTGTAAAAACACACATAACGAAATTGTATTTTATATCGTTCTACTCCCAACACAGTTTCTCAATCAATTATTTTATGTTGTGAACAAAGTTGTGGGAGATTGTCTGTTAAACTGCTGTTGGCACAAGTTTAAGGCGTTTCCACATATGTACATACATATACTTAGCGTATCACGTTTTTGTCGTTGTTCAACTTTTAAAAACAAGTGTATGTTGTTTAGTTGTGTCACGGCAAACTCGTTTTGTCACTTGATTTACGGCTTTGTTGCGTATAAACAATAAAAATCGCACCAACATATTTAAATCGATTGACAGTTGAAAAGTAGTTATGTGTAAAAAGTTATCACAGTGGTCACAACAACAAATTTTTTTGTAAGTCTACCTTAAAAAAACATAAAAACTCTTTTTAGTTCAAAATAACACAATTGGAAAGTGACTACTACCTACTGACTTTCGGGTGCTAGCCATAGTCGAAATAAAGTAAGTACTAAAGTTATGGCTGGTTTTCAGTAGCTCAAAGTAGTTATGACATCAAATGTTGTCAAACCAATGAAAACGGCTGTCATATTGTGTCAATTGCGTTTGTAGTTAGTCCGTGTTGACAACACGTTGTCATATCAAATGATGCATGTGAAAATGATCGAATTTCAGTTTGCCAGCGAAATTTTCAACGATTGACACACAAAATAAATTTGCCAACATGTTGAAAACACATTTGACACGAAATCGGCATGGTGGCAGTTGAGTCAGTTTTTGAGGTCAGTTATTTTGACCTAATGAAAACCAACCTTTAGCATCAGCTTTTTGTCACCATTTCAAATGGCCTAACTGCCTGACGATAACTTTAGTACCTACTGTACTTAGGGCCACTTGCATAATAGCCGATAACGACTAATCGGTGATTAACTTGACAGCTAACCATACAAAATACGTCAATTAAACTCCGGTTAGTCGTTATCGGCTTTTATGCAAGCGGCCCTTAGACTATGACTATTATATACCCCTATATTTTTGTACAATAGAAAATAACGATCTCCTTGTCATATAATCATCTTCTCATCCGGAGATCATTTAACAATGAATCTTTATCTAGAAAACACAATCTCATGTGAAATTCTCGGATAATTTGTTGACTTTTATCAATAAACGAAATAAGAAGCTTTACATAAATTATATTTTTATTTGCGTAACTCAGCTTACAAATAATTAAAATGATTTATCGCTGTTTATTGTTATTTTAATATCAACTTGAGTGCTCTAATCATCATTGCAGATTTATTTATTTTTTTCATTGCCAGCATTGGTTGTTGTATATAATAAATTTTTTTATTTAACAAGAGCTATCAACATTTGATTTAGGTATAATAAAACTCTCAGTCCAAAAATATACCGACAGCTGTTGACTGGCAAAAATTCCGACATTTACATACCTTGTTTTTTTTTGGCTTTTTTTTGTTGTTTTGCTGTTTTTTTTTTTTTTTTTTTTGTTTATAAGCTGTTTAAAGTTCAACCAATCGTAATTTATGCGCTACGAAATATGTATGTTGTGTTAAAGTTGTATTGGCTGTAGTATGCTACATTTCTCGGCTGTCAGGAATGATTCTTTTAAATTCTATCTATCTGCCATATGTTTGTAGGCGCATCATTACATAATTGCTTAATAGAATTGAATTAGGTTTAACCGATATGTTGCTGGAGATCTATACAGAAATATAGGACACAGACTGGCGTTGTTGCTGTATACAATGTTTATATATGGGTGCTTGCCGAAGCCTTGCCTCAAAGGCATGTTTGTAATGCATTTCCTCGGCTGAGTGAAAGACCGTACTAACAATTTCAAAACATTTTTCTAAAATGTCCTACCACAGACATGTTTTGAAAAACCCTTAAAAGCCCTTTCAAACAAGAACTCGACTTAAAATTAATGAGAACGAGCTGACCCGGCAGATGTTGTCCTGCGAAAAATTTACTTCCCTGCATGGTTCTCTAACCCGATCCCTATATCTATTTTAATCCCTGTCCCTATCTCCTTCGTATAGGAGGAACCATACCCCCGTAGGTGATGGTAGGGATTGATCTTAGTCTAACCTTAAACTTCCCGAGATATGGACTATGAAGTATTTCATTCGTATGGCAGGTGCCACGCCCCCTTTTTCGTTATCCCCTGCTTTTATGAAGGTGGTAGGGCTCGATCTCATACAGCCTCTCACCAAATTTCAGTGGTCTAACCCGAATACTTACAGAGATACGGACAATGAAAAATTCCATTTGTATGGGAGGTGCCACGCCCCCTATATATATCAAAATATTTTTTAGCCTGTGACCATACCTGGAAGATATCCAGTACCTGTGTAAAATTTGTAAAGTAAATAAATAAGTCCACTATAATGCGTTTAGTAAAAATTTGGGCTTTTCTGGAAGAAAATGCGTTTGGAATACTTAGGTGAACATTTGTGTTGGGCAAAGATGGGTCTTAAATGGGTTGGCCGATCATAGCGTCCCAGGGATGGCCATAGGTTAAACATAATTTTGATAACTTAAGGGGGATAGGGTAAAAAGGAACCGGATTGTGGGATTAGCTTATATGAAATATGTAGATTTGCCTTTTTAATATCGACCCCTTTTCGCGATATTATCGTGAGGAACAGAAGAAGTACTCCAGCTATAATATTTTGCTGGATGATGCGTTGAGGGATGTAATACGGCTGATACATTAGCGCAAATTCCGAATTAACTGCGCTTTTGGGAGTTAACTTGAGCATAATCTTCATTATAAACTCCCAAAAATTAAGAAGATTTGAGCAGTTTTAAAAAATTTGCACTGACAACACTCTGTACATAAATAGACAACAACACCAAGAAACACTAGGAAATTAAGGGTAGCTGACAGATAGGCGTCGCGCTGGTTTCTAAGATCCGACTTTCGACAACTAGATGTCGCTGAGGTAGGTAAGAATATGGTGCAATAACAACCAAAGTAGTAATTCTCAATGCTGTTAATCTTCAATTTTGTGTGTATCAGGGTAAAATTTGGATCTGATTAAAGAAGATTTATTGGAGATAATCTCCGTGTGTGTATCCATAGCATAAACTACTAAATCAAAAAGTAAATTTCGAAAAAATTACCGTTATGATAATTCGGCGAAAAGGGGTTTTTGAAAAAAGATAAGATTTTTGAAGTACACTTCTTGGATTTTCTAAAAATATATTTAGATTTTAAAACATAACAAAAAATTATTTTTATTGCGTAGTTATTCCGATTTTTAAATTTTGTGTTGCTAAACTGAGTTTTCGATAACCAATGTGTAAACCGAGCGTATTTATTTTTCTACAGTTTTGAGGTATCACATTTAAGCATTATTCTTTACCCTTTATCTTATAATAAAATAATATATGTATACCTTCATATATATGTATTTATTAATATATGATATAAGTTATATTAATAGCATTTCAATCAACTTGTGGTTTGCCAGTTTAGCTTAATATCTCTATACTAAGTGGAGGTATAAAAGTATGTAGCTGTATATTGGTATTCTATTCCGGTTCAGTGAAGTATATATTATATGTCTCACATAACCCACTCTCACTTGCTGACAACATTTTATTTATTCTTCATACATATTTTCGCTTACATTTTGCTTTTAAAATTCAACTCACATAAGGCCTGGCATGTGCCATTTCGGGCCCCCCTAGCAACGTCCCCATTTGTTTTATTTTCGTTTATTTTATATGTAGGTACATTGTTTATGCCTTAGGAATCTTTTTTCAGATAATATACATTTTTTTGCACATCTTTATTTTGCCTTATTTATTTATTTATTTATGCCTTTTTCCACAAATTTCTTTCACATTTCGTTTTCGGTTCGTTCACCAAAAAAAAAAATAAAAAATAAAAAAATCGCTGTGATCGCTAACGGCGAATATTTTGTATGCCTGTCATCATTATCATCATCGGTAGGGGGATTTATTTATTGAGCGCACAAATTCTTGTTGCATTCTTGTTTCACGTTCACATTTTTATGTTGTCGTTTGTTGGCTTTTAATTTTTTTTTTTAACCTTTTTTTCTTCTCATAATATTTGTATTAAGTCAGCCATGTTTGTGATAATTTTGTTGTTTTGCAAAAAACACAGTGACTGTGAAAGTGTTCTGCTTTCGGTTTTTTTTTTTTTATATTTAGCTCTCTTTTTTATCAATTTAACTATTATACCGAAGTTTATAACTCAACTACATTTAATTAGGATTACTAGTTGCTAAGACCATCGGTTCTAAGGGATTTTTGTGCTTCACTTTCATATTTCTGGCGCAAAAAAAAATGTTTAAAAAGTGAATTTTTAAATTTTTTTTAAATTTTCCTTTTTCCAGAAACATGAATGTGCAGCAAAATTGTTACGTATACGCCATGGTATGTTTTTAGAGTGCGACACATTCATGTTTCTGACAAAACAAAAATTTTACAATTCACTTTTTAAATATTTTTGTATAGGGCATTCATGTTTCTGGTACAACGATTTTTTATTTTAAAAAATTTTCGTAAGTTTTTTTATGGCCATTTCATTTTTGTTTAGAAATTTTTTCCCAAAATTTTAATTTGGGCACATTGATGCTTCTGGCAAGTGAGCGACGATATATGAGCCCATTAATACGCCCTATTAATTCTTTGCGATCATAAAATATAAGAAAACAATTTTGTTTTCCTATTTAAATTTTCCAAACAACTTAATGGATTCTTAATTGCTTGGAACATGCTTTGAAGTTGCCTTAATGCTTTTAGCATTTTACATATTTATTTTTTATTTTTAGAATTTTATCAATTTTTTTTTTTTTTTTTTTTTTTGGTTTCCTTTAATATTTTTTTTTTTTAATTTCTTTATACAAAGAAATTGTATGTGATGCCAAAAATATAGCTTTTTCATGGTTTTGTGCACATGCTTTACATTTAAGCAAAATTAAAATCGAATAATTTATGCCCAGACGAGCGCGTATAAAAACATGGTACGTCTGGGTCGCTATACAAAAATACTCGTACTGTATGTTTGTATTTAAAATTGTAATGCGCAAAGGAAATCAGCGTAACCGGCAGACGCGGTAACTTTGGAATTCGCTGGCCAGTTGGTCGATGGTGGGGTGGCGAAGAGGCTAATTTACACACTTGACTCGAAAAGCGGTCAGAATAACTTAACTTTTAACCTTCATATTTTTTATTATAGTAACAAAAATTATTATTTATTGAAATATTTAAGTTATTTTTGATTTTGTTTTATTTTCTCTTATTTTATTTTAGTTTTATTTTTTTTAAATTAAATTTAACCAGAGGAAGAAGAATTGTTAAATAAAATTTGGATTTATTTTAACGGATATTTATTTTTAAAGTTAAATTTTATTTTACTTTAAGTTTGATTAAATTATTATTTTTTTTAATTTTAATCTAATATTAATTTAAATTTTAATTTAATTTTAAATTTCATAATTTCATTTAATTTAATTATAACTTAATTTTTATTTTTAATTTCATTTAATTGAATTTTAGCTTTAATTTCATTTTAATTTTAATTTTAATTTTAGTTTTAATTTTAAGTTTAATTTTAATTTTAATTTTAATTTTAATTTTAATTTTAATTTTAATTTTAATTTTAATTTTAATTTTAATTTTAATTTTAATTTTAATTTTATTTTTAATTTTAATTTTAATTTTAATTTTAATTTTAGTTTTAATTTTGATTTTAATTTTAATTTAAGTTTTAAGTTTAATTTTAATTTAAATTTTAATTTTATTTTTAATTTTAATTTTAAATTAAATTTTAATTTTAGGTTATTTTAATTTTACTTTTAATTTTAAAATTAATTTTTATTTTAATTTTAGTTTTAATTTTGATTTTAATTTTAATTTTAATTTTAATTTAAGTTTTAATTTTAATTTTAGTTTTAATTTAAATTTAAATTTTAATTTCTATTTTAGTTATAATATTAATTTTTAGTTTTAATTTTAATTTTAGTTTTTATTTTAATTTTAATATTATTTTTATTTAATTTTAAAATTAATTTTTATTTTAATTTTAGTTTTAATTTTGATTTTAATTTTAATTTTAATTTTAATTTTAATTTTAATTTTAATTTAAGTTTTAATTTTAATTTAAATTTTAATTTTAATTTCTATTTTAGTTATAATATTAATTTTTAGTTTTAATTTTAATTTTACTTTTTATTTTAATTTTAATATTATTTTTATTTAATATTAAAATTAATTTTTATTTTAATTTTAGTTTTAATTTTGATTTTAATTTTAATTTAATTTAAATTTAATTTTAATTTTAATTTTAATTTTAATTTTAATTTTAATTTTAATTTTAATTTTAATTTTAATTTTAATTTTAATTTTAATTTTAATTTTAATTTTAATTTTAATTTTAATTTTAATTTTAATTTTAATTTTAATTTTAATTTTAATTTTAATTTTAATTTTAATTTTAATTTTAATTTTAATTTTAATTTTAACTTTCATTTTAATTTAAATTTTAAATTTTTATTTTAATTTAAATTTAAATTTTAATTTTAACTTTAATTTTAATTTAAATTTAAATTTTAATTTTAATTTTATTTTTAATTTTAATTTTAATTTTAATTTTAATTTTAATTTTAATTTTAATTTTAATTTTAATTTTAATTTTAATTTTAATTTTAAATTTAATTTTAATTTTATTTTTCATTTTAATTTTATTTTTAACTTCAATTTTAATTTTTGTTTTTATTTTAATTTTAATTTTAGTTTTAATTTTAATTATAATTTTAATTTTAATTTTAATTTTAATTTTAATTTTAATTTTAATTTTAATTTTAATTTTAATTTTAATTTTAATTTTAATTTTAATTTTAATTTTAATTTTAATTTTAATTTTAATTTTAATTTTAATTTTAATTTAGTTTTAATTTTAATTTTAATTTCAATTTTAATTTTAATTTTAATTTTAATTTTAATTTTAATTTTAAGTTTAATTTTAATTTTAATTTTAATTTTAATTTTAATTTTAATTTTAATTTTAATTTTAATTTTAATTTTAATTTTAATTTTAATTTTAATTTTAATTTTAATTTTAATTTTAATTTTAAGTTTAATTTTAATTTTAATTTTAAGTTTAATTTTAATTTTAAGTTTAATTTTAATTTCAATTTTATTTTAATTTTAATTTTAAATTAAATTTTAATTTTAGGTTATTTTAATTTTAATTTTAATTTAATTTTAATTTTAATTTTAATTTTAATTTTAATTTTAATTTTAATTTTAATTTTAATTTTAATTTTAATTTTAATTTTAATTTTAATTTTAATTTTAATTTTAATTTTAATTTAATTTTTAAATTTTATTTTAATTTAAATTTTAATTTTAATGATAATTTAAAATCAATTTTAGTTTTAAATTTTAAATAACTTTAGTCCGATGTTTGAAAGTATTAGAAGATGAGATGGGCCCGATATGATCAGGGCGATAAGCTCAGTTGATTTATCTATGTGAGTCTCTTTGAACGCAAACTCGATTAATATTTCTCAGAGCCCCCATACAATCGATAGTTACGATAAACAGATTATGGCCTATAACTCCTGTAATTAAACAGGTACAAACGTGAAATTTTCATTTCATTTCATTTCATTTTTGAATGAGCAATATCGATGTTGAAAATCATTCAGACTCGAATGATATTTCTCAGAGCCCCCATACAATCGATAGTTACGATAAACAGATTTTGGGCTATAACTCGTGCAATTAAATAGGTACAAACGCCACTCCTCAACGTCACTCAAATAACGTGACTCATACTCGTGAAACGTATAAAGCCTTCGGCACAACCGAAGGCAGCCTTTTCCTTACTTGCTTTATTTTAATTTTTGATTTATTTATTTTTTTTTTGTTTTTTTTTTTTTTAATTTTTTTTTGTTTTTTTTTTTATTTTTTATTTTTTTTTTTATTTTTATTTTATTTTTTTTTTATCTTATCTTACATTGTTTTTAATTTAATCCGTTTTATCTTATCATTCTCTTGCCTGGTTGTTTCTTTCCTTGTCGTTCCGTTCCTGCACCCTTGATTTTATTCCTTTCTCTGTTGTTCCTTTCTGTTTTTTTTTTTTTATTGTAATCTACTCAAATTCTACATAGTTTTCAAAAGTAAATGCCTCAGACAAATTTTAATTGCAATTAGCCTTAATAAACCTCACCAACGGTCATAATGTTAGTTGTGCTGTAATTTAAAAAATTTTAATTTTTTTCTAAAAATAGAAACAAGTTTTCATATGCCTTTTTTCTTGTTCGCATGACGTTCTAGACATCCATATTTTTGTTTTTGCTTTTGCTTTTGTTATTATATTTAGTGTGTGAAAAATTCAGTGTCGCTTGAATTATAAACCTACACACGAGCCAAAAAATTATTATTGATTTGGCACAAATGTTTGTTTATTTAGTTTAAATTTTTTTTTATTTTTATTTTGACTTCTAACTAAGCTCTCTACATTGCCCAGTGCATAATGAAATTGATTATTTAAAATTTTTGTTTGTTTGTTCATATATTTTTGTAGACACATTTTTATGTACATTCCAATACACACATTCCTCCATACAAAGGTTAAACGAAATAGATCTTTATCGCAAAAAATTAATCTTCTAATGCCCGGCATACGAAACGCGCTGCCACCAAAAGCGTTGAGTAAAACTGTACGCAGCAGTACTGGCATTGAAACATTTGTTCTGTTTGTTGGCGAATGAATAGCACACAATTCCACATTGTCGCTAAGCTCTTAGATTACTATAATTAATTTTAATATTAGTGTCACTAGGCGAATTTAAAATATTTTATTTATTTTATTTTATTTTTGCTGTCAGCACATTTCGCTAAGGGTTTTTCTAGCTTAACAGGCTGGATGTGTCTTTAAAGATAATGATTGCGGTTAAAAGTTACATTAAATTTTTAGAACTAAAATATTTACTCACATCGCTAGGTCAGACTAAGAACTTTGCGATCATAATTGTGTGAAAGAATTGCTATCGCATATTTCTATACCCAGCGTACTAGTACTAGTTAGTACAAAGATATTATAATTTTGTCTACATAACGGTACAACGTAACGGCACAAAATAGTCGAGATAGAGGAGTTGATTAAGGCATGTTCGTCCGCCAAGGCAGATTGCTATTGAAAATGGGTGAAATCGGATTTTAACCACGCCTCCTTTTTCGATATCAAATTAGTTTAGAAAATCACAAAGATTGACATATCTCGGTGGCTGAAATGGCTAAAATGATATAATTTTATAGGTGAATCTCCCTGGTCATTGGTCCTTCTACATATTATGATTTTTTGATAGATTTTTTAAGGGAGGCATTTTTGAAAATTGGACTGGTCATAACTTTTAAACTGATTACGGTAGAACGATGAAATTTGGCGCAAAGAATACTGGTATCGTTGGGAGTATAACTGATGAAATTTTACCTCCAAACACGCCCACTTTCGATTTCGAAAATTTTGAAAATCACCTAAATTGACATATGTAATTCGGCAACGGAAATGAACCCATAACTAGTTATTCTATTATGATTTTGTGATACATTTTTAAAAATTCGAATGGTCGTAACTTATTAACTGATTATAGCAGAACCATGAATTTAGACTTCCTTGCTTGTTTTCTGTTTTTTTTTTTTTATTTTTTTTATTTTAACCTTATTTTATTGTTTTTTTTTTTTTTGTATTTCATTTTGGTTTGTTTTGTTTTATTTTAGTTTTTTTATTTTATATTATTTTATTTCATTTTATTTTTCTTTATTTTTCTTTATTTTGTTTATTTTCTTATTATATTTTTTTTTGTAACTTTTTTTTATTTTATTTTTTTAATTTTATTTTTGTTTTTTTTTTATTTAATTTAATTTTATTTAATTTTATTTTATTTTTCTTATTTTGTTTTTATTTTTTTATTTTTTTTTTGTTTCCTTTTAGTTTTCTTTGTTCTATTATTTTATTTTATTATATTTTATTTTTTTATTAATTTTTTTTTATTTTTTTATTTATTCTTTTTATTTTATTTAATTTTGTTTTATACTTCTTTTTTACTTCGATTTTATTTTTTTTATTATTTTATTTTTTTTTTTTATTCAATTTAATTTTATTTTTATTTTTATTTATTTTATTCTTATTTTATTTTTTATTTCTTTTTGGTTTGCTTTGTTTTATTTTATTTTTTATTTCATTTCGTTTTTTTTTTTGTTTTATTTAATAAAATTTTTTTTTATTCTATTTTATTTTATTTTTTTAAATTTTTTTAGTTTTTTTTTGTAACTTATTTTACATCTTTGACTTAATTTTTTTTAACTTCATTTTTAGTTTTTTTTATTTATTTTAATTAAATTTTTTATTTTTATTTAATTTAATTCAATTTGATTTTATTCTATTTTATTTTCATAAAATTTTTTTTTTGTTATTTAATTTTTTTTAATCTTTGTATTTCTTTCATTTTATTTTTTTTATTTATTTTATTTTATTTTATTTTATTTTTTTTCAATTTAATTTAATTTTTTTTGGTTTTATTTTATTTTATTTTATTTTTTTTTTTTTTTTTTCTTTTTTATTCTTTTTTATTTTTTTTGTAATTTATTTTACTTCTTTGACTTAATTTTTTTTAACTTCATTTTTGCTTTTTTTATTTATATTTAATTTTTTTTTTATTTATATTTAAATTTTGTTTTTGTTTTATTATTTAATATAATTTAATTAGATTTTTTCTATTTTATTTTCATTTACTTTTTTATTTAATTTTTTTTGTTAATTTTCGTATTTCTTTTATTTTATTTTTTTTTATTTATTATTTTATTTTAGTTTTTTATTTATTTTTTTTTATTTAATTTTATTATTTATTTTTTTATTTATTTTTTTTTTAAATTTTATTTTATTAACTTTTTTTCAATTTAATTTAATTTAATTTTATTGAGTCTACTATTATAACGCTGATGTTAGTTGTTCTGTAAAAAATGTTACTCATACGCCAAGTAACCATTAAACAATTTATTTCCATAGCGCATTCGATACATTAGCTTTGTTTCTTTCCTGCTAATTATGAATAATTATGAATAATTATGCCTAAAAAAGTGTTCTTTGAAAAAATTAGCAGCGAATTCAGCAGCTTTTTGACATTTAATTGAGAGAGAGAGCGCCAATTCGCTGCAAGTTATTGCTGGAGATTTTTCGTCCAGCAGAAACCAGCAAGCAGGAACAGCTGATCGGTGACATAGCAAAACAAGAACAAAAATGTAAATTCAAATTGTTAGCCAATCAAACCGCTGTTTTGTCTGCAAGTTTCTGCTGAACCCTGTTCGACGAAAAATTAGCAGAAATGAGATTTTGACAGCTTTTTACAAGACTCTCTTCTGCTGACAGTTCTTTGCTGGAGATTTCAACAAACAAAGCTATTGCGTGCAGCTATTCTTCCATCTCCATTTGTGGTGAATTTTAGAGACTAGAGTTGATTAGTTACGATCATAGGAATGCATTTCTAAACAAGTACTTAATTACTTAAATTTCTGTTTCACACTCCCAAGCAACAGTGCAAAATAGGTGCTAAACATCTGAATATATTTGTTGTATCTAGCTTGTCTATTTCTAAGCCTCTCGTGCTATTATTACACTTACGACATCCAGCAACAGTATTTCTTTAGTTTTGACATTTCACATTGTATGCGTTGACAATTTGTATTTAATGGTCTGATTTTATAAAACGAAACGCGACGCGAAGAGTCACGTTCACCCAAGTGAAACCCAATTCGTAGTTTATAAATCACTTCGTGACTGTAAGTGACTGTGGGTGAATATGAGTACGTTTCTTACGTTTTTTGGTAACATATAAGAACGCGAACTGACGCGAACAGTCATTTTAGCTGTCAAACTAAACACTTGCTTTTGGGTCGCGTTTGCTGGAATCACTTTACTTATTTCTAATATTTTTTTTAGCAATTTAAAAAAAATATTAAAAAAAAAAAACAGAAAACAATTTTTAGAAAAAAACTTCGTTTTCGAGAAAAATCCAAAAAACTTAAAATTTGGACTTTTGACAACTTTTTTTGAGAACATATTGGATAGATTGGGACTTTTTAAGTTATTTTTCGATATTTGTTTCCTTTAGGGGTCAACTGCTAATAAATTAGTTAAAATTGTGGGAGATAGCTCAAAAGACGGGATTTGGCCTCAGGATCACGAATCCGGAAGCGCTTTTTTAATATTTTGCTTTTCTGGAGATATTTGCAATCAAAGTTGTCAGTTTTCATGTGGTTGTTGTAATTTTATTAGGCAACCACCCGGACTTAAGATGGCATAGCTCAGGTTTATTTTTATAAGCGCGGCCGAAGGCCGACAACTCAGAAAGGTGTTTTGCACATAAATACCATGGATTCCGCCCCAATTTTGGTATCGGACTCGGCACATTTTTCGATTCATGATCCTGAGGCCAAACCCCGTCTTTTGAGTTATTTCCCATAATTTTAGCTAATTTATTAGCAGCTGACCCCTTAAGGAAACAAAGACCAATTTTTCTGACGGGGAACCTAAGCTCTCTACAAAAATTTGAAGTCCAATGCGGAGATTTATTTAACCGCGGTCCTACACCATCTATTACATAACACCCTTATATTACAAACTTCTATGCAAATATAAACATACATATTTCACATAAAAATATGTCTCCTGACATGTTTCAACGCGGTTTGGCACTCGGTAGCTGCTGAGATGCTGAAGTTTCCCAACTTCAACGAAAACGAAGAATAAACAGTCACAAATGCAAAACAAAACACTCAAACACAAACAAATCCTCACTATAACACTCTTTTCACAAAATTTTATAATTTCATAATTTCAACAATAGAAATAAGGCAAGAGCACTAAAACATTTTATTTTACTTTGTGGCTGGTTTACATTTTTGTTTGTGTTAGCTAGCAGAATTGCCAACTACCGCGAACGCAGACCTGTCAAACGCAGTGACTGCGTCGTGATAACGTAACTGGATGAACGCGAAAACTTACGTGCTTATAAATTACGAACTTGAGGGTGATGGTGAGGGTGAGTGACCGCGTCGCGTCTAGTCACCGTGATTTAGAAAATCAGGACATAAGTATTCATATTTGTATGCAACGTTAGTATTTGTGTTGCTTTTATGAATTGGCAAATCGAATGACATGTGTTGTGTGTGTGTTGATTGATTGGATTTCAAAGCCTCGCCCAGCGACGATCTTTTAAACGAGCCATTAATTGTGTGTGTAAGTGCAAATACAAACAGGCACGTGCAATGTCTTGGCTAGTCGGCTCTTTGAATATGAAGCGACATTGTGAAAGGTGGACTACAGGTCATTGGGAATTTATTGTAGATTTGTAAACAATTATGCCGAATGATGACTGCATGTTATTTTCTGCTGATAAGAGAGTAAAAATTAGCAGATAAGAGACAGTAAATGGTTGCAAAGTAATGAAAAAATTAGAAAAACAAAAAAAAAAAAACAATAAAGGGAAAGCAGAAAAAAAGATAAAGCAACAAGTAGGGACAAAACCGAAAGATTAAAAAGAAAATAAAAAAATCTTTGTATAAGGAGAGGAAGGAAGAAAGGAAGGAAAGCGAGCGGAACCAAGAGAACGGGATGTAGCAGACTATAATTGTATGTTGTTGAGATTACTTTTACGGTTAGGACTACGGTTACGTATATGGTTATGGCTGTGGTTAATTTTACGGTAACAGTTACTCTTGCGGCTACGTCACGCTTACGGTTAAGTTTGTAGTTAAGGTTAAGGCAACAAAAAAACCTCGTCAGTTTAGCTAATGCTGCATTTATATCATAATATTTACATTTAAAGTATAAAAACTAAAAAAAAAGTTGTAATGGAATGTATGTAACTTGTAGCTTGAATGAGGCGGCATTGAGGTACAATTTAAAAATATAAAAGGGGTGATTTTTGTATGCTGTGCATTATTTCTTAACATTCATGCAATCGTTCAGGTGCAGGTGCAACTATGAATAGGTGATTGACCGTAAGCATTCATGTCCTTCCATTCAATGCAAAAAAAAAAAACGATGCACGGCAGTGCATACAAAAATGTTTAAACAGTAGGCAAGCAAAGCAAACGAGTTAAAGCTTTCTGGGTGAGGAGTGCATCAAAAATGTACTAAAATGAGCTCTGAAATGGAAACAACAAAAAGTGTCTGTTGCTAATACTTTGCTTTATATGAATGTTTGCGTATGTGTGTATGTAGTTATGTATGTGAGAAAAAAAACATAAAAGCATGTCTGCAGTCCGGTAGTAGGGCAATAGTAGCGTGCTATGTTTATGTTGTTGTTGTTGTTTGTTTGATCTTCTCAACATATTACATACAATACAGTCATCATGTTAATGCAGCACATTAAGCTCAGGCAAGTAGTTGCTTTCTTTTTTGGAGTGTTTGAGTGCAGGCTTGCAGTTCAAGTACTCTGTCGCTGTCATAATAATGTGGTAGTAGGGTGTGTCTTATTATTATATTTTTAGTTTGTTTCAAAACATAGTAACTATACATACACAGATATAGACTAAATATATTCGTAAATAATAATATTTCAATTTAAAAATGAGTCAATAAAATGTATGGACATAATTTTAAAACTGTTGCCTTAACCGTAACCGTAGCCAAAACTATAGCCGTAGCCGTAACTATAACCTTTACCTTAGCCGTAACTATAAACTTAAGCGTAACTTTAACCTTAACCGTATCTAAAACCTTAACCTTGGCCGCAACTATAACCTTATCCGTAACTATAACCTTAACCGTAACTTAAACCTTAACCGTAACTTTAAACTTAAGCGTAACTTTAACCTTAACCGTAACTATAACTTTAACCATAACTATAACCTTAACCGTAACTATAACCTTAGCCGTAACTATAACCTTAACCATAACTATAACCTTAAAAGTAACTATAACTTTAAAAGTAACTATAACCTTAAAAGTAACTATAACCTTAAAAGTAACTATGACCTTAAAAGTAACTATAACCTTAAAAGTAATTATAAACTTAAAAGTAACTATAACCTTAACCGTAACTATAACCTTAACCGTAACTATAACTTTAACCATAACTATAACCTTAAACGTAACTATAACCTTAGCCGTAACTATAACCTTAACCATAACTATAACCTTAAAAGTAACTATAACCTTAAAAGTAACTATAACCTTAAAAGTAACTATAACCTTAAAAGTAACTATGACCTTAAAAGTAACTATAACCTTAAAAGTAATTATAAACTTAAAAGTAACTATAACCTTAAACGTAACTATAACCCTAACCGTAACTATAACCCTAAACGTAACTATAACCTTAACCGTAACTGTGACAGTAACTGTAACCATGCAAGTAACTATACCACAATAAAAAACCGTAACTAACTTTAACCGTAGCCGTCATAATCGTATCCGTAACAGTAATCGCAAATGAGCCTTTTATCGCACGCCTTACTGCTGCATACGTGCAACCTACTATTTGTAAATACATCTTTTTTTCACCATAAAATTTCTTTATTATTGCTTTTTACTGCCATTTTGCATTTTGCCATTCATACATCAACTATAACAAAAGCATAAAATAACAACAAGTCATAACTATAGCAAATCAGTAGAAACAACAGAGTGCATAATGTAGTCTAACAAGAGCAAAAAAAAAAAGTGAAATAGTGAAGAGTAACATGTTGCAGCAACATTAATGTCAACAACAATAGGTACCGAGAACAAGCAAAACAAAGCGACAAAAGAACTGCCAGCGACATTTCATGTAAAGAAAAATACTAATGTAAACGTAAGCAATGCAGAATGAAGAATAAAAGAAATGGGAAAAAGAAAAAAGAAATGGAAAAGTATAAAAGAAATGGAAATATCAGTCATGGAAATTTGTGTTACTAAGTTCAAACTTTGCATAGTAATCACCTTAAGGCGCGTTGATTTTTTGTGTCAAAAGTACAAAACAAATTCGAAATTATGCCCAACAAATGAAAAAATTGATGTTACAAAAAAGGTTACAGACATGTCTTTTTTTAAATTCTTGACTTGTTGACCATACGAAATAGTAATTGGCCTAGATTTTGGGGTTATACATTTTCTTTGCCTTTCAGAACCTGATGGTAGACATAGAGATGGGTACAGAGATAGAGATAGTGATTGAGATAGATATAGGGATCGGATTAGAGAAACCTGCAGGGCAATAAATTTGTGACAGAACAACGTCTGTCGGGTCAGCTAGTGTTACTAGTTCATATGAGAAGGTAAACGACGAACCCGCGATACGCTCTAATAGTTATGCAAACATATTTGGATAAAAAGAACTTTGCTGGGCAGAAAAACAAAATAGTTCAAGTTTATCATAATTTAAACAAATGATAACGATTAGAGTAGTACTGATAGGTAACGGTTAAAAAAAAGAACAAAGGTGACTGATGAAAATTAAGATAAGAAAAATACATTTTATACAAAGTAGTTAATATGCCACTCCCAACAAACTTGGTCAAGTACACAGTTCACATGCAGAAATGTTGTGGGCGAGCTGATCCAGTAACTACTCAAAAGTCTCACCAGGGAGTTTCAACAGCGAGCAGTGATGCGTTCATGCTCGGGGTGTAAAAGTAGGTCGCCTCCCCGTTGCTACCAATACTTGTGCTGTACCCATCGTGCCGAAACGACTCGGGCCGTTTTCTTATATCGACCCGGCTAAGAGCAATACACTCGGGGTGACCCTGTCTGACATTTAGGCAGGGCTACGCCTCGCTATAACAACAACAACAACATCGGTTCATGCTCAGAATATTTTTGTCTCATGAAAAGTCAACTTCTTCGAAATATCAAAATGTCTTATCAGCTATTGCTCCAAATTTATATTACAGTTCTTCCTAACCTTTGAAAATTTTGTGGACTTTTGACCAGTCGTCGATATTCATGTGAAGTTAGCGTGCCACCTTTAAAAAACTATCTAAGGGACCAGTTAGGGGAAAAATGTTTGATTTTGCCGTAAATTAGCCGTAATTAAATGACATAATTAAAAAATTCAAACAAAAATTTTTTTTTACTTTCAATGCATCGATAATTCCTATTTATCGGTACTACTATCGATATAGTTTACATTTTTTTTTTTTTTTTTTAAGCAGCTTAATGAAAATTATCAAGTCTATGTAGATAGTGTCAAACAACCCTAGATGATTTGGAAAGCTTTGAGATGTGATAGCGTAAAACACTTTAATATGCTATGGTATCTTGTATAGATGTTGATACGATATCACATGATATTAGATGAGATGAGGTGATATTGAATGATATGATAAGATATGAAATGTGAGACAATGAAAGTAAAAAAGTATATAACAAAATTGTAACAGATCGTTACCTGAACAAAAAGAGTAGTAGAAGTCAAAATAACAGTATCAAAAATATCATCACGCAAAACCCGTTTTATAGAATTTAAATCCATTTCCTCGTAGGTATTGCTAGATGTTCAACTTAAAGTTTAATATACATTTTACCGTATAGAAATATTTTATTCACGGTGTGCACAGCGGTAGAAGTAAAAAATATTTGTAGGTCTATAACTTTGTACAAACAACTTGTGAGTACAAAATATTACTAACTATGTCATTATTTCGATATGAATCTTGTTTGTCGACTTGGTTTTATCAAATCTCCTAGCTTCACTTTTCGCATTTTTGACAGCACTCTTTCCACTGTACATTGTGTGCCAAAGGTGCCATTGTACCGAAGCATATTTGTTTTTAAAACTGTTTGTTTGATTTTCTTTTTTTTTTACATTTTTGTTCTGTCTGTGTCATTTTATTAAGTGACTTTTTCGATATCAACTAAGCAAACCAAATTTAAAGCAAAGTAAGCTTGTCAAAAACATTTTATGATAAGCCAAAAGAAAGAACAACAACAAACTTTACGTTTAACCAGAAGAACGGAAGTGGTACTTGAAATTTTCCATAGCATTGGGTTTGTTTGGTTGGGCTCCACAGCCAAACGGCCAAAGTCATTTACTGTCATTTCCTTTCAAGTCGCTGGAACAGCTACGACGACAAGCGCATACCATTTAGTACCGCACAAAAGTTTTCTCCAACATACCTATTATATGCTTATGTAAATATATGTCTCGCTTTTGCTTTATAACCAACAAAGTTTGTTGTTGCGGGTGACCGCACATTTGCACAAACATAAATATTACGAGTAATTTGCCTATGCCTCATCGTTGTTGCACACGACTTGCGGTTTGTTTATGCTAACCAAAGTTTGCTGTGGCACTGCTTCGCATATTTGCTGACATGTTTGTCACTTTTGTCAGGCAATAAAAAAAGAAAAATGGCCACTCCTCCTCAACAGACTGTTGCTACCTAAAATAGCTGTTAGTGCTTTTGTCATTTGAGCTTTGTGTATGTGTGTCGAAGTCGCTGGCTACTTGCGTTATCTAGGCTGGCAAGGCATGCATTGACCTATCGGCCGAGACGTCGGTGGGTGGTGGCCAAGCCTATAGGCTTGAATATTTTGAATGTTTTAAACCTTCACCCCTGCAACTACTTTAAAGAGCAGCCTCCATACACTTTTCCATTTTCAGGCCCTATTGAAAGCATTTCATTATTTTCTTAAAGTACGGATGCTATAACGAGAGATAGACGAAAATATCTCATAGTCAACCAAAAAACTAGTTGGGCCACAAAGACACTCCTTTCCGATTAAGAGTTCGAATAGGTATGTCATGCTTTAAAATCCAGATGCGAAGACGGCTACCTCAAAGGCATACCTTTCACCAAGATATCACTACATTGCGACTTTAAAGTAACAGTTACTTTGATTGAGTATAGTTTTGAGCTACGTTGTAACAACTACTAATAAATGGTTATTACCTGCATCGTTACCTCAAAAATTGCATAGCTTTAGGGTTTTGAATCATGATAATAGTTGCTGACTCATTTTACTAATTTGCCACTTCAAAGTTGTCATGCCTTTAATAAGGTTTTTGGTAGTTTCAGCGACGTTATGGTGAGCGTTATTGTTCGTGTATTTGCTACTTATATATTTAAGTAGTACCTACGATAGGTTGTATTGCCTAAATAAGAGGCTGTATTTACTACTACTTTGTAGTAAGTAAAACTTTAATGTTCCATATTGTTAATTCACTTCGATATCGTCACGTTCTTGTGGCTACATTTTGGTAGCCAGGACGTAATAATATGTTTCGCGTGAAATTAATAAAGACAAGTCATTTTAAGGTCACAAAATGGATCAAGCTCCGTCCCAAAGGTCCACCCCTCCACGAACAGTCGGAAAATTGGAATTTCAAAGTCGTTTTTTTTTTTCTAATGAATTGAGATATCCTCAAAGCTGGCACCCTTGGCTCTCTGGCCAAAATTTTTAAAAATTTTTTTTTTTTGCTCAACTTTAAAAAAAAAGCAATCCACTAAATAATTTTTGTTTTGATAAAACTATCCTATGGCCGGAAGAACTGTCCGCGTTTGGAAAAGAAACATAGTAACTATGCAGCACAGTGCTGTAGTTGCTCACACATGCCTCAACTACAATATTTTCGTTCCTCTTCATTTTATTACTAAAAACTGTGCTTTTTTGTTGTTTTTCTTTTAATTTTAAAGCTATAAATAATGTCTGCGTGCCACATGGTTTACTAACCGTCTGTTTGTCTAGTACTTCAATTTCCTCATAAATATACAATTACATATATACATACATACCTACGTGTGTATCATTTCGACTCTGCAGTCACAATTAAACTACACGCAGCGTGTGCCACTCTTAACATCAACATCAACTTCAATTCTGTTCGTTAAAATCTTGTTGTCAATAGAAAATATCATATTAAAGTAGTGTCATCTCATTGCAGCGTGGAAAATTGAATATTCTCGTGTAGCAGCTTGTCACAAATTTTTTTGCGTGCGTCTGATATACAGGGTGGGGTATTTTTAATACTCTTTCCGTTAGATATGTGATATAGATCCAGAATCGATGATATGATATGGAATCATATGATGAGATTTGATCATATGATATGATGTGAGATTCCACATTGAAATAAATAAATAAGATGATGTGATATACTTCAAAAAGATGTAAGTGCGCAGAATGATAATATGATGTGATGTACATCAGCTGATACGATGCCTTATGATATTAGATTAAATGAGGTGATATCAGATACATAGTATGATTGATATCGAAAATAATAAGTCTTTGGTCTCCATAAGAGATCGGCCACAAAAAATTTAATTACATGAGATGCGAGCTATAATTAATATGATGTGACGCACACCAGCTGATACGATATCACATGATATTAGATAATATGCGGTGATATCAGATACATAGTATGGTTAGACTTTGCTAGAGATCGGGCTCACAAAATAAAATTACATGAGATGCCAGCTATAATTAATATGATGTGATGTATACCAGTTGATACAATGTCATATAATATTAAATGAGACGAGGTCATATCAGTTATAGAATATGATTGATATCAAATAATATAAGTCGTTGAGCTGGTATAAGGTTAAAATATAGCAAATGAAATAATTGGGGGGACTCCAGAAGAGATCGCATACACAAAATTAAATAACATTAAATGTCATTCGATACTAGATTAGATGAGATGATGTGATACTAGTTATATGTTATGATATGACGTGATATAGAATGAGATGATGTAAGGAAATTTTAGATGATATCATATTACAATAGATAAGGTACGATCAGATGGTATGACGTGATATGTCAGACAATCAATTAGGATGACGCTTCTATGATATCAGATCAATTATCTAAGTCCTTTTGATGTAGTAAAATGATGGTATGACGTGATATACAATCTGAGATAATCACTTGGGATGAGATTAGATTAGAAAGGAATCTATTGACTGAACTGGAAAACAATCAAGTCTTATCACATCACTTCTACGACATCTAATCATATCAGATCAGTTATTTCAGATGCTATTAAGTTACATCATAGCACAAGTAATAAGATGATATGTGATACTATTTGGTACAACATGAGATGATATCGAATGTATTGAGATGATGTGAGGCTATTTAATTTGCTTTGATGATATGGTGGCAGATGGGACGGATTCAGATTAGACAGATGAAATGAAATGATGTGAGATATTGAGGATAGAAGAGAAATGTTTATCTCTCTGTCGGAATGTTTGTTCGCTCATCACTCAAAAATTAGTGAATAGAGTTGAATGCAATAGTGGCTGATGTACTGCTCGATGACCAAGGTAATGTTTAAGATGAATTTTACCTCTACGAAATCTTTTTTCCCCGCTGAACACAGTGGTGGCAAGGAAAATTTACTATAAATTGGTACTACGAAAAAATTGCTTGCTTACATTAAATTGAGACCACTGCTTATGGAACACCCTATACAGCATATAGTAGATATCAATACACTGCTGGTATACATATAAGCAAATATTTTGTTTTTAGTTCATCTATATCAATTTCGGTAACAAATTTGGGGTTCGTATTTTCAGATTTATTTTTATTTAATATACACATACTATATATGTAGTATGATTTTTTTCTAATTTCCGCACGTTCATTTGCTACACTCCCTTCAATTTAGTTTGGATACTTGTAAAGGCACACGCGTACTCATATTTAGAAACAAAGGTACATACAAACACATGTGCTAGAGCTCTTAATTTATCATTCAATGCAACATCAAAAGTATCTCAACATACAGCTAAGCTTAGCATTTCTAATCATAGAAGGGGTAGATAGTCACATACATACATACATACATCTGGCATATATCCATTCATATTTACGTTACGAATTCCTAGCGCTTCATATACATATGTATACTACTCGTATATTTAGTTATGTAGTACTTGTACGTGCACTATTGCTGCTATTTTTGTCCACCCACCGATCTCGAGCTAACAATTTTTTGATATTCTCAAATGCATGAAAAAACATTCACACATACAAATGCATTTTTGTATGCGATTGCATGCACTCATATTTGTATTGCAATGGCACAGTGCTAGTGACACCAAAAAATTCATTGAACTTTTCCCTCAACTATTTTACTCATCTCCTTCACAATGCACTTTTAGCTGCGTTTCTCTCACCTCAACAACACCAACTACAACAACGCTTAGTTAGTTGTGGCAGTATTGGTGTAGTGGCGAGGCTGATGACTGACTGCTGCCTTCCTGCTTTGCGTCTAACTGAGTATATGACTGACTGACGTATGACTAGAGGGACTGGGTGTATGACAGACCGGCCTATAACATACAGTGATGTGTAAAAAAAACGGCAGCTCTCTGAAAATTATTATGAACTGAATCTATGCTATAATAAAACTATAGGTAATTCGTGTCTGTACATTGTGTATTTCTTTGAAAAAATGACTGAAGGTGAATCAGGGAATGTTTTAGAGTTCTGCTCAACCATTTTTAGAATTTTTTACTGTCTGTTTGAGCGCGATTATCGCGGAAACTAAGAAGTGGATTTTTATGAAACTTTCACTTCTAAATAGCTTGAACCTATGGAAGGGTTTTAAACTTTGTTTTATAAAAATCGCATGATAAAAAAGATATAACTACTAATTTGTAGAAAGGTACATATGGGAAAAATTTTCTTTTGAAAAAGGAATGATGAGGACTATAAAAAGTAGGTTGGAGACGAGAATTTAGATGGGGAAGGCAATATGAACTTTTATACATATTATGGTTTTTGCAATAGCATAATTTTGGAACGAAATGAAAGGGAATAAGTGAGGCGGAAAGGAGAGGAAAGGGAAGGAAAGAAAAGGAGAGGAAAGGAAACGCGAGGAAAGGGAAGGGAAGAAGGCGAAGAAAAGGTAAGGAAAGAAAAAGAAGGGAAAGGAAAGGGATCACAACGAAAGGAAAGGAAAGGACTCGCCTATGCGTTACTTATGACTCACCCATGAGCCATTTATGACTCGTCTTTCGAGCCATATACCACGGTTCTTGAGGCATATATAGTTAAAAAAAACTTTCAAAATAAAAATGGACATTCTGTATCTCGTTCTGCAGGGCCATTGTTTTATGATAAAAGGAAGCTCCTCTTTAAAACTGATTGGTCCAACCATTTGATGATTTTACATGGAATAGCCCATAAATCATAGTTGAAACTTCGTATTTATTTTATCGCTCATTACTGTACTTATAAGTAATTTGCATTTCCTGTCTGGCTAGCTGTATGCATTCTTGCCAGATGTTAAGGTTCCTATACATTTTGTTTCTTCCACTGTGATCGTTCTTAACCTAAAATAATCTGTTCTATACCAATTGGGTGTATTTCTATGATTTCTCCAGTTTGGCCTAAAGAAATGAGTCCACGTCTGATATTGCTAATGAAAGGAATGAATGAAATATTCTCAACATCTGGCAACACCGGCTGACTACTCATTGACGCTTTTGGGATTTCACATGACAATTTTAGTTGTTCAGCTGTTTTGCAATAATTTTTGCCAGTTTTTTCTATCTTTTTATTTTCTTCTCTTTTCTTGATTTTAGTTAATTTTTTTTTGTTTAATTTTAGCAGTTTGTTTATTTTTGTGAGTGCGACTAGCTGTTTTTTTTTCTTTCTTTTTTTTTTTTTTCGTGGTACTAGCCAAACAAAAGCGCCTTACCGTATGCGTTGTTTTGGGTTAGTCACCCGGTCATTTCATCACCCACATACCATTTACCAATTATGTTCTGTTATCTTGCTTGCCATCGTCCATTACTAAATATTTATCGCCATTGGCGATGGCTTTGCTCTTGTCATCATCAACGTCAACTTAGAGACCATCAACATGGGAGTCTTTTGATTGTGTCTGCTTCATAATTGGTATTCCAAAGACAATGCGATTCCAATCAAAACTAAGCTTAATATGCAGCACAAATAAGCACAAATCTATAGAAATATTATAGCGCTTAGTTTTAATAGAGAGGGGGGAAAAACAAAATCCTTTCAGAAGGCAGTAGTGATGCAGTCTCTGAATTATATTTTTTGGAATTTTTTAATATTATTTTTTATTAATATTCTTTCTAGATAGAATACCAATAAAATGAAGTAGTCCACATACTAGTCCAAAAAGAAGTAGTATGAAATATACTAGTCCCCATACTAGTCCAAAGAGATTTGGACCTGGACTAGTATGCTTTCTTTATCTATTTTATTATTTGCCTTCAATTTCAAGTTTATTCTTTAAAAAGGAGCAACTATTTTTATTTACCGAAAGACGAAAAAGCATCTGTGAATTACAGCAAAAAAGGCGCAAACGAAAAACTTCCAAAATCGTTAATTCGTTTTTTTCTCTTATAATTCACAGATGCTTTTTCGTGTTTGGGTAAATACAAATAGTGGAGTGAGATTTGTTAGATTGGTATGATTTCGACCAGAAAATTATAGTTGTAACTATACTAGATGTTTTCTGACTAGATTAATGTTTCACTGCAGGGCGTTTTCATTCTTCTCTAAGCTTGTAATAAACGAAATTTACATATTTCGTGGGCTTCAAACTGAGGCACGTGTGGGATGTTTGGCAAACGAGTTTTTTTTTTTTCTTAAATGTTTACTTATCTACTATATATTTAGACAAATTAATAAAACATTTGCCAAGTTGTATCCATAAATTATTTAATATACTACTTACATATTCGAATAGATTTTGCTTAATGGCTATCAAGCGGAACTCTGACGCACAATTTGAAAATATTTCTTAAAATAGATAAATTCGTATGTATAACCCTAAAAGGAATCGCTTGGAATGTTGTCTGGAATTTTGGCAAAACAAAAATTCCCAAAACTATTCATTACGATACTTTAACCAATTTTGGCATAAGTATATCGTCGATCTCTATGCAAAACCACCTATCTACCAGATGCAAAACCTGCCAAATGACGAAAGTGGCAAAAATGAGATTTGGTAGATAACCCTGCATTCCAGGCATCGAGTTTATTTAAATTAGTATTTTTAGGCGTATTTCCTTCAAATTAAATGCGAAAATAACGCTGCGTCTTCATCGAATTACCTTCATAACAACAACATAAATGTTGTTCCCAATATGACCCTGAATTGATCCTAAAAAAAATCCCAAATTGACACCGAAATCACCCCCAAGATGATTTAAAAACGATCCCAATATGAAGGCAAAATATCCCAAACACCACCCTAAAATGATCCTAAAATTACCGCAAAACGATCTCAATATAAACCCTAAATGACCCCAAGCTACCCCAATATAATCCCTTTCCTTTCCTTCTACTCTTCTTTCTTTCCCTTTTGTACTTTTCTTTTCTTTTCCTTTATTTTCCATACCTTTCCCTAATTTTTATTTCCTTTCCTTGCCTTTCCTTTTCCTTTCCTTTCCTTTCCTTTCCTTTCCTTCCTTTCCTTTCCTTTCCTTTCCTTTCCTTTCCTTTCCTTTCCTTTCCTTTACTTTCCTTTCCTTTCCTTTCCTTTCCTTTCCTTTTTCTTCTTTCCTTTCCTTCCCTTTCCTTTCCTTTCCTTTCCTTTCTTTCCTATCCTTTCCTTTCCTTTCTTTTCCTTTCCTTTCCTTCCCTTTCATCCGTTTCTTTTCCTTTCCTTTCCTTTCCTTTCCTTTCCTTTCCTTTCCTTTCCTTTCCTTTCCTTTCCTTTCCCTTCCTTTCCATTCCTTTCCTTTCCTTTCCTTTCCTTTCCTTTCCTTTCCTTTCCTTTCCTTTCCTTTCCTTTCCTTTCCTTTCCTTTCCTTTCCTTTCCTTTCCTTTCCTTTCCTTTCCTTTCCTTTCCTTTCCTTTCCTTTCATCCGTTTCTTTTCCTTTCTTTTTTTTTCCATACCTTTCCCTAACTTTTATTTCCTTTCCTTGCCTTTCCTTTTCCTTTCATTTCCTTTCCTTTCCTATCCTTTTCTTTCGTTTCCTTTCCTTTCCTTTCCTTTCCTTTCCTTTCCTTTCCTTTCCTTTCCTTTCCTTTCTTTCCTATCCTTTTCTTTCGTTTCCTTTCCTTTCCTTTCCTTTCCTTTCCTTTCCTCTTCTTTCCTTTCCTTTCGTTTCCTTTCCTTTTTCTTCTTTCCTTTCCTTTCCTTTCCTTTCCTTTCCTTTCCTTTCCTTTCCTTTCCTTTCCTTTCCTTCCCTTCCTTTCCTTTCCTTTCCTATCCTTTCCTTTCCTTTCTTTTCCTTTCCTTTCCTTTCTTTTCCTTTCCTTCCCTTTCATCCGTTTCTTTTCCTTTCGTGAAACTTTAGTTCAATTCTAGGTTATTCAAATTTGAAGGTTTTTTTTTTTACTTTTTTACCCTTGAGTTACTGTATTTTATTTTTAAATTACCATAATTTAAAAAATCAGAAACAAATCGAGATTCTGTTTAAAAATTATTCGATACCATTTAATATTTAATCAAAAATTGATTGTAACGTATGCACCTTGCTGATGTCATTCAATTACAGCAAATTGAAATGACTATTAATTTACCAAAGGAATTGCTATTTTTGGTAAGTGGCACTCAATAATAGATGACATCATGCAGAGTCAAACTAAAGTACTTCCGCTAGATAAATTCGCCAAAAAACTATTTCCCTTTGGAGTATGCCATTATAAACATTTTTCGTATGCAAATGTCATTTTAACTATTTGTGATGTACACTTATATTAGGGTGGTCCGAAAAGAGGTATGAGAAAATATTAAAAATGAGGGTAGGTAAGGAGATGTCATGCCGAAGAAGAAGATGTACTTTATTCTTTTTAGTATGTATTCAATTTTTTGTCTTACCACCCTAATGCGGGTATATTTTTTAAATATCACATTCAAGCAGTGCACAACAATCACTTTCCTGTGAAAGTACCTTTGTAGCCTTTAACGGAATTTATGACGTACATTTATAGCCGTCATTCAAGCGTTTTTTTTTTTTGCAAACTTTCAATTATTTTAACCCTTGACATGATACTCACACTGCGCGCCTCAAATGCACACGCGATTTTCTATGTCATAAAACCCACGCAAACTTTTTTATAGTTTTTTTTTTTTGCTTCTGCTTTTTTTAAATTATTTTTCGCTTATCATGTAAAAATGTTCTCATAATTATATTTTGATTTCTATTTTAATAGTCGCTTGTGCGCTATAAGCGATTTTTTATTAAATTTTGACCACAACTCACAAGCGTCACCACACCTCATGAGATCGCCACTACATCAACTTCACACGTCATACTTTGCCATTTATTGTGTTGTAGCAATTTTTGTTTTTTTACTTTTCGTGGTGTTCGGCCTGGCTATTTTTGTTTACATTTATGGCTTTGTTGTTGACTTGTTTCACATTTGTTTGATGTTGTGCGATTCGTGGTGTCGGTGGTGGTGCTGTGCGGCTTGCTTCGCGTTTCGCCCAATTGCCACCCAAAAATTAAAACAATGTATGCCATGGCGTCAATTTAGTATAGAGTGCGTCATCATATGACACTTTGACATTTGCAAACGTGTTTGAGTGTGTGAGTGAGATATTTACGTGCATCATACTCGGTAAGGAAAAGCAAGCTTGTTGGTTGGAATCGACAGATTTTTTAGCAACAAATCCTTAAAATGAATAAGTGTTGAGTAACTACACCTAATCAAATTTCCCTGCGGGTTTAGAATATGCCCGAGGTAGGCATGCCGGTCGTAAGTGGCGACTAATATGCACATAGGTCGTGACGTGCTAACTCGTTGGTTGAGATCTACGGATAGGATGCCTCTCACCTCTCATTACCCATCTTGTCCTTCCTCACGGATGGAGGCATGACATTACCTAGAAGGCTCCATACCAAATCTCTACCACGACAGTCGGGCAGTAGCGCAAGAGAGTACCGCAGCGTACCGGGTTCATATCCGCCCAAGCACTGTCAATTTCGGCATCACTCCACAAAACCCTCGGGTAGTGTTTTTGCTGTTAATAACAACAACAACAGTTAGCTTTTACAGCTTTAGTGCTAATTTTCCAGGTCCAGACATTTGGCCCGCTAGTCAATTTTTTCCTACAGGGCGCCTTTGAAAATTTTGTATGCATAAATAGCGCCAAAAGGGAAATTTAAAGTTCTTTGTATATAGACACAAATCAATACAATGAATGTTTCTGTAGCTAAGTGCCGGAAATAAAACGGATATAAAATGAATTTGATATATTTTGTCAATTTTAGTAGAATGTTTATGGAAAAAATAGGATTATAAAAATGGTTAGATACTAAATAAATATTTTATGACAGTTATTTGTATCTGGAACCACATTTTGCTACATAAGTTTTGCTGACGGAATAATATGAAAAACAAACGAAGTGTTAAAAAATTTATCAGATAATGAAATTGGATATATGAGGATTTGAGTTACTTAATACCTATTTGTTATTTTTGATTTTATCACTATGTTTTAAATTAACACACTGTTCAAAAATTTTCACCAATAAAGTTTATACTGAGATTTTTTTCCTGTAAATATGCGACTAGTCCCTCATGAATCGCAACGGGTATTAATTTTACGCCTGAAGAAATAAAGTCGGATAAGTATACTTTCTGCCCCTATAAGTATGCTACACAATTATAGACCAAAAGTATTATTTTGTGATGACTGAGACGTATTTTCATCTTAATCTGGGTCTCTGATTATAGTCAAGAGGTATCGACCAAAATACGGATCCGGGAAGGAACTTTAATCTGTTGATCACTCTCATACATACCACATTTATTTTCGATAACGCAAACCGTTTCTTATTCTTAGTGGAAAGCTTTAATTTCAATATCTCATTTCGTTCTGGAAGTATTAAGGTATACATACTTCGAGAACGAGCTTCCTGGATAGCCTACGCCAGATCACGGAGCTGGACATAAAGGACTTGATGGCCTTCATAAAGTCATCTAAGTGGTTGGCGGACCAGTAACTGTGTCGGTTTAGGAGTGTCAGTCCCGTGATTCTGCTATGTGGAGAATTCCAATAACTCAGGAATTTTCCATGTGGCCCGGTCCCGGAACTGACTTTCCTAGTGTTGGTGGTATCACAGCGGGCCTTTCAAAACTGGCCTAAGTGTGGCTGTGAGGAGATATATTTCTATGATGTTTTCGATTCCTGCTTCCTATCGATCGCTCCATTATCCTAAATAGGATGATTCTCTTATTCCCTGGGTAGGGTCTGCCATACAAAATTTATAGGAACTTATTTAGAAGAGTCACCTGTTTTTATGTATTAACTTGAACCTCTAGGATTTATTTTAAATAACAAAATTAATAATAACTTTTTTCTTTCTATTTCAGGTAATTATTGAATAATATGTTGTCATTCAAAAATCACATGTAAGTATCTAACTACATTATTATAAATACCAGGTTCAAAATTTTGACTGCTATACAATGCAAATGTAATAGAGTAGACCTCGGCTCTAGAGACTTATACCCACTGTGTTGTTGTTGTTAACAGCAAAAACACTCCCGGAGGTTTTGGGAGTGATGCCGAACAGTCCTTGGCCCGATATAAACCCGGTACACTGCGGTACTCCCTTGCGGTACTGCCCGACTGTCGCGGTAGCGATTTGGTATGACCAGTGGAACCTTCTAGGTCATGTCATCCCTCCATCCATGAGGAAGGAGAAGATGGGTAACGAGGAGTGAAAGGCATCATATCCGTAGATCAACCATCGAGCTAGCACGTCACAACCTATGTGCATATTAGTCGCGTCTTACGACCGGTATGCCTACCTCGGGCATATTCTAAACCCCTTACACGCTGGGGGTTTCCCAGATTCAAGTGTGGTATCACACACGAACGGGATTATCCTACCGAACCCTATCGAGTCATGATGAGTAACCCAATTTGCAAAGTGATGTTTCGAAACGATGTCTTTCTGGGACAGTACACGGCTAAAAAAATGAACCTAAATTTTAAACCCGTATAAAGTTTAATCAATTTTTCAAACCTTTTTGTACAATATTTCAAACCGTCCAAATACCTACAAAGATTTTCAATTTCTTTTGGTTTCGATTTAAAATCTAAATGAAAAAGCAGTCTAAATTTTTTATTTTTGTTTTGTTTGAATATAATTGAATTTTGCCCACAAGATTTTCATGTGCGTCATAGCTCAGCGGTAGAGCAGTTGGCTGTGACTCCTGAGCGTTTTCGTTTGAATCCTGCCAGCTGCCACATTTATTTAGTTTTATTTTATTCTTAAAACTTTTCGGTCTAAAATGTAAACTTTTGTGTTTGAACATTCAAATTTATTTTTGAAAGCTTATTCAAGATTGAATTTTGACAACAACATTTATGTGTGCGATGTAGCTCAGTGGTAGAGCAGACGGGCATTATGCGGGGAGTCTTGGTTCGAATTCCCGCCAACGGACAAAAAATTTATTTTATCTTTAAAAAATTGTTAAAACATTTCTTGTTTATAATTGAAACCCGATTCATTTAGCCAATTTTCATGAAAACTGGTCTATATTGAATTTGAATCCAAATTTGGTTTGGTCATATATGTAGTCCAAAAAAGTTTAAAATTTAGGTTCAAATTTTTAGCTGTGTACACAATCACAGCCATCTAATTTCTAGGTACATTTTATTACACTTTGATGTCTTTCTGTTTGTTATTTCGATTTTCTTTTGATGCAACTGCTTTTCCGCGCAATTCATGCTCCATTGCATTAATATAATATTGATTGTAACTATTGCATGTGATAAATTAATTTCAATCTATTGCTGTTGACACCGTCAAACTATGAAACTAGCGCATGCAGAAGATGTACTTTGACACCAACCGCTGCACACCTGTCATTCTTCGCCAAACAATTCTGACGGGCAGTAAATTTTCTCTTGTTCTTTCTTTATGTCTTACACTCACATAAGTTTACAAAATGTAAAGGAAGTTGTAAAGAACTGTCAGTCGTGGTGGTATTGAAATCGAAACCTCTGTAGCTAAAAGCAAAAGTAGTGACCTCATTTCCGTGACCTTAGAACGGTAATATTTATGTACGAGCTGTTTCGATGTGGTCGACTTGCATACAATTACAACATGCATACGAAATTCTAAGATATTTACATATATGTATGTATTTTTATGTAAAATCATGCATGTATAAGTGGGGACTAACAAAAGTTCGATAATTTGAAATTTTCAAAATCAAAATGTTTTATTGTAATTTTCACAAAATCTTTGAAAATAAAGACAAGGAAACCTAAAATCACTAATTAAAATAAAAATACGACTTTCAGAATCTTTAGAAACCATGACCTCGTAAAAGCAAAGGCTTTCGAAAAGAACTTCCTGGATAAGAAGGAAATAAATGTAGTTTCATTTGAAGATTGACTTAGATATGGATATTGAGATGGATATGGAGGTGGAAGGGTGATTTAGATCGAGATGGAGGTGGAAATGGGATTGGATTTAGAGATTTTGATGGAAGTGGAGAAGGAAGGGAGGTTAAAATGGAGATGTAAATAAAGTTAGTTATAGAAATTGAGATGTAAACAGAGACAGTGAAGAAAACAGAGACAGGGAAGAAAACAGATACAGTGAAAAAAACAGATACAGGTAAGAAAGCAGAGGCAGGGAAGAAAACAGATACAGAAACAGATACAGAAACAGAGACAGGGAAGAAAACAGATACAGGTAAGAAAGCAGAGGCAGGGAAGAAAACAGATACAGAAACAGAGACAGGGAAGAAAACAGAGGTAGGGAGGAAAACAAAGACAGGGAAGAAAACAGATACAGGGAAGGAAACGGAGATGGGCAGATAAAGGGAAGAAAACAGATACAGGTAAGAAAGCAGAGGCAGGGAAGAAAACAGATACAGGGAATAAAGCAGAGACAGGGAAGAAAACAGAGACATTGATGAAAACAGAGACAGGAAAGGAAACAGAGACAGGGATGAAAACAGAGACAGGGAAGAAAACAGAGACAGGGAAGAAAACAGAGACAGGGATGAAAACAGAGACAGGGAAGGAAACAGAGACGGGGAAGAAAACAGATATAGGGAAGAAAACAGATATAGGGAAGAAAACCGTGACAGGGGAGTAAACAGAGAAAGGGAAGAAAACAGAGACAGGGAGAAAGCAGAGACAGGGAAGAAAACAGAGACAGGGAAGAAAACAGAGACAGAGAAGAAAACAGAGACAGAGAAGAAACAAAGACTGGGAAGAAAACAGAGACAGGGAAGAAAACAGGGACAGGGGAGAAAACAGAGACAGGGAAGAAATCAGAGGCAAAGACAAAGAAAAGGGCAAAAACAAAGACAAAGACAAAGGCAAAGATGAATATAGAAATTGAGGTAAAAATTGAGAGACGTGTTGAGAGTATTAGTTTCTTCGTCAACAGAGAATAATCACCAGCCAACGGCTACGACTAAATAGGGAAAGACGATCTTTCGAATTATATTTGGATCATAAGATGACTCCTTCCCGTTAGGTGTCTCTGTTAAGACTACGCAAATGTGCACCAATGTCTAATAAATCGCTTTCCCGTTATTCGGGGCTAGGTAGCCCTATCAAGGTGCTTTGCTTCTAGCTATTAGTTATAAAAATTCGGTATACATTTGTTTTTGTATGAAAATATACCACATCTATTTCTGTGCTTTTAGAACCACAAACTTATGGAACTTTTGTTAGACCCCTTACGTTCATGGATTTAACAAATTGGTGCATATATAGCATGTTGGAGGTAACCGGAAACAAAGTAAATGTAGCAGTCAAAAAGTTGAATTGACGGAAGAACCAAACTGCTGTCGACCGCAATGGGCGTTAACTTCAAAAATTATTGCTCCATTGCTTGTATCCCTCTTGGCCAGCCAATATGCCCACAGGCCCACTGTCATATGTGGCAGTATGAGTCTTTTTTGCAGCCGGCAAAATTTCAGGGCTGTTTATTTTTTCAGCGTCGCAATATTCGACAGGCATGGCCAATATCGTTTTCCTTTTTATTGCATTTTTATTCATTTTTCCGGCAAATGGCTGACCTTTTTGCTATTGCTCGTATGTGGTTACACTCACTCACATATGTACGTAGTTTGCGGTTTTCGGCAGCAAGTGTCTCATGTAATAACCACATGATTGCTGGCATCAAGTTTTGGTTTTTTTTGTATGAACTTTATTTTGATTTCTTTTTTATTTTTTTTTTCTTCGGTAATTCGCTATTTCTTAAATTGACTTTGGCATTTTTATGGCTTAGTTGCTAATCTCTGTGTTTTATGACAAAATTTTTGTTGTATTTTTGCATTAGTAAATCTTCTGATTTGGAAAATAAAGAAACAAATTAAAACAATCGACCAAATATTAAAAAAAAATTTGGCTATTTTGGATAACTAGTCAAAAAGTGTGTGTGCTTCATCGTGCTAAACCTTCTAACTATAATAAAATGAAAGTTTAGAATTTTTCTTAGCGATTCCAAAAGAAAAAATTTGCTCATATTTGCTTTAATAACGAAAAGTGACTTGAAATTTTCATAAAAGGCACATGACGTATACGTAACTTTTTTTTGTTAAAGAAGGTGAAACAAATAACTAGTGTCGCAATAGTATCTATTGCAATGCTTTAAGAGCAAGCTGAAGAAGAACGAAATAATGATTACAGAGAGTACAGGTTTGTTTTTTATTTTTCTAGGAAAAGTGATAGGATTTATATGAATACAGATATTATCGAGACACTGCATGAGAGTATCTTATTTAACCAGTTTTGTGAAGATATCCACTAAAAGTTCCTAAATGATCTCGAAAACGTCCCAAAGTGATCCCGAAATGAGCCAAGAACAATACGGAAAAAGTCCCAAAAAATCCACAAAAAATCCCCAAACTATCCAAATATAATGCCAAAATTATTCCGAAATGATTGAAAAACAATCCCGAAAAAGTCCTGCAATAATCCCGAAAACAATCCCGAAATTACTCGAAAATAGTCCCAAAGACAATGCCGAAAAGTCCTGAAAACAATTGCGAAATGGTCCCGAGAAATTATTGAAATGGCCTCTAAAACGGTCCGTGCCTTGAGTAAAACTTATAAGTCCCGTCAAAAGATTTTTTTGCTTCACATTCCTGTCGGTATAAGTACCCGCAATAATATTTTTCTGCGAATGTGCCACACAAAATGTGCATTCAGTAAATAAACGTTCTTGAATGCATTCGTGAATAATTCACGCAACATTTGCAAACGCATAAGAAGAAGAACGACAAGAAGTATGTTCATACATAGATTCGAGAAGGCATTTGTGAATAATTCACGAATGCATTCATGAACGTGAACGGTGTGAATTTTTTGATGCGTACTTATTCACGAACGCGAATGCAAATTTTTTTTGAATGTTCATGTGAGTGAATGAGAGTGAATATTTCCGAACCCTAGTTATTGTAATTGTTATTATTATGAAAGTTTTTGGTAATTCACTATAAACCTTAATCGAAGTTAATCAAGATTACCATACAGTCTATCTACATCATAAAATTCGAAAAATCAAAATCGAACACGCGCAGCATTTCATATTAAAACAACATTTGATGGACCATGAATGTAATCCCACTAGCAGAGAAGATACTAAAATGAACAAGCGCCAATTAAAATGTATTTTATGTTATTCGAGTGACCGTAACGTGTCAGCTGCACGCGCTAGCTGTTGGAGCAACCCCTCTAGATGCAATAGACTGGTAGGGAAGCACTCATGTTCCCTAAGGGATTACAGAACAATATAGTAAAAAAAAAAATAATTATAATAAAAATAATAATAAAATCAGTCATTTATGTACTTGTCGAAAGTATCTATAATACTCATATCAGAGCGTGGCCCGTCTCATCAAATCATCATCTACCTACTCAAGTTGGCATGCTATGAGTTTACATAGAAACGATTTTTTGTTCTACATATTTTGATTAGACAAGGCAGACAGTTTATTAGTTAGTAGATTGATGAGGCGGTCGGTCGGTTTACTGTTTGGTTATAGGCGCTTGACTACTTGTAAACAGTTAGCTTCCATAGTTTAAGGTACTCATAAAGTATTCCTTACCCCCACTTAACTACTATTTAACTTATTACTTTGTACATCCTTCAGGGGTATATCGTGCCTACTTGAAAGCACTGGAGTATAGCTTATGTAAAAGCACGCAAACAATGTCAGCTAAAATGAGTATACAATTTACGAGCAGTATTTGATGAAGAGTTCAGAAGAAGGCATAACTAGTTGGGATATATTGATTTTCTTCAAAGTTTTGCGCATTGTAAAAATGGCATGTCTTATGAGCAACTTTGTTCGTACCCGCCACCACTTACTATAACTAACCTGTCTTTTTCGATTTTACCTAATAAATTTTTTATGTCAAATCAGCACAATATGTCAAGCTTATACCGTTACAAAAGGAAAATATGTAGTGACATATTAATGCGAGTACTAAACAACAATAATTATTGACAAAACTAGAAACGAATTGCGAAATCTCGTATGCTTCAACAAAAGTATACATTTATGTGTCGAAAGATACTATGTGAATGGGGTTAAAGGGAGAATTGAGGACAACTTGTTACTACTAATGGCTGTAAGCTGACGCGCAATATCTAGCACATACTCGTAGGCTGTTTGCAAAGCATTAGTAGCAAAGTACAGGGTGTACTATCACTATGAGAAGAAATCTGTTCTGTGATAACTGATCTGTTCTGTAGGAGCGAACTTGTTTCGTGAAAACTAACCTTTTCTATCTTAACTAAACTCTTCTGTAAGAACTAAGTTGTTTCGTGAAAACTAACCTGCTCTGTGCGAATTTACCTGTTCTGTAAGAACTAAGCTGTTCTGTGAAAATAAATCTGATCTGTGAGCCCTACCCGGTTCTATTAAATTTAGCCTGTTTTGTCACAACCAGTCGGTTCTATAAAAGCTAGCCTGCTTTTAAAGACCTAAGCGGTTCTATAAAAACTAGCCTGTTTGTGAGGCCTGTTCTCACCCGATCCCTCGTACCTAACCTGTTCTGTCAGAACTAACCTGTTTATCTTAACTGACCTCTTCTGTAAGAACTAACTTCTTTCGTGAAAACTAACCTGCTGTGTGAGGTCTAACCGGTTCTGTAACAGCTAACCTGTTCTGTGAGAATAAACCTGCTCTGTGAGGCCTAACCGATTCTATTAAATTTAGTCTGCTTTATCGCAACTATCCGGTTCTATAAAAGCTAGCCTGTTCTGCGAGACCTAACCGGTTCTATAAAAAAAACTATCCTATTCGTGAGGCCTGTTCTACCTAACATATTTTTTGAGAACTGTCACAACTAACCGGTTCTATTAAAATTGGTCTGTTCTGTGAGGCCTAACTAGTTCCTTGATAACTAACCAATTCTATGAGAAATAGCTGGCTATATAAGAACTAACCTGTTTTGTTGTTTCGTGAGAAGTAACCTATTCTATTGGAACTACGCTGATATATTAACAACATCCACTGCAAACCCTTAGATTTAGTTAAATAACCCTGTATATTAATTGCAAATATTGGTAATGTTCATTTCAATAGGGTTTAACCTAAAAAAAATTGAAAGCTTTGCTCTCCAATTTCAAGCACAAGTTCCTAAACAAGCTACAACTGCTACGCACAACTAAATAAAATCACTACGCTCTTTCTATATATATTCATTTATGTGCCGCACTTACCTACATACATACAAACATACATACATACATACTTATTCCAGTATTCATTCACATACTACCTCTTCATGGCTTAAGTAATGACCCACTTATATAGTATTTTTCTACCTTTTCTTTATAAACTGTATCTATATAAGTTAGTATGTGTGCTTATAAATTTTAATGGCTTAAAAATTGCTCGATACTTTAGTTTGGTTTAGTTCAGTTGAGTGACGTACATAGGTCTATGATTTATTACACTAGCACACAAAATATTAAAAGTTTTCTGTTTAGTTGGAATATCCCTGATACTCGGAATAAACTTATAAACCCCTTAACTGCAGGTGACTACCCACTTGATAATTTCAATGCCGCCTTTCTCTCGAGAGAAGAATTGCGGCGAAGGACTCAGGAAGGGAGGTAGTGTGGGATTGCTTGGGGTCAGAGTTCCGCCGGCGCCTAAACGGAGAATATTGAGATCCTTCTGGGCCGAGGTGGGTTGTAGGCGATCCACGAAGCACATTGGATGCTTTAAGTAAGGGGTCTCCACGCCTTTCAACTTACTGGGATATACAAAATCTCAAAAAGGACCAAAAAGAGCCACTAAGTGAACATGCCTGCTTTAATTATTAGATAGTTTTTCTGGGATCTGAGTTACGATGAGGTCTTAGGTACTTTGATTTTGGGTTGCTTATTGTAGTTATACGGAATTAATCAGCTCCAAATTTAAAGTTTGTATTTGAGGTGCGATAACTCCAACTTTTTTCTCTGATAATTGTGTTGATATCGTTATATCATTGGCAATTTTCAAGTCCCTGTCATTGACCCTTTCGAAGGAACTCAGGCTTTAAAATTAAGTATGTATTGGTGCCGCTTTTTCCCATAACTCAATTTGTTTCCGTGAGTATAATAGTATTGTATATTTCCTTACAAGTTTTCAGGTTCCTTCCTCGGATCCGTTTAGAGTTACTCAGCATAAAAAGTTATGTTTTCATGGGAGGTACCACTACACCTTTGCCTAGACAACTTTTTTCACACCACCATTTAGTTGATGCCCATATCGTACATTCACCTTTCAGGTTCGCACTTGGTCCACATTTTGGTCGGTATTTGGGAAAGGCGTTCAGACATGGGACTTAGAAGCACTCCCTGTTGAACCCCTTACCAACACCTCTCATTTCATACCCATATCATACAAACACTCTCTAAGACCACACGTGTCCACAAATTTTTCAGCATCAAAAATAAACTTAAAAAAATCTTCAACAGAGAAGGTTCAAGAAAGAACTTTTACAGAATAGCCGTAGCTACCTCAGAATACAGTTATTGTAACTATGTAGCAAAACTTAATTTCTCAGGAGACGCTTTTGAATTTGTATGACATACGATGAAACGCACGCTGAAAATCTGAGAAGTTATAGGCTTTAGAAACAAACAGATACCGCCATTCGAAAGAGATCGCGAAGCCGGCTATGAACATGCAATAATCCCGAAAACCCCAAAATTCACATTTTGACGTCTCAGCTTTCTTCATTTTTCAGCAACAAAAGGTTTTTAATCTGTTTTTTTTTTTTTTTATAAACCTTCTACAGAGAAGTTTCAAGAAAGAACTTTTTACAGAATAGAAAACGGTTAAACCTTTAGACAGTTATCGCGGTAATACGGAGTACATTTCATTTTTATATATATAGATGGTGGCCGCCGTTGTGTAGCGGTTAAGTGTTCGGCCTTTTACACCAAGTCGTGGCGGTTCGATGCCCCGCAAAAGTAACATCAAAAATTATTCAGAAAAACAATTTTTCTAAACGGGGTCGCCCCTCGGCAGTAATTTGGCAAACTCTCCGGCTGTATTTCTACCATGAGAAGCTTCTCAGCAAAAAATTCATTTGCTTTGCAAGTGCCGTTCGGAGTCGGCCAAAAACTTTTGGTCCCGCCAACTTGTAGGAAAACTCAAAAGCAACACACCACAAGTTGGAAAGAGAAGCTCGTCTAAAAATCTCGTTAGAGGTTATGATAACCTGTTGGTGTATCGCCGCCTACAGTTTTTAGATGGTAGACTTAGGTCCGGCTTTTCAGTGCAAGTTTAAAATTCAGTGCGAGTTTAAACGGCCAATTTGTATGGGATAAACTCTAGTCAACTTTGCACTGAAAAACTGGGTCTTAGCCGCATATTTGTAATAGGCCCCCCATTGCTCTTAGTTGTTTAGCTACTTCGCACATTCATACATACCTATATAAGTTAGTACAATGATAAATAATTTCCCAAAATAATTAAATCTGATCTATTCTTCATATGTAAGTGTGAGAATATGTCAACTCTAATGAATTGAGTTTGTAGGAAGTTTTGACGTAATCATGAGAATTTTTGCACAGCTTGCATACGCATACCTACATATTTAGTAAGCATGTATGTATGTATATTAGAGCGCATCACGATGTAAGGAGGAAAAAAAAAGTACTTTATGAGGTTTTCAAAAAAAACATTTTTAATTTTTTTGTCACCCTGTAAAAACAGCGAAATTTGATTTTTTCCTATAATTTCTATATTTTACGTTCGATTTCGAAAAGTGATACAGTTTTAGAAAGGTATTCACCAAGGCAATATTTCATCCATAGAAACTTTTAGCCCATCATGCTAAGTTCAGCTTTTATTCTATTTTTTTACTAAAACCAACACGCTGTGTTTGAAAAAAAAAAATTGTTTCCTGAAAACTAAGAAAAAAGAATATTTACCTGCATATAATGAGGAAATAAATGTAATGCATTTATGCTGAATCTTTCCTAAGGCTATATTTACTTTATTCAAATTTTTTTTAAATACAGGGTGTTGGCTTTAAATAAATTCAAATAAAAGCTAAAGTTGGTGTCGCAGCTTAATGGCTTATATGGACGAAATATGATACGGGTTAAAACCTTTACAACCATATATTGCTCGTTGAAATCAAAGACCAAATAAAAAAGTTATAAGCAAAAAGCAAATTTCGCTGTTTTTACAGGGTACCACATTTTTTTTTTTCCTTTTTTGAAATCACCAACAAGTAAACATTCGAACCAGGGGGGAACGCTTTTTAAACTTTTTTTGGCAATACGCTCTAATGTATATTTATATAACATAGCAGCTATTTTTTCAAATTTAATTATAAAGTTAGCTTACAACGATGAAACTACATAATATTTGTTTAAGTTTTTGTGATTGTAATTGGCTGGCATTTTTAAAGAGATGTGTCAAACAGTTTGTTGCTGATTTAAACACCTGTTAGTTGTGCCAGAGATTTAAAGATGAACGATGTATACATACTAGAGAGAAAATTGAAAGCTCTCAATAAGGGAGTTTTCTTCGGCCTTTTTAAATTACTAGAGTTCGCCCAGTGGTTGAAATTCAACCACAAAACCTTATTTTATTTTCCTACCTTTTTGCTGTTTCTTAAATTTGCCATTCTTTTCATATTTTGTAAATTTTTGGTCTCTATACATTCCTGTTCATTTTGTCTTTTCCTCCCTCTTTACACCATTCAGTAACATAATTTCAATGTTGATAATTATTTATTCTTCTTAGGTAGTCTTCATACGTATTTATTTCGTTTCCTTTCCTTTGCTTTTATTTCCTTTCCTTTCCTCTCCTTTCATCTCATTTTATTTCTTTTGCTTTTCTTTCCTTCCCTACCCTTTTCTTTCCTTTCCTTTTCTTCCCTCTCTTTTCTTTTCCTTTTCTTTCCTTTTCTCTTTTATTTCATTTTGTTTCCCTTCTTTCTTTCTCTCTTTTCCGTTCTTTTCTTTTATTTTCCTTTCTTTTCGTTTTTTTATTCTCTTACCTGACCTCTTTCTCCATTTCCATTACATTCCTTTTTTCCTTTTATTTTCTTTTTCTTTAATTTCCTTTCGTTTCCTTTGCTTTAGTTTCGTTTCCCTTAGTTTCCTATCATTTTATTAATTTTTATTTATTTTTTTCATTTCATTTCTTTTCTTTTATTTTTTTTTTCTTTCACTTTTTATCCTTACCTTTCCTTCCCTTACCTTTCCTTTTCCTACCTTTCCTTTCCTACCGTCTCCTTACTTTCTTTTTTTCGTTTCTGTAACTCCTTTAGTTTTCTTTCTTTTCCATTCATTTCCTTTACTTATTTTTTTAGCTTTTCATTACTATCATTTATTTTCCGTACCTTCCTCCTCGCTACCTTTTCTTTTCTTCCTTTTTCTCTTCTTTCCTTTCTTTGTCTTTCTCTATTTGCCTCTCTTTTCCACTCCTTTACCTACATTACATTTCCTTTCATCCCTTCCTTTTTTCTTTTCAATTCCTTTCCTTTCCCCTTGATTTTTCTGTCATATTTTCCGTTCGTTACCTTAACTTACCTTTATTTTCCTTATATCCATTCCTTTCCTTTCCCATTATTTTCTTAATTTAATACTTTTATTTATTTCATTTTGTTTCATTTTTATTTATTTTATATTATTCCCTTTCCTTTCATTTCCAACAAATTTTATTTTTTTACTTTAAATCACTTTTCTATTTCTGATTTTACTTTTTTTTTTAAATTTTATCAATTTTCCATTTTAGTTTATTTCACTAAGTCCAGCCACGAAGGGTCTTGTGCATGATCTAGCTTATTTGTGCTTTTTTTTTTTAAATTTGCTTCTCTGAATCCCCACGCACAGATTTTGTTTTTGTAAACTTATATACCTTAGAATTTTGGTTATTGCAAAAAAGGGAGAAAACTTTTAAGCATTGCGCATTTATATATAATAGATATAAAAATCAAAACATTACAGTTAGAACCAGGTTAAGCTCTATCCTCTAGATCGCTTATGTTAACAGTGTTTATTTTTTTTGCTTTCAGCATTGTTTACTATTTGCCTTCATCTGTCACTGAGCTCTTAACCCACAGTCATATGCCTATTTTGACGACAACAACCCACACACCAAACTTACTTAAACTAACGAGACTGGCCTACAGATCTGTTTACATTTTCTATGTACTCGTATTTTAACGTTTAGCTTGTTTAGTAAGTCTAATTGACTTTGTTGGCATATCTATGAGATCTAAAGAACTTTTGTTTGTATCTTTATTAGTTTAAACAACAAATATATATCTCTCTGTGTTTGTGGACTTTGCTTTGGTCATAGCACGTCCGACCGTATGTTTGATAGGCTAACTTCGCACAGTTTTTAACCTCAATAAAACTAAGCAAATTTTAGAAAAAAATAAATAAACAAATACATTCTGTGAATGTACATCTTGTGTCACGGTGCTCCTAAGCTTAAATCTTCTAAACAGCTTGGTCGATTGTTATGAAAATTTGCATGGATATTTGGGGGATATGAGAATAGGTTTTAAACTATATTTTATAAACCCAATGTGGACCAACTGTGATCCTAGAAGGTATTTCTGAGATTTGGGTATCAAATGAAAGGTGAGTTTTAAGGGGAGTTTGCTTCAAGTCCTATATAGGAACCCGTTTCCGAGATATCGAACTAAATTCGGACCAGGTGTGACCCTAGAAAGTGTTTGGACAATATGGATAGCAAATGAAAGGTGTTGATAGGGAGTGCTTCCCATTTCCTAACCCGTTTGGCAAATATCGACCAAAATGTGGACCAGGTGCGACCCTCTAGAAATTGCTTGTGCGATATGTGTATCAAATGTGTTGGTATTAGTTTTATCAGAGGATGGTTTTTAGTTCCAATATGGGTAGGTACCAAATGAAAGGTGTTGATGAAGGCTTTAACAGAGTGTGGTTCTTAGCTACATATGCGAACCCAATTTTGAGATATTGACCTAAATGTGAAGCACATGTGAACATGGAAGGTGTTTCTAAAGAAAAACGTTGATGAGGGTTTTAACAAGACGGGGTTCTTAGTTCCATGCGCGAACGCGGTTGCGACATATTGCCCTAAATGTGGACCAAGTGTGACGTCTATATTCTGGATCTAAGACAAAGAATGAATGTCAGCTACTTTAAACAGACGTAGTTGAAACTCTCAGAAACCTTGTCCAAATCCAATCCGAACGTGACCCCGGACCCGGAACCGAAACTGAAGAAACACACCTCACACTTTTTATGTACCCCATAATCATGGTTCGAACTTCGAACGTTCGAAAATAACATTGAATTTCCATAAAAAACTAATCAACTTATATGGAAATATTTAGTAGTTTTTCAATAGTATATGTTAAAACAAGATATAAAATGTTAAAGTTAAATTTTTTTGTATTAAAATTAATGTATAAAATAAAAATAAAAAATAATTTTCACGTGAAATATTTGAGGTTATGGTATTGTATGAGGTATGGGTCTATCGTCAGTGCTGGCGTCACTGTTGATTTTTATTATGGTCAGTGATGGTGGTCATTCATGGCACAGATATTAATCAGCACTGATGTCATCGTTGAGCCAATATATTATCAGCGAAGATGGTCACTATTGATCGAATTTTTATGCGGCGTTGTCACTATTGAGGCTTAACATTGTGAGGAGTGATAAATATCGATTATAGTGTTTTGAATAAATGCTGATGTAAACAATTTTCATTTATGAGTCATTACTGATGTAGTACGTTATCATCGCTGTCGTCACTAATTAATATTTAGAAACTTTTGAGATTGTTGGATAAAACATGAAACAATTTTTTTTTTGTAATGGGCTAAAGTAAAAACATTTTGGTCGTGCAAAAAGTCATGTAAACAATCAATTAATTCTTCTAGCCAACTTCCATTCCATTGTTATTCTTTCGCTGTTTTATTGTTCAACAACTTGCAAACAAAAATTCATAAACATAAAGCGACGTACTTACTACAACAAGTGAAACAATCCTTTTTTTAAAACATTTTTTTTTTTTTTGCTTCATACACTCAAAAAAGAGTTTCCTTATTTCAAGGTAAATTTCCCTTATTTGGCTCCAAAGACATTGCTTCCTTAACATAAGTAACATTTTCCTTATTTAAAGGCTTTTTTCCCTCAATTTAAAGACTTTTTTCCTCAATTTAAGGAAAATTTTACTTATGTTAAGGAAGTCATGGCTTTGGAGCCAAATGAGGGAAATTTTCCTTGAAATAAGGAAACTCCTTTTTCAGTGTATAGGCCATCTTCCGTCTGGGCTGGAAATTTTTGCAGTTTTTAAATTTTTAAACTGGAAATAATTTTTTTTCTGCCGATGGCTGTTTTGCTCTCTTTTTCATAGAATCCATTTTCTTTTACTTTCGCTTTCTTAAATTGCTTTAATGTTATCATAGCTAACATCTTTTTTTATTCTGCTTGTAACTTTTTGATTTCCTGTGCTTTAATCCGCTTTTCTTGTCTTCATCTTTGATATGTTTTATTGCGGGAATTTTCCCTTCCTTGCAAAGTTCTTTTATTATTTTACAATTAAGCCACTTTCACCACTTTGCTTTGCATCCATATGACGACGCATTAGGGTGTGTCATATTTTAAACTAATTGATTTCGCAGGAACCTTTACCGTTACATTTACTCCCTCCACCTTCACCTTTACCTTTATCTCTATTCCCTTCTCTATTTCTCATCCTTCTAGCTTCCTTCCCCTTTCTATGTTTCTCTACTTTTGTTGTTTTGGTTTGGTTTATGTCCACTCGAATATTCGCTCCACCTTAATAGTAGCACCCAAATGTCTAGTGCATTAAGCATTCTTCCCATGACGTCAACTCGCCAAGGTACTCAGTAGATAAGCTAGCATCTATCAGAAATTTTCCAAATTGCAATTTTTGTTAATATGAGAACTCCACTTAAATATGAGCATCCGTACATTGTACCTTATGTACATATATAAAAAATGCATTAAACTTAAGTATACATACTTATGTACATACATGTATAAGGGTCATTCCATGCCAAATCGACAATCTGTAAATAAGTCCATAATATATATCCCACTTCTTCCTAGAGGGTTTAAGAGTAGTGCAACTATTATTTGGCATCGGAATCGCGCCATATCTATCTGTCTTGCTAGGGAGGGAGTCCAAACCTGTTAGAATTATTGAGTACCCATGTTTCTCGATTATATTTCCAACGTCTCGAACCATAAAAGTAGCCCAGGATACTGCCATTTTGCTAACAATAGCACAAATCATCTGGAGTGGGTAACTATCGTCCGAATGGCCCCTCTTATACCGTACAAAACGATTCCCTGTATGGTCACAATCCTCCGCGTACTGGAAGCAGTATTCAAGCCTGCCATTTCGAGAGGGCTCCTAGGCAATGGATGCCCTATAAAAATAAAACACATGCCCGGCCTTCCTGGTCCTGTTCTTTACATAAACTTCTATCCAATACACCTCCGCTTAAGGGCTTCTGCTCCCTATATCAATCCTACCCCCTCTCTCGAATTCCGACATTAAAACAATTTTTATATCTCTGCCAGTTGCGTGTGCCTCGAATGCGTGTAAAACACATACTCGCTTTTCTCTTTTTTCGATCTTTGTTTTTTTTTTCTGATTCCGTCATTGTTATTGCTTTTGTTGTGCGAAAAATATTAAATAACTTCGACAGTCTTTGACGTGTGTGGCATTACAGCACCAATACCAACAACAACACTTACACGTATCACCTCCCCTTTCTCCGTAGGTAGGTATATAACCGATTTCTTCACGTCTCGCCTCAGTGAATTCATGCGTTGCATGCATCCTCAAAAAATGTTGCCGCTTTGACTGCAGGCTGTCATTTCAGCTGAATTGTTTATTAGTTTCACAAACCTAGAGGAAATATCGTTTTGTTTTACACATATGACGGATTAATACGTGTGTAATTTTCTTACAACTGTATGTACATACAAAACGTGATAACGGTTGTTTTGGGGAGGTAAAAAGTTGTTAATCGTTTGGCTGTCGTTTGCTTTAACGACCGTGATTTTTTTTTTAAACCTGTTATATGTTCAGATTTTATGTCTTAACTACTTTATTTTAATCGATTCAACATCTGCAATGTTATTGAATTTTTTTTAAATCACTTCCCAAAATTTTTCGTTGAAGGCGTTTTCTTCTTCGTTACAAACCTTCGATACGAACCTTTGCTCATATTAATCATACGGCGGCCATTTCAGCTACCGAGATATGTCAATTTATGTGATTTTCGAAATTTTCGATATCGAAAAAGGGGGTGTGGTTATCATCCGATTTCCCCCATTTTCAATAGTAACCTACCTTGGCCAGAAAGTAACCTGTATACCACATTTCATTCAAATATCTAAATTTTTAATCAAGTTATTTAGTACACGAACGGACAGACGGACGGACATGCCTTAATCAACTCTTCTTTTCAACCTAAGTACTATGACTCAAATATTTTATACCATGTTGTTGTTGTTAACAGCAAAACACTCCCCGAAGGTTTTGGGGAATGATGCCGAAGTTGACAGTCCTTGGCCGAATATGACCCCGGTACGCTGCGGTACTCCCTTGCGGTACTGCCCGACTGTCGTGGTAGCGATTTGGTATGACCAGTGGAACCTTCTAGGTCATGTCATCCCTCCATCCGTGAGGAAGAAGAAGCTTGTAGCTCAAGACTAGGTTAAGACATCCCCCAAATCACCACGAACTCCCCACTTAGAGCAGTTTTTTCTATTACACATTTTTTGGTGTTCTTTTTATTGTGGGACCTAAGTTAGGTTCAAGGGGATGCCGCAGAGACACACTTAGGACAGTCTTTAAATGCTCGTTGTGACACTAGGAAAGTCAGTCTTGGGATTCGGCCATATGGAAAATCCCCTGAGTAGTTGGTATTCTCCACATAGCATAGTCTGCTCTACAGTTTCCCTCAATGTTCCCGTGTCCCGAGACCCATGTAAAACTCACGCGGTTCTGTTGGGCCATCTCTTGAAGAGATGGACGACAGCTAAGCGTAAATTCAGAGTAGTACTAGTAAGATCCAAGGGGCTTCATGGCGGCTTGGCTGTCACTGAAAATAACGATATCCTCGCCGATAGCGCGTTTACTTATCCAGGCCGCTTCGTCCAAAGTTGCTGAGACGTCAGCCTGGAAGACGCTGCAATGATCAGGTCGTTAGTCTGAAGGAGAGCTCAAGATCCAGATCCCTTGAATAAACCCCTCCTCCAACTCTACCGACTAACTTCGAGTTATCGGTGTAAAAGAAATACCGCTATTTTGTAGCGGGACACTGATCCGTCCTCCCCCTTCTCCCTGCTGAGAATGTTTATTTTGAAGCAGCTATCTCCGACTATTTTGGTCGCACACTGTAAGATCCCAGACGTTTCCCTTAGACGCAGAGCTGATGTTGCTGCTGCTTCTGCTGCCCGGTACCCTTCTAGAATGGCCTGAGAGGCTTCGTTGGGCGTTATTCTTAGCGCGCCGCTTAAAGAGATCATGCCAGATCTATGAACTTTACCTAACAGATTTAAGTTTGTGGCCTTGCTGCCACCTTATCATAACATTATTAAGGTGTAACTAACAAATTCTTTTTCTCTTTCAGGTAATATTTTCAACTAACAGGTATAACCGCTGCTTATCAAGCTTGAAAAATTGGTTAGTATGCAGTCGACTATGACCAAGAGGCAGATATGTCTTCGCGAAGTTACAATTTGGTAAATAGTTTTCAAATGTCTCCATATAGTAATTGGTGTGTATCTCAAAAACCTTTGGAGATATCGTACTAAAGCTTTAATTTGAAAGAAAACATTTTTAGTGAAAGTGAAGCTCTAGTTAGTAGGCACCTATATAAGTACACTTTTTTGCTTTCTTTTCTAAGCTATTGTTCTACACATTCGATTCGAAATTGCTATCTAGGCAACTAATCAAGTGACCTTCCGGCCTCGCTATTTTAATTATTCAGATGTGGCTAGGTGTTAGGAGATTTTAATTATGTACTACATATGTAGGTATGCATGTGTATCGTACAGTCATAACTACAATAACAACATCGTGAAAAAGTAACACTGTACAACAGCCAAAAAATTCCAGACGGTTTCTCATCGGTTTCTAAAGCTTTTTGGGAGTGGTGAATTTGAATCTGAAGTCAGATTACTCGGGTAACCGTAGGGATTCTCTTCAGAGGGTTGTTTGTTCAGAGATCGGTTGTAGTAAAAAAAATTTTCAAATTTTTTCACTTTCGAACATCTATATCAAGCATCGGCGCCCCATAGATCTTAAGATCAGTCAAACAAGTTGGATTCATCACACAGACACGTTGTGCTCTTTGTTTACCAAATGAGTTAGTCGTCGCTGGGCAAGGGGCGAAACCACATCGCGTGGGGGTGTCGCTTGTTTGGTCAGCGAATGTTAAAAATAGAGTTCGGACGATCACAGCGCTTGTATAAGCGTTCTCACTTATACACCTGCATTTACAAATCTGTCGACCCATGATCTATATACATCCGAAATTAAGTTATGGTTCCTTGACACTAGAAAAACTAGTAAATTATTAAAAAAAAAATTGTTTACAGCTACCGATCTTTTTACCACCCTCCGGAGAGAAATCCTAGGGTGACCCGAAAAATCTGACTTCAGACTCGGATTCAGCACATCCAAAAGCTTCAGAAACCATTGAGAAACCAGGTGGGATTTTCAAAAAGTTCAATTTTGTTGTACCGTGTAATCAGAATAAAAATTCTATATTAAAAATTAAATGTTGTGAAACATAACAAAAGCGAAAGCTTGAACTCTAATACTAACTCTAACAGACAATGTCTGGGTTCTACCTGATTGTCATTTGAAAATACCGAAATCACGGTATTTAAAAACTTCTCAGCTATTGAGTGCAACCGTCTGCACACTCACACACACACACTCGTAAATATACTAGACTGACACTAATTACAAGTGCAACAACACTTGTAATAAGAAAAAAAACTGGCGCCTACAAAACGCTTAAGCGCCGGAAAGCGAATTACAGTAGAACAGAATGTTGCTATTTTATATTTATTTAAATGCATATAAGTGATGTACGCAACCTGAACCGAACCGGGTACTTTAATGAGGTAACCAGTCTGGATTTGATAAGAAGGAAATCCGGTTTTTTGAAGAGCCAAGGAATGGCTCTATATGCTAAAGTAATAGAAAAGAAACGCCATTTGTAGGGGACCCATGGCTCTTTGCCATCACTGTCGAAATCGGCAGCAGTTATTCCTATTTGGGAACCAGCATTAAAACCGAAAATAATGTCAGCCTAGAAATCCAACGAAGAATCACTCTTGCAAACAAGTGTTACTTTAAACTAAGTAGGCAATTGAGAAGCGAAGTCCTCTCTTGACATAAAAAAGATCACGCTCTATAAGTCTCTCATCATACCAGTCCTGATGTACGGCTCGGAATCATGGACAGTGTCAAGAGAAGATGAGACGGTCCTTGCAGTATTTGAGAGAAAAGTTCCACCGAAGATTTATGGTCCTTCCCGTGATGCCAACGGCGAGTATAGAAGGAAATTTAACGATGAGCTGTTCGAGCTTTACGCAGACCTGACCATAGTTCAACGAATTAAAGCCCAAAGGCTTCGCTGGCTGGGTCATGTTATGCGTCTGGACTGAGATGGAAACAACAAGTGGAGGATGACTTGAACTCCCTTGCTGGTTCCAATTGGCGTCAGTTGACTCTAAAAAGGAACGACTAGCGTGCTTTGATACGAAACGGCCAAAATCGATCAGGCGGTTAAGCGGCAATAAATGATGATGAGACTTGGTTGGATTTACTTTTTAGATTCTCAGTTATTGGTTGGCAAGCCAAGATAAGACGACAAAAAATGTAGTTAAAAATTTTCAGAAATGGTATAGTATGCTACTTTCTAAAACCGGTTCTCAAAATACTCAGAACCGTACATCACTAACACATATGACTGTAGGAGAAAAGGTGGGTGTAAAACTGCAGCTGAGTGGGTAATGAATGAATGCAAGTAAATAAGTAGCTAAACCGCATCCAAACAAATATGTGCATGGAAAAAAATACAAAAGAAAAACAATATAAACAAGTAAGGAAAGCTGTCTTCGGCTGTGCCGAAGGCTAAATACCTTTCATGAATAAGCGTCACGATTTTCACTGTTTGATCCCCAGTACAGCCTGTGTGAATTTAACTTTAGCTCATACCGAAATTATCGGAGCTATCGATTATATGGGGACGATGTGTTATATTGGTCCAATCTCATTAATTTTTAACATCGACATTCCACATTCTAAAATAGCAACATTTACGAAATTTCACGTTCCTACCGATATAATTACAGGAGTTATCTACCAAAATCCGTTAATCGGAACAATCGATTGTATGGGGGCTATGTGAAATATTTATCCCATTTCAATGATTTTCAACATCGACATTTTACTAACAAAAATAGCGACGCTTCCAAAATTTCACGTTCCTATGTGTTTAATTACAGGACTTATAGCCCAAAATCCGCTTATCGGAATAATCGATTGTATGGGAGCTATGTGAAATATGTATGCCATCTCAATGATTTTCAACATCGATATTTCACATATAAAAATAGCGATACTTCCAAAATTTCAAGTTCCTACCTATATAATTACAGGAGTTATCTACCAAAATCCGTTTATCGGAACAATCGATTGTATGGGGGCTATGTGAAATATTTATCCAATCTCGATGATTTTCAACATCGATATTTCATATATAAAAAAAGCAATACGTCCAAACTTTCACGTTTCTACATGTTTAATTGCAGGAGTTATAGCCCAAAATCCGTTTATCGGAATAATCGATTGTATGGGAGCTATGTGAAATATTTATCCCATCTCTATGATTTTCAGCATCGACATTTCACATATAAAAATAGCAACACTTATAAAATTTCACGTTCCTTCGTGTTTAATTACAGGAGTTATAGCCCAAAATCCGTTTATCGGAATAATCGGTTGTATGGGGGCTATGTGAAATATTTATCCAATCTCGATGATTTTCAACATCGATATTTCACATATAAAAACAGCAATACGTCCAAAATTTCACGTTCCTACGTGTTTAATTACAGGAGTTATAGCCCAAAATCCGTTTATCGGAATAATCGATTGTATGGGAGCTATGTGAAATATTTATCCCATCTCTATGATTTTCAGCATCGATATTTCACATATAAAAATAGCAACACTTATAAAATTTCACGTTCCTTCGTGTTTAATTACAGGAGTTATAGCCCAAAATCCGTTTATCGGAATAATCGGTTGTATGGGAGCTATATGTTATATTGGTCCGATCTTACTGGTTCCGACAAATGATTCCTATATTGGAAAATGGTGGCTGCATACCAAATTTCAGCCAAATATCTCAAAAACTGAGGGACTAGTTTGCGTTCAAACAGACAGACAGACAGACAGACAGACGGACAGACGGACAGACGGACAGACGGACAGACGGACAGACGGACATGGCTAAATCAACTCATCTCGTCATCCTGATCATTTCGGTATACTTATTGATGGGTCTATCTCTTCTTCTTCTCATATTTACAAACATCGGACCAAAGTTATAATACCATTTCATGTTCATGAAAGGTATAAAAAACAGGAGCTATCAAACCACTTGAAACACTTTAAACGGCAAAACGCCGCGCGCTGAAAAGTGCAGCAAATGAATTTATGTATGCAAAATAGCATTGTGTTTACCGCCGTCTTCAACTGTAGACGAGACGAAGCAAAGTAGAAAAGCTTAACGCGGACACATTGATGTACAGTGAACAGTAGTAGTTAGCGCAGCAGACGAGGTAAAAAGCGCAGACGGCAGAGACTGGAACTGACAGGACAAAGGAGATATTTTTCAAAAAGCGAACGACGGTCGACATTTTGCACAAGAGATAGGCAAGGAGGTGATGGAGTGGAGCCAGCGGTAATATGCAAAAACGGCAGCTTGGCGAAGTGCTAGAGCGAATGGTGAAGAAAACAAATCGATGAGCAGTGTTGAGCAGCGAAGCACTGGCAGTGGCAATGGCAGTGGCACTTGCACATACGACGGAGCTGTGGCAGTGCTGCAAAAGTGTGGCAATGGCATTGGTCGGTAGACGCTTGTCTTCTCAGCTGCGCTTCAGCACCGGAAAAGAGCTTACAGTAGCCGATTTAAGGGGCGTATTACGGAGAATAAATTAGCGGCCATGGGCGAACACTTGCCCAACAACAACAAGTACAACAAAAATATGCCAATCGAATTATTTTGCTACCGAAATGCCGCCTGCCACAATTGGACTACCGAAGCGTTCTTGTTACAAATATTTATAGGTAGCGATTGTTGTTGTTGTTGTAGTCTAAAAAATAGCACAACACCAGCAGCATTCGTGAAATAAATAGATAAAAGTAATTTGAAAGAAACATTTTCAAGTTCACAAAAGTAAAAGTAGTTGTGGCGGGCCAGTCGTGGCGCGGCTGTCGGCGGCTGGGACCAACAAAAAAAAATTTTGCGCGCACTCAATATAAATTATCTTTGGGCTGCGGACAAATCTCGGAAGCTGCCAATTGCAATGCGAATTTTTTGTTGTACTCATAGCGAGCTATTTTGTGTTGCTGTTGTGTATTTTTCGCATTACCCACATGTCAGCAGTTGGCTTGTTTAGTATTTCTTAGCTTGGAGCAAATTAAAGAATTTTCATTTTTCGTATTTTGCTCGCAATCTCCAACGCGTTTATGCAAAACGACGGTGCAAAGTGTTCTGAGCCAATAATGCTTTGTGGGAAACTGCAAACTAGCGCTGAGCCGACAACAATAAGAGCAAATGCGGCGCACAGGATAGCTGGTTGTCGTAGAGATTTCAACTTTTGATTTGAATTCTTGAATTGTTCGGTATGCCAGAAAGAAGGATAACTGGAGCTTCTTAAAATAAAATTAAAAAAAAAAAAAAACAAGTAAGAAAGTCTAAGTTCGGGTAAACCGAACATTAAATACCCAGCGG